>CM027862.1:30992832-31452765 GCA_016097605.1 Eucalyptus guilfoylei
ACTTAAGAAGATTAATTGCGGGTATTATTTCACGGGCAATCATTTATTACATAAATTTTCTACCTGTCAGCACCAAAAATAAGCTTGGCACTCAATTTGTTAAATTCTACCAATCCAACAATTGGAAGATATTCCTTAACACGTGCCCTGAAACCAGACAAGACAAGTTAGTAAATTTGTATTTAAAGTTACCATCCATCATATCATCCCAAACAAACCTGTTATTTATAAGCTGCTGCTCAGCTCGTCTCACAACATTCAGAACAAGAGGTTTTCCTTCCTGTAGGCATATAGAGCCAAACAAGAAAAAGATCCAAAGATTAATGGTTTTTCAAGCCAGAAGGATTAATGAATGCATACTATCTGTGATTGTTTGTTTATAATGCATAGCACAGTAGATACTCACATATTGCTATGAAAACCATAAAGGAAAATACAGTCAGTGAGTACACAAGAATCTGTCTCTAACACTAGGTATGAGCAGCGGGCACACGGCACAGTGGTAAGAGAATTAATTGGGGTGGGGACATTTAGTTTCAGGTGTGAGGTTCGACCCTCACGCTCCGCAAAGAGGCAAGGTAAAAGTTAGAGAGAGAGAGGAGAGTTAGAGTAGTGCAGAAAAAAAGAATATCTTCTCAGAAGCATCATAAGTACAGTATACTACTGACTGAGACAGTGAAATCAAGTTTATTTAAAAAATTACCTCTGTACGATAAGCGCCAACACCCAAATTCAACTTTACAGGACTTGGATCTTTGTTGAATGCAACAGTCACCTATTCATTATACATTAGAATGAAATCATCAGAGATGGAGAACACAAATTAGCCTTTAAACAGCATTTGCACTGACACACGTTAGCTGACTGAACAAGTTTTACATTAGTCATAATTCAGAAGAAATTAAGTGGTAGGTGACACCACTGTAAAGGAAGTTCAATCCCCTCCCCCCCCCAAAACAACAAACACTCCATAAATCACATATGAAGCTCTTTCAGCTACCACCATAATATAGAGAATTTCATCTTCGCAACAGAACAGCCTTCAGCCAAATAGAGGAAGTATAATCCTATTTGTCTCCTTCCCAAAAACTCAACTACCAAACAGAGCCGCTGTTGAACTCCACAGAATGACAATCACAGTAAGCGATGGCCATTTAGAAGGCAAAAGGATCCAACTCCAAGAGCAGCAGCAAAATTGCATCATTACAAATTCATCTCCCTCTGATCTTATGATATCACAAGCACATCGAGGCAGCGTACCTTCACACAAACACGTGCAGACACCATAGAGCATGACTACTTGAGATACATAGAGATAGATAATGATGCACTCCAACTATGACGATAGGATAAACAGTTGGAACCAGAAGACAAGGAGTAATTAGTAAGAGGACGAGCTTTAAGGATGATCTAGCTAATACGCAACAACCATAGCTCCTTCAACAAGTAACGCGCTCTCTTCATCAAATAGCAATATCGAAAAGACTGTTGGTTAACTGTCCAATTTCAACGCCACCTTCACCTTTTTTCCCCAGTTCAGCAACAAAAATGCGATAGCCATTTCCTATTTCTCCGAGCAACGGAGCGAAGGAGACAAAGGCCATACTCATTGCGAGCGCGATTGAGAGACACATTCACACAGAAACATCCTAGGCCAATATTATTCCCAAACTTAGATAACGACGAACAAGAGTTCCACGACAAGTTCCTGAAATCGTATACGACGACTGGACAACACATACAGATCCAAGCCACTTCAGCTAGCCAGGACACATCATCGTCTCCGAAGAAGAAGAAGAGATAGAAATCAAAACGGATCGCGACCGATCCTCCGTCCCCATCTTCTTCGTCGCTTTTCCACCAAGCAAAACCTAAAACGCCGCTAAACTTACACGGCCTAACGAACATCCTCCCTAGGCTCTGCGCACGGCAGAGATCACCACAACGACACTACCGGAAACAGCCGACAAAAGAAACGAAAGAAAAATTCACAGAGAGAGAGAGAGTTACGCCGAGAATAGGATCTTCAGGAGCGCGAGCGACGTGGCTGAAGACGGAGTCGCCGCCGGCGAAGGAGGATGAGGAAGCGAGGGAGCGAGAGACGCCGCCGCCGACGCCGCCGGCGGAGGGGGAGCTCAGGTGGCGAGCGAGCGCGCTCAGCCTGCGATCGCTCGGAGAAGAGGAGGAGGAGTCGCGCGGATTCATCTTCGGGGATCCGATCGGCGGCGGTGCTGCGGCGGCGGGGCGGCGGTGCGGCGTGCGCGATCTCGGGGCGGTTGAGTGGGAGAGGAGGAGGAGGAGGAGGAGGAGAAGGAGGAGGCTTGCGTGTTTAAAAGGGAGTTACGCGGCGAGCGAGCGAGCGATGGAGGAGGCCCGGGGAGATTTTCGTCTTTTACGCATTTCCTTCTGCGGCGATCGCGGGTGGGACCCACCTCGAGCACGCATCCCTATTCGGTTAGATAAGAGCTTACTTCCACTTCGTCAGAGATAATTCAAATCCCGATAAGATTTGCTATTTCATTCCACGCTGTATTATGACGTAATTAATCCGTTTGCTGGGTTTCCGGCTGGCTCTTTCGTTCCTTTGTACGACTTCAAGACCAAATTTTATAGTAAGATCCAGAAGTTCTAATTGGATAGAGAGATAAAATAGGTACAGAAAATGAATGAAGAGAAAAATACTCTCCCAAAAAAGAAAAGTTCACTTTTATCATTTATGAAGAATGAATGGACAAAAAATATATTTAATGTCTATGAAATTTTTTAGTCATAAATTATTGTCGATAATAAATATATTTTATCGACATATTTTTTATTGATAAATTATTTCAAATAATATAAATAATTTTTTTAGAAAATTTTTCATATTATTTATCTTTTGCGAACCAAACGAATTTTTCCGATCACCGTACGAATTCTGTCATTTACTTTTAGTAGAACAAATGGATCAAATATCGTTTTCTTTTTTGTCATTACACGAATTCTTCCTAGAAAGCAAACGATTGAATGGACATTCCATTATTCTTTTAACAATCTAAAAGAATTGAAATTTAAAAGTTATTGATTATGTCGATTGAAATAATTAATCAATAAAAAATTATTTTCATCATTGATAATAATTTGTACTTAAATATTTTTGTAAATAATAAATATATTTTTCGTCCATTTAAACAATATAAACAAGAATTCTTAAGTAAATATTTTTTAAATTATTCATTTTGTGAAACAAACGTACTCTAAAACGAAATGCAATGATTAGCGATAAATATGGAAATTACGGATTAAGAATGGATAAGATAGGATCAACCCATGCAAGAGATAAACTTCAATAAATGTGAAACTCGGCACAAGAATTAAGATGAAATATCGCTCTCGCTCTTGGGCATTGGCCGTTTTTTGGGACGATAACGATCTCATCTGGACATGAATTTCGACAATGCGATCGTTGTCTAATTCCCCTGTTCAGCCTAAACTGAAGTTTCTTATAGAGTCCGTAAGATCAGAAGAGGCAAAAACCAGAACTCTCATTTTCCTCGTACTGATTCCTGTGCTCAAACTACTAAGGATGTCTCCAGAGAACTAGGAACCTCTCCCCACTGTAGTTCCGCCGTATAGGGCGGCTCCCGCCACCGCCGATGACGCGAAGGTTCAGGACGACGTATTGCATTGCCGAGCCGATAAGCCTGTGGCTTATGAGAACCCCATTTTCTTCGATTGCGAAACCCGGGTTGAGAATGAGAGCTCGGGTAGCCTTTTGTGGCGTGATCGCAGCAGGACCGATTTCCAAACGACCTCTAGTACTGCTTCTGAACCTGTGCTGTGGAGGATGAGCTTGCTGCAGATTGATCAGTTCATCTAAAGAAGAAAGAATCAATTGTCATTCATTGATGTCCGGTTAAATCTGGTCGTGATTGCGGCCTTAAGACGTGATGCGATTCTCCGGAGCAGGTTCCTACTGTGCAATTCTCCGCATCTTGTGCAACTTTGTGAATTTTCGATGAGCGCCGGTGTGCTGGGCCAGACCAGAAAGGATTGTCTCAAATTACTGACGACCGGTGTCTGATCGGTCGTCGGTCCCGTACCAACAGCCCAGACGATTACCGCAAACACGATGATGATGATCTGCGAGACACCGAGAGTGAAGGGGTGAGTTCTAGCGCCAAATGCTCTCTCACTTTCAGATGCGCTAGAGTTACAGATGGTAGGTGGAACGCAGCGCCGGGAAACAACGGCAAACTCGGAAGTGTAAACCACATTTTTTGACAGTTTGCTCACAAAGATTCTAAATTCATACAGAATGCCAAGAAAGAAAGTTCTTCAAGTGACCAAAATAAAGAGGACCGACATCGTAGAAAATGGCAAAAGAATCAGATTTCATCAGGAAATTTGGTCCAAGAGGAATTGAGAGCACAATGAAGGAGATGGAAACTCCATTTTTTAGTAAGATTTTCTATGCAATACAGCATGGACTCGGCCGACTTGGTCAAGCATGTGATCAATCACTATCTTATCCTTACCTTGTCATACATGAAAGAACAGGAAAAAAAAAACGGATTTTTCTGGTAGCGACCTGCTGTTCTTCAGATCATAAAAGTTAAAAGAAATGATCTCAATGCAGTAAAGATCAAATTAGAGATGATTTTCTGTTTCTGTTTGATATTGTTAAAGATTTATTCTTTTTACATTAACGGTAGATGTTTTCTTTCGAAAATCAGAAACGATGCAAGAGCTTTACAGTCTTTTTATTCAGAGAAGAATCAGTTACCTGTAGCAACAAAATCAGGATTACAATCAGGCGACACATTTTCAAGTGGAAGACCACAAAAACCTTGAACTGCTCATTGCCCTCATCAATATACTCCGAAATTAGCTGTGTATAAAGCCAAAGAAAAAGAAGAGGAGTTAAAAGGGAGCAGGGCCCCTCGAATCGAAAGCAAAACTAGAATCAGCTTTCAGTGAGATGCGGAAGCTCATGGTTGCGACTCCATGATGAAAGTACAGGAACTAGAATTGAAAAACAGCTTCGAGATACTTCTAGACTTTCAGTTTACAAAATGGCCAAACTTTATGAACTCAAGCATCAAGGATGTGAAGAACGGACGGACAGTTTCTGGGCATTTCATCAAGAATTTATTTTCATGTAGCACATCCAACTAGTCATTTGACATGTGAATTGCGAGAGTGGATTGAGGATATCTTACATTCGAGTAAAAGTGAAACTAGCCTCATGGATCATGAAAAATATAATCTGCACTCAAGCAAGAATGTCACATAATTAACAGTTATTTCTGCCAAGTTTTTCCGTTCCATCGAACATTCGTCTTGATTTTAGCTTCCACCAAGCCCAAAACCATAACATGTCCAATGAGATTTCCCCCATCTCAGAGATAAGGCAAGAGAAATGCTATTGACAAGGTACTACTAATCGAGCTAAACCATGAGAAGTTTTGAGAGAGCATACCTTTGCCCAATCCATCTTGAAGAATATCAAGACCAGAACTGTCGCTTCAAGAAAAAGAAGGGATAACAAAGTGATAATGTACTGAATAATCGGTTGAGGATTACCGTGAGTGAACTACAGAAGAGATCAAATACACAGGACACTTGACAGAAGCTCGGGTTCTCTCAAAGGCCGATAAGAATAACGA
The DNA here is from genome assembly GCA_016097605.1 of Eucalyptus guilfoylei. Taxonomy (NCBI): domain Eukaryota; kingdom Viridiplantae; phylum Streptophyta; class Magnoliopsida; order Myrtales; family Myrtaceae; genus Eucalyptus; species Eucalyptus guilfoylei. The sequence goes on from CM027862.1 coordinate 30,998,481, forward strand.
GACTAACCAAACTTGACAGAAGTATTAGAGCTTCAATGAAAGTTACTACGTGAAGGAGAGAGTAAAAAGTTCAGAAGGATACAATGCACAGAGAAGAATTGCCAATACAATTAGCAACCGCATGGCCGAAAAGCGTGCTGAAGCAGACGGCGATACCAATGCCTAAACATGTGAATATAAACCTGTTAAAAGGAAAAACAATCCTCATTGTACAATTCAATAGCATTGAACAAAAGAACGTTATACAAGAATGAAGCAATGTTCATATTTCTCAGAGTAAGCATTATGTTATAAAGAAAATGAACTTGATTGATGAGAGACATCTTTATCCATAAGTCACTTGCTGAGATATCTTTTCACAATAAAATTTCATTCTAGTGCTTCAACCAATGCCGTAAGTTTCAGGTAAAATGAGGACTGCTCTCCAATTTGGTGTTAGGAGCTTTAAAAAAACATGCTAAAAGATTATATGCCGAACTAAGATATAATCTAGCATATTGCCTCATTCATGCCTAAAGAATATGGTATTAGCAGCCACTGCGATAACTATACAGAAGGAAAGGGAACAGAACTCATAGCCCAAGTCTAACATATCATGGTTACAGAAGAAAATTTAACCGGCTATCAAGACGAGAAAACATCGAATTTCATTGAATTTTCAAGAAACTGGAAAGAAGGAATCGAACTAGCTCTGATACACTGACAGACATTTGACGATGACAAACCATCATAAACAATCGATGGGCTTCTTCATTCAAGAGAAGAAGCAAACACGAAATGGAAGAATCCGCAAGCAATGCTGTATGGTACGCTCGGTAGCAAATTTGGGTAATTTCCGCATCAGCATTCGGAAAGAAACACATCAAGAAGTACTTTTTTTTCTTTTCTTTTCCGCTATCTTGAGTGCTTACCATGGCAGAGGCAGGTTGGCGACAGAGGGAAGCAGAGAAACGCCATCGTCCCACATCTTCTGGAGCCAGAGGGAGTATATGATCATGCCGACGCCACAGATGTTCACGATCACATTCATCGCTCTCATCGAGCCGCGAACGCAGCACCTGGCGCACCTCACCATAAGGCCCCCGCGACGCTGCGAAGAAAGAGAGAGAGAGAGAGAGACACACAGACCAGCCTCTGCTTCCTATCTCTCTTGAGCTCTCGCCAAAATTTATCAGCACTCTGTAGCCACGCGAGGCAGGAGTGAACAGGGAGGAGCGAGGAAACGGGACCAAGAAAATCAAGAATGGGGTAAGCGGGTGGTGGGTGGAGAGGGGGAATTTGGCGAGGGTGGTAAGTGAGTAGGTGGAGGAAGTGGCATGCGCTACTCACTGGGGTCAGCTGGTGAAGTTGCTTTCTGTTCACTCTTCTTCCTTCTTCGTTCTTCTTCTTCCTTCCTCTGTTAATTTATTGTTTCTTTTCCACGCTGGGAGAGACAGAGCTCAGCAACGCACGGGCGGGGGAACCCTTTTGGCCACGAAAACGGAAAGATCGTCGTCGCGGTTTGCACAACAAGTGCGACGGATTTTCCTTATAAGGAAGATACTCTGCTTTGGCCGGCCTGCGCGCTGCTTCAAGAAACCCGTTGACGCATCGTACAAGGCGATGCCATCAGACGGAGAATCACGTGGGGAGCGAGGGAGACAGGGTCGCACCTGCCAACCTACCGATCAGAACGACCGCAGTAGGTCGCATGTCCCGATCATGAAGGAAGACGACTTCTTCTTTTCAACCTGGGAGGATTCTTTTCTCGTCCCCATTTTACCGTCCGTTTGTTCGTATGGCGAGAAGGATTTGGAGTGATCTCTCTCTTTTTGGCCATGAAAGATGCTTTGGTGTTATAATCTATTAGCATCATGCAGCTTTCTCCCTACCATTATCTTGTAGAGGAGGGGGGTCCATAGAGTTGAATGTCCGTGCATCCCACCACTCTTTGTTTCCGGACAAGATTACTTGACTAGGATTCTTCGATAATTTATAATCCTATCACTACGTTATCTAGGAAAAAAAGTTTCCTACTAACGAAATTTTATGTTAATATAAAATAGTGTACATCAATAACAATAATAATAAAATATCTTCACATTTCATCTTCATGTCAATCTAGCATCTCGATTTGAAAATCTACAATTGACATTTTAAGTTACATCTAACGTTTAATCATATATATGGACTTGTTATTTTCCATTCTTCCAACATCACCCCTCCCCCACTCCACTCAACAATTTCAAATCCACCCACAATGAAATCACTTGTCCAAAACCTCGGGACGCATTGTGATAAAATTTCTACTTCTTTATTTCTCTGCTTTCTATTCCCTTAAACGGGTTTGGGCAATCTGTTTAGAACACAATTTGATTTTTCAATTTCTTGAATGCATTTTATTCCGAAATAGATTTGAAGAAGAAATCGAAACTAAAATTTTTAACTTCTCATTTTTGAAATAAAAATTGAGAAATCAATTTCGACCAGTAAATCAATTTACTGCTCTAAAAAATTTTGTCGTATGTGCACTTAAACCATCCACCCACCCACCCCTTTGCCCCTCTCCTCCTGAGTGCCAATGATGCTTGCCATGTCGTTGCCAATTGCCACCCCAATTGAGCTGCGACCCATCGACAAGGCAGGCCTCTTGTCCCAGATTTGGCCAAGCTTCGTAGCCATTGAGCCAGATCTGTCGCAAATGAGTCGGTCTTTGGTCAAGTCTAACCATGCCCGTGAAGAAGGGGAGGAGAGAGAGAGAGAGAGAGGTGGGATACAATTTTAGGTCTAGATGCGTTTCAAAGATAGATTAGTCTTTTCAATCTGAAGATTTCATTAGGAGATACAAATTATAATTTTTTAAATTTCTCCCCGATATACCCATTATTATCCATATATCTTTTGGTACTATACATAGACATTGAAATTTTTAGCTTCACAACAGTTTACAAATTATAAATTTTCAAAACTCAGAATAAATAGACATGAGAATGAAAAGGACAGATGATTTTTCAAATTTCTCCCCGATATACCCATTATTATCCATATATCTTTTGGCACTATACATAGACATTGAAATTTTTAGCTTCAAAACAGTCTACTTTTACCCAATGCTTTCATCTCGGATGACGGAATACGGAAAGACAAATCATCACCGTTTGTACCTTGGACTTTCCTACACAAATGAATGCTAGAGGAGAGAGAGAAGATATTTTTACCTGCAGAAATTCCATCTTGGCGAGCCGACCCCACCACGTGGACTAACGTGGCGCTCCATAATTGGTCTGGGACCACGTTGAGCTGGTGCGCCGAGACAATTTAATATTTTCTCGCGATATGATGTACTACCCCAACACGTGTCAAACAAATCCTGGAGCCATGTAAATGTAAAGAAAAAAAAAGGTGATTCACGTGCCTACGCCGACGGACCCTCCAAGAAGTATTTCACAATTATTGCAAAGATGGCCGTCGTCGGATGTAACTCCGGTGAATGTCAACAGCCACATATCGAGTGGAAGGGAGTCATCACAATCTTGTCGAAAATGAAACTTCTTATTTTTTAAAGAAAAAATCGTTATCAAGGTTTTTAACATTCTCTTTTTAGGTCCCGTGAAATCGCAGTTTTATTGTTATTGGTTGTGTTGGGTCTCATTTTGGCGGAACAACTAGTCCAAACGACAATTATTCGACACGTTCAATGGGTCTGGTCGAATCCTCGACCAGAAGAAAATATCAAGCAACGAAGAGAGTAAAGGTCAGGCCAATACAATTGAACCAGCCGTCGTTCGATGATCTTTTTAGCTCCCAGGTCGAATGATCGCCAGCCAGGAGGCAAACAAAAGCAGCGGAACGACGGAAGGGGAATCGATCTTTCCGTCGCTACAGCGGAACCTGCTGCAGCTATAATTTCTTTGAAAAGTAAAGCCGAATATACGACAATCATCACTTCATATCAATGAATTTACAAGAAGGTGATAGACATTCTCGTTTAGTATGCAATTCTAGCGCTCTTACTCGGACGTTCAATATTTACTTTATTTCCTCCGTCAGTGAATCACCCATTCATAACGCCATCGCTGTTGTCGCATAGCATGTCTTAACCCAAATTGGAGAACAATCAAACCATCAGCTCATCGGTTTAAACCAAATAGGCTTTGGCTTGAGATTAACCGCTCAAACACGACCGACAAAGGATGCTTAGCATGTCTGTCGTCGCTTTCGCAACCCAAAAGAGGACAAATGACAAAAACCACAAACGCCATCTATTCACAGATTTATGTTTCCTTCCACACCGATGAACCACAATCACACACGTAGGGGCCTTTCCCTATCCGTTGAACATGCAATAATACTCCCACCTGTGCATTACAATGTCAGTGAACCATAACCCATAATGTAAATGCCGTGTAGTTGGCTCCTGCGTTTAGCTACCCATTCTAAGTTTCTGATGTAACAGCAGATAAAAAGGATAACAACTAGCTTGGTCCACTGTACTGGTAGGAAGCTCATTCATTAATGCCAAAAAAATACATTTCGAAAAAATAATTCTAAAACCCGGTGGGCACACCGACTAGGTGAGGTCTCCATACTTCTCATGTCTTTTAGCACACGGAGGCCCAATGCAGTCAAACTAGAAACTACAGAAAAAGGCTGATCGTAGTGCAAAAAAATGCCGACCTTCGGAGAGAGACAGCCGGCAGAGAGGACAGACAAATCAAGAAGACAGTGCGGTTATTCCAGCTTAACTCTGTCCATGTCGTTCATCATGCTTTCAAGCTGTCAGAGAAACAGCATATAATCATGAAATACTGTCCACCTACATGATAACTCTATAAAAATAGAGTTATTTTACCTATTTTAGGCAAGTATCTATGAGAAAATATTTGAATTTCTTTTTGATTATTTAAATTTTCCTTGTTTATGCAGAATAATGAGATATGGAGAAGATAAGGAAAAGAACGGCAAATATCAGGAATTCAAATAAAAGCAGTAGTGGAAGATGGATATCAAATCGGGAAATTCTTGATTTTGTTCCCTAATGTTATCTGCAAGCGTTGGGAGATAGATATTTTAGATCTCCTATAAATAGAGAGAGAAAGAGAGAAAGCAGAGAGGTTTTTTTTAGGTTAGATCGTTTTTCATTCTTCTGAGAGTTTTTCAAGTATTTTGAAGAGAAGACAAAAGTGGTGACAGAATTCTTGTCCTTTGATTCAAGATGCTGGGTTTGATTTATATTTTTATTTATTCTTCTACTATGTTCTAATTTTCTTTTATTAGGGCTACGATGTAGCCTAACCATGATGATGTGAATTTCATGATTTTTATGTTTTACAATTGATTTCATTCATATGAGTTATATTTTATTGTGCGTAATGCTTTTGAGTGACTGCGCTTGAATGATCTGATGTGCATATTTGAGACGAGAAGTGATAATATGCAATTGCTCATTATAATGTATAACCATGAATTAAACGTGGATAGAGATATATCACGTTATTTGTGTAGCTTTCGGTGATAAAATGATCCAAAAGACTCATTGTAAGCCGAGAATATTCATAGTTTTTAATGCACTCATGTTTATTTTAATTCACATAGAGATATAGTGGATTAATAAGCTGAGTAGGTTTGTTATACCTAGAGATAGGATAGTAAATAGATTAGGAAATTCCGCTATCACATGTTTGATATCGTTCTTGTAATCACAATAATCTGAAATTCATATCTAGTGGTTATGGTTAAATCGGATGTTCTAACATATTTATCTTATCGATTTATTGCATTTAGTTTACAAATTTCATTTTTAATTTATTCTTAATTATATTTCGATCTGTTAGATAAATTTTAGAATTAGTCTATTTTAGTATTTAATTGGTTTATTAATCATCGATCTCCGTGGGATGATACTTTTTCTCATCATTATATTACTTGTTCGACACGTGCACTTGCGTTTAGAATTTTGCGAACAAGTTTTTGGCGCCGTTGCCAGGGATCATTTGTTTAATACTAATTAATATTGATACCAGATAATTTTAAGTTTAATCTAGCTGTCGTTTTGTTTTATTTTTCAGGGTGTACATCGGTTTATGACACGTAGCCAACAAGGGAAACTTGTTGAGCTTGATCCAGAAATCGAGCGTACATTCAAAAGGCGACTGAGAGAACAGAGAAATCACGCTAAGATGGCAGACGGTGAGAATGAAAATCCACGTAGACTCTTAAGAGATTATGCTGTGCCAACAGTTCAAGGCACCACATCAAGTATCAGAAGACCTGCAATTCAAGCAAACAACTTTGAGATCAAGCCGTCACTCATTCAGATGCTTCAACAATCAGTGCAATTCAGTGGGCTACCAAGCGATGATCCAAACGCTCACATCGATGCTTTTCTTGAAATATGTGACACCATTAAATATAATGGAGTTACAGATGATGCTATTAGATTGAGATTATTTCCATTCTCTCTTAGAGACAAAGCTAAGAGTTGGCTTTCTTCTCTTCCTGCAGGATCAATTACTACATGGAATTATATGGCTCAGAAATTTCTTGGTAAGTTCTTTCCACCTGCAAAGTCTGCGAAGATGCGTAACGATATTACTAATTTTATGCAGATGGATAATGAATCATTATATGAAGCATGAGAAAGATTCAAAGAATTTCTTAGGAGATGCCCACATCATGGACTACCCGTATGGATGCAGGTACAAACTTTTTATAATGGCTCTAATACAAATCTTCGTTCTATGATTGATGCAGCTGCAGGAGGAACTCTAAATAATAAAACACCAGAAGAAGCCTACAATTTATTAGAGGAGATGTCGTCCAATAGTTATCAGTGGCCTACTGAGAGACTACCAATGCGAAAAGTTAACGGAGTTCATGAAGTGGATGCTTTTGCTGCAATTGCTGCACAATTTGAAGCACTCAACAAAAAGCTAGATAATATGAGTGTTTCAACCATGAAAATTCAGAATCTGACATGTGATTTCTGTGGTGGAGGACATGTTAGCACAGAGTGTCAGGTAGGTAATACTTTTAAACAATCTAGTGAAAATTCTAATTTTGTTGGGAATTTTAACAGGTCATAGAATAATCCCTACTCCAACACGTACAATCCGGGATGGCGCAATCATCCAAATTTTTCATGGAATAATCAGAATGTGGCGAGACCACCGGGATTCAAACAATCAGAAGAGACAAAGTCAAATTTGGAAGATATAGTTACCAAACTTGCTAACACGACTCATGACTTCATCAAAAGCACGGATGTGAGATTTCAAAATAAGAGGCTTCAATCAGAAATCTGGAGATGCAAATGGGTCAGTTAGCAAGCATGATGTCAGGGAGACAACAGGGTTCTTTGCCGAGCAACACAGAGAAAAATCCAATTGAAAACATAAAGGCTATTGCCCTGAGAAGTGGTAAACAAGTGGGAGAAGAAGAAATTTTCAGAGACAAGGAAGAGGTAGACAATAAACAATCAAAGGAGACAAGCAAGAGTAAACTTTTTCCAGATAATCCCAAGCCATATGTGCCGCCAATTCCATTCCCTCAGCGACTCCAGCAGCACAAAATAGATAAGCAATTTTCTAAGTTTCTTGATGTATTTAAAAAATTACACATTAACATTCCTTTTGCAGATACTTTAGCGCAAATGCCTAGTAATGCAAAATTTTTGAAGGAGATTTTGGCAAACAAAAGGAAACTGGAGGATTATGAAACTATGAAGTTAAATGAGGAGTGTTCAGCCATCTTACAAAACAAATTGCCTCCGAAATTAAAAGATCCAGGGAGTTTTACTATTCCTTACACTATTGGGGATTCTTACTTTGAAAAAGCATCATGTGATTTAGGTGCAAGTATTAATCCGATGCCTTATTCAGTTTTCAAGAAATTAGGATTGGGTGAGGTAAAAGCAACTACAGTGTCACTTCAATTGTCTGATCGATCAATTAAATATCCGAGAGGTATTGTGGAAGATGTTTTGGTAAAAGTTGACAAATTTATCTTTCCTGCAGATTTCATAGTTCTTGACATGGAGGAAGATTTTGAGGTACCACTTATCTTAGGTCGACCTTTTCTAGCAACAGGAAGAGCTCTTATTGATGTACAACAAGGGAAGTTGATCCTTAGAGTTCAAGATGATCTTGTTTCATTTAATGTTTTTAAAGCAATGAAATATCCATATGATGATAATTCTTGTTTTAAAGTTGAGACAGTTGACAAGTTGGTGAATAAGGTTTTTCAGGAAAATATTTTTAAGGGATAAGTGTTCCAGAAGTCCTAAAACTTGTCACGAAAATGCATTTCAGTCCTAAAACTTACAAAAGTGCATTTAAGTCCTAAAACTTGTCAAATTGTTTCAAACGAGTCCTAAAGTCGACGCCGTTAGCCTTTTCCGTTAAAAATGCTGACGTGTCATTTTAAATAATTTTTTAATTTCCACGTGTATTTTTTTAATTATTTTTTATTCATTTTTTTTATAAAAAAAGTTAAATTTAAAAACTAAAAAATTAAATTTATTCTTATCTTATTTTCACAAAAAAATAAAAAGAAAAGTTAAAAAATTTATTTTTACAAATTGTTAAAAAAAAAAAAAAAAAAATCAGCCGCTTCTTTGTTTTTAAAAAATAAAATTTTGAACTTTTTTTTTTGTTTTTAGTGAAAATAAGATAAAATGAATAAATCTAAATTTTTTAATATAATTTTTTTAAAAAAATGAATAAAAAATAATTAAAAAATCCACGCGGAAAATAAAAAAATTATTTAAAATGCCACGTCAGCATTTTTAACGGAAAAGGCTAAAGGCGTCGACTTTAGGACTCGTTTGAAACAATTTGACAAGTTTTAGGACTTAAATGCACTTTTTGCAAGTTTTAGACTGAAATACATTTTCGTGACAAGTTTTAGGACTTCTGGAACACTTATCCCTATTTTTAAAGATCCACTTGAAGCATGTCTGATTCAACTAAGGAATAAAGATATTCAGAATGAGGAGATAAAGGAATACGCAAATTTCATGGAGACAATTCCACCATATTCAAGGCAAAAGGCAATTAAATTTGAGGAGTTGGGACAACACATAACAAAGCCTAAACCATCAATTGAAGAGCCTCCACTTCTTGAACTCAAACCTTTACCTTTTCATTTGAAATATGCTTATTTAGATGGAATTTCTTCTTTACCAGTAATTATATCTTCTTCTTTGATAGATTTGATGGAAGAGAAATTGCTCAGAGTATTAAGAGAGCATAAGGGTGCAATTGGATGGAAAATAGCTGATATCAAAGGAATTAGTCCTTCAATTTGCATGCACAAACTTTTGATGTATGAGCAATATAAACCCACTATCCAACCTCAGAGGCGTTTGAACCCAAAGATGCAAGAAGTAGTGAAAGCTGAGGTAATTAAGCTACTTGATGCAGGTATCATCTATTCTATCTCTGATAGTTCTTGGGTAAGTCCTGTACAAGTTGTGCCAAAGAAAGGTGGTATGACTGTTCAAAAAAACGACAACAATGAATTGATTCCAACTAGAACAGTTACTGGGTGGCGTGTATGTATGGATTACAGAAAATTGAATGATGCCACTAGAAAATATCACTTTCCTTTACCATTTATTGATCAGATGTTAGAAAGACTTGCAGGGCATGAGTTTTATTGCTTTCTTGATGGATATTCGGGGTATAATCAGATTCCTATTGCACCGGAAGATCAAGAGAAAACTACTTTCACTTGTCCCTATGGTACTTTTGCTTTTAGAAGAATGCCCTTTGGTCTTTGTAATGCACCAGCTACTTTTCAAAGATGCATGATGTCTATTTTTTCTGATATGGTTGAAAAACATATCGAGATTTTCATGGATGATTTTTCCGTTTTTGGCCTATCATTTGATTCTTGTTTAAATAATTTGGCTTTGGTCTTACAAAGATGTGAGGAGACTAACCTTGTTTTGAATTGGGAGAAGTGTCACTTTATGGTACAGGAAGGAATAGTGCTCGGGTATAAAATTTCTCGAAATGGAATAGAAGTCGATCGAGCCAAAGTGGAAGTCATTACAAAATTACCTCCACGAACATCTGTGAAACTTGTCAGCGGATTTTTAGGGCATGCAGGATTTTACAGGCAATTTATAAAAGATTTTTCAAAAATTGCTAAACCTCTTTCTAATCTTTTGGAAAAAGATGCTCATTTTAATTTTTTTGTTAAATGCATGCAGGCTTTTAACACTTTAAAGGAGAAGTTAATATCAGCATCAATTATGGCAGCACCAAATTGGGATTTACCTTTTGAGCTGATGTGTGATGCTAGCGATTCTGCAGTAGGAGCTGTTTTGGGACAAAGAAAGAATAAAATTTTTCAAACCATATACTATGCTAGTCGAACCTTGTCAGGTGCACAATTGAATTATTCAACAACAGAAAATGAACTTTTGGCGGTAGTATTTGCTTTTGATAAATTTCATTCTTATTTAATTGGCTCAAAAGTTATAATTTATTCCGACCACTCTGCTCTTAAGTATCTGCTTGAAAAGAAAGAATCAAAATCCAGGTTGATCAGGTGGATTCTATTGCTGCAAGAATTTGATTTGGAAATCAAAGATAAGAAGGGGACTGAAAATCTAATTGCAAACCACTTATCAAGAATTCCAAATTCAAAGGAAGAGGTAAGACCAATTTTGGAAGAGTTTCCTAATCAGGAAATTTTTTCTATCAAGTCCACAAAAATTCTTTGGTACGCCGACTTTGTAAATTATTTGGTAAGTAATGTTCTTCCTCCTGAATTATCATATCAACAGAAGAAAAAATTCTTTTCTGATGTTAAATATTATTTTTGGGAAGAACCTTTCTTGTTTAAAGTATGTGCAGACCAAGTCATAAGGAGATGTGTTCCAAACGAAGAGAAGGCAAACATTTTACATCATTATCATGATGGAGAGGCAGGTGGCCATTTTGGTGCCACTAAAACTGTAGCTAAGATTTTACAATCTCGATTTTATTGGCCCACATTTTTTAAAGATGCATACTTCTATGTAGCTTCATGTGATATGTGTCAAAGAACTGGAAATATTTCAAGAAAAAATGAGATGCCTTTAAACAACATTATTGTGTGTAAATTATTTGATGCTTGGGGTATTGATTTTATGGGACCCTTTACACCTTCTTATGGAAATTTATACATTTTAGTGGCTGTGGAGTATGTGTCTAAGTGGGTAGAAGCTGTAGTATTGCCAACAAATAATGCTAAAGTTGTAGTCAAATTTTTGAAGAAAAATATTTTTACCCGATTCGGCATTCCTAAGGCAATCATAAGTGATAGGGGGACACATTTTTACAACAAGCAATTTGAAGCACTTTTGAGTAAGTATGGAGTCACGCATAAGGTTGCAACCCCTTATCATCCTCAGACTAGTGGTCAAGTAGAGATTTCAAATAGGGAAATCAAGAGGATTTTAGAAAAAACAGTGAATGCCTCTAGGAAAGATTGGTCAATAAAACTTGATAATGCACTTTGGGCCTATAGGACATCGTTCAAAACTCCAATTGGGATGTCTCCTTTTAGGCTAGTGTTTGGAAAAGCTTGTCACTTACCAGTGGAATTAGAGCATAAAGCATATTGGGCATTGAAATTTTTGAATTTTGACATGCAGTCTGCAGGTGAAGAAAGATTATTGCAACTGAATGAATTGGATGAATTTCGCAATGAGGCCTATGAAAATTCTAAGTTGTACAAGGAGCGTACAAAAAGATGGCATGACAAGCACATATTCATAAGAGAGTTCAAAATTGATCAAAAAGTCTTACTTTATAACTCTCGTCTTAAACTTTTTCCAGGAAAGTTGCGGTCTCGATGGTCTGGTCCTTTTACAGTTACACAGGTATTCCCATATGGAACAGTTCAAGTTGCGCATGACATTGAGGGTACATTCAAAGTGAACGGTCAACGTTTGAAACCCTACTTTGAAGGTGGTTACAACAAGCAGAAGACCACAATTGAACTTCATCCTCCGAAATAGCAACATCTGAGATAGTTTGGCTGAAAACTATAAAGCAAACGCTTCTTGGGAGGCAACCCAAGCATTTTAATTATGTTTTTTTTTTAATTGTTAAGTTTATGTCTTTCAAAAAAGGAAAAAAAAAAGATTAACTTTTCTTTGTTTTATCCAGGTTAATTTTTTAGGGAGGACCTTTCAAGAGTTTAATCATCAAGGTCATCTATGGACTTATCTTACAATCAGGGGAGTTTTTTTTTTCCTATTCTATTTTTTGCATTGAGGACACTGCTTCATTCAAGTTTGGGGGGGAGACAAATTTTTTGGATAATTTTTTTTTTTCATGATTGCATTCTTGGTTGTGAATTTTTGCGATTCTTAGGAAAATTTAAATTTTATTTAAACTTGCAATTGATGTGTGAGTTAATCTTAATTCTGATTATATTGATCCACTTACGAGCACTAAAAGTCCTTAATGTTTGAATTGTGTGTAAATCTAGAGAACATTCATGTGAAGTATGTGATTTTCTTAAATTTCACCCAAATCTTAGAATTTGTTTGATTTTCTCTTAAGGCGAAATTCTAAGCTAAATCTAACTGAGAAAATGATTTAGGCAATTTTTAGATCGATTGAGCCTTTCAAGCTAACCTTGTTTATTTATCCGTAGTCACCCCTTTGAGCATTAATTATTACCAAATTTTTCATTGGCACCCATATATGTTTAGCCTAGCCGTTATCAAATTATATCATTGTCCCATGCCCTATGAACATGTTGATTTTCTTTTGGGATAAAAAATTATTTGAACTTGATAGAAATTTGGGAGGAATGATGGAGTATGAAAAAAAAAAAAAAAGTGATTACAATGGTTGTTTAGGGTGTACTGTCAAAAAAAAAAAATTGCTTTTATGGTTCCATATCCAACTTTCAATTGAGTGAGCCTTTTGGATACTCAATGGGTTGGAAATTTTCATGTTATATTAGGAGGGACTTTGGGAGAAACTCCACCATAAAGCAATTCAAAAAGAAAAAGAAAAAAAAAAGAAAAGAAAAAGGAGAAGAAAAAAAAAAAGGAATGGTGATATATGGTGGCAAAAAAATTATCTTAAAGGAGTGAAATTGGACAGTGACATTGTCTCTAATTAGATCCTAGAAATCAACGTGTTGATGGGTGATTTGAGCTTAAAATTTCCGTTATTTCACCTTTAGCCCAGCCTTACATTATAACCCGAGAAAAATCCTATTGATTTTTGGTTGGATAATTAGCTTACATTAGTGGAGAGAGGAATGAAAAGCAAACCTATGAGATTTGGTCATAATTATTGAGAATTTTTTAGAGATTACATGTCAATGTGAATTTATCTGGATTGCATATAATTCGAAAAAGATGAGAACTCACACACACACACTTGGATCATATAGTTAGAATTGGTCTTAACTTATAAATCAATTTCAATGTTTAGATGAAATTTGTGTTTTTCTTTGAATTGTGAATTTGAACAATTATGGAAAATTTTCATGGAGAAGGTTGTTAGGTTGAGTATGTGTTATGTCTTACTTTTGCTCGAGGACTAGTAAAATGTTAAGTTTGGGAGTTTGATAACTCTATAAAAATAGAGTTATTTTACCTATTTTAGGCAACAATTAATGCACTATCTATGAGAAAATATTTGGATTTCCTTCTGATTATTTGAATTTTCCTTGTTTATGCAGAATAATGAGATATGGAGAAGATAAGGAAAATAACGGCAAATATCAGGAATTCAAATAAAAGCAGCAGTGGAAGATGGATATCAAATCAGGAAATTCTTAATTTTGTTCCCTAATGTTATCTGCAAGCGTTGGGAGATAGATATTTTGGATCTCCTATAAATAGATAGAGAGAGAGAGAGAGAGAGAGAGAGAGAGGTTTTTTTTAGGTTAGATCGTTTTTCATTCTTCTGAGAGTTTTTCAAATATTTTGAAGAGAAAATAAAAGTGGTAACAGAATTCTTGTTCTTTGATTCAAGATGATGGGTTTGATTTATATTTTTATTTATTCTTCTACTATGTTCTAATTTTCTTTTGTTAGGGCTACGATGTAGCTTAACCATGATGATGTGAATTTCATGATTTTTATGTTTTACAATTAATTTCATTCATGTGAGTTATATTTTATTGTGCGTAATACTTTTGTGACTGGCCACCACTTGAATGATCTGATGTGCATGTTTGAGACTGAGAAGTGATAATATGCAATTGCTCATTATAATGTATAACCATGAATTAAACGTGAATAGAGATATATCACGTTATTTGTGTAGCTTTCGGTGATAAAATGATCCAAAAGACTCATTGTAAGCCGGGAATATTCATAGTTTTTAATGCACTCATGTTTATTTTAATTCACATAGAGATATAGTGGATTAATAAGCTGAGTAGGTTTGATATACCTAGAGATAGGATAGTAAATAGATTAGGAAATTCCGCTATCACATGTTTGATATTATTCTTGTATTCACAATAATCTGAAATTCATATCTAGTGGTTATGGTGAAATCGGATGCTCTAACATATTTATCTTATCGATTTACTGCATTTAGTCTACAAATTTCATTTTTGATTTATTTTTAATTATATTTTGATCTATTAGATAAATTTTAGAATTAGTCTATTTTAGTATTTAATTGGTTTATTAATCATCGATCTCTGTGGGACGATATTTTTTCTCATCATTATATTACTTGTTCGACACGTGCACTTGCGTTTAGAATTTTGCGAACACTACACAACTAATAATTGTCATGAAGACGAGGTTGGTTACACATACCTTGACAATCTGGCGCAAGAAATAATCTCCATATCTCTTTGCTGGTTTGGATTCAATGACATGAATCATGTCCTGCATTAACATGACATATGAGCCCCCAATCCATAGGAAAGAAATCGTTGACTGCAAATATCAACCCAAGAAGAGTTTCCCAAGGAATAAATGTGGCTAATTTTTGCCCTATCAGCCGCAACCTCAATGCAATATTTTTTTTTTGGGCAAACAATGCAATATTAAAGAACCTACAATTGATTGTGACATTTCTGACATAAGGCCTGTACTCATATATATTCACAGATATGAGTAGACATTAGTATCTGCTGATTTGGCAAATGCATCCAAAAACTGATATGTTTTGGATGTTAACTCCAATGTCACTCTTAACAAGGATAATTTTGCATCACATCGCTAGCCTAAGCAATCTTAACAGTTTCTAAAATTAAGCAGAAAGGAATAGCATGTTATTCCAAAAACAAAAATGTCTTGCAGGTAGAATTAAACAAAAAGCCTGTGTGCCGATCAGGAGGAGAACATGACAGCAGAAAGCTGACAGGCTTACATCATCTACGAAGAAATCGATATCGGCATTTGAGATGACCTTTCCATCTGTATCAATAGCATGTGTCTTGTGCTTATATGTGATCAATATAGTTCTGCAACAGACAAATGCAACGCATAAATAAGCAGTGACAACTATATAGGACAGAGCAAAAACAAGATTTATCTTGCTCCTTACCGCAGAGTGGGTTCGTCGACTTCCATATAATTTCCCTATGAGGAAGATGCTCTGCTTTGGCCGGCCGGCCTGCGCGCTGCTTCAAGAAACCCGTCGGCGCATCGTACAAGGCGATGCCATCAGACGGAGAATCACGTGGGGAGCGAGAGAGACAGGGACGCACCCGCTCACCTAACGATCAGAACGACCACGTTAGGTCGCATGTCCCGATCTTGAAGGAAGACGACTTCTTCTTTTCAATCTGGGACAATTCTTTTCTCGTCCCCATTTTAGCGTTTGTTTATTCGTATGGCGAGAAAGATTTGGAGTGATCTCTCTCTTTGGCCATGAAAGATGCTTTGGTGTTATAATCTATTGGCATCATGCAGCTTTCTCCCTACCATTATCTTTTCAATCTGAAGATTTCATTTGGAGATAAAAATTATAAATTTTCAAAACTCAGAATAAATAGACATGAGAATGAAAAGGACAACGATTTTTCAAATTTCTCCCTGATATACCCATTATTTTCCATATTTCTTTTGGTGCTATACATAGACATTGCAATTTTTAGCTTCAAAACAGTCTACTTTTACGCGATGCTTTCATCTCGGATGACGGAATACGGAAAGACAAATCATCACCGTTTGTACCTTGGACTTTCCTACACAAATGAATGCGATATGATGTACCACCCCAACACGTGTCAAATAGATCCTAGAGCCACATAAATGTAAAGAAATAAAAAAGGTAATTCACGTGCTTAGGCCGACGGAACCTTCCATGAAGTAATTCACAATTATTGCAAAGATGGCCGTCGTCGGACGTAACTCCTGTGAACATCAACAGCCACATATCGAGCGGAAGGGAGTCATCATAATCTTGTTGAAAGTGAAACTTCTTATTTTTTAAAGAAAAAATCGTTATTGAGATTCTTAACATTCTCTTTTTGGGTCCCGTGAAATCGCAGTTTTATCGTTACCGGTAGTGTTGGGTCTCATTTTCGTGGAACAACTAGTCCAAACGACAATTATTCGACACGTTCGATGGGTCTCGTCAAATCTAGGGGTGAGCAGTTCTCGGTTTTGGTTCGGTTCATTCGGGAACCTGGAACCTATCCTCGGATACTGGTTCTTTATTTTTGGAATCTAAACCTACGTCAAAACCAAGAACCTGGGCCTGGAACCTACCCCCAGGTTCTTTTTTTTTTTTTCATTTTTAGTTTAAAAAAAGAGAAATGAATGTAACAATAATGAGAATTATGCCACGAAAAACCATGCCAACGACTTATGATGAGAATTAGGCAATGCTTAATCACCTTCTAATGAGGTTAAAAAAATAAAATCTTAAACAATATCTACAAAAAAATAATTTTACACCATCAACAATAAGGTTGATACACTGTTGTAAAACATAGAACTCACATGCTGCAAAGTGGTCACGAGATCCACTATTTGCATTCCCCTCCCATCCACTACTTACTGCAGGAGTCTGCTTATTAGTCATTGAAGGGATAACCATAGGTCTTCTAATCTCATGATAGGCTTGTCCATGACCATCCACTTCATATGAATGATCATAGTTGTAATACGAGTAATTACTACCATATTTTGATGGACCCATTTTGTAGTGGGTTGTATTCACTGGTGGATATATGCTCTCTTCCATAATATAAGAAGGAAATACAAGCAGAATTAGTGCTAGACTAAGATTTGAAAATACAGGAAACTAGAAAGATGCCCACAAATGCTCCCACAGTTAGATTGGCAAGTATAAATTACGACAGAAAGTAGAGAAATATCAAGTCTTGCCGTGAATTGTCTTCTTCCCAAAAAAGAAAAAAATAATACTGAGAAGTGAAAAGAAACCTACATAGATACCGACCAGCCACCTCTCTAGAAATGGAAAACAACATAATCAACTAACAGGTACTTGAGCATGAGGATACCAAAAAATATGAAATTCACGTGTTCATAGGTAAGACCCTCAAAATACTCCATAAAACTTTTGGACATCTTGTGAGTGTTAACATATCGAATATCCATGTTCCAACTCATCTTAGACCATTGTCAATTCCCACCTGGAATGTTAACAAAAGCAGATAAACATCCACCCCATATTAAAGTATCAAAGAGTACGAACACAAAGGATCCAGAATGCATACCAAGCCTTATCTCTCGCAACCGAGGCTTGCAAATCCATTCAAATACAGTATGCACCATACATTATCCAAGTATCGTATCTTGTCACAATTCCTGCAATTAAGATGACAATAAAATCGAGCTCAGGCCAGGAAAGAAGTATCTCACTGTAACAGCACTTGCACCCCAATGCTAGCCATGCTTATAATGCAGAGATTACATTGATATCATAATTTTTTGCAATAATATGGCGACCCCTTAATGTTAGCCCTGCTTATAGTGCTGCTGCGCTTATAACAACGGCAATCAAGGAAAGTCGAGTCATCACAAACAACAGCCAAACAATAGTCATCATATTGACTTATATAAGCCGATGTCCTCTGTGGTACAAACTCTTCCATCTCGTGTCCATTTTACGTGACTTTCCTGCAAACTGCGATTCACAAGCTCTGTGTGACTTGCACGCCAAAACATTTCACTCTTAAAGTGAGACAGCTCTAAAAGTACTTTCTATATGCTTACCGGTGGCGGGATGAGTGGCGACTAGCAGAGAATGTCCTGGAATATAATAATCAATTATCTTGAAGGTAGGGCACTTCACGAAAAAAAAAAAAAAAACCCAAAAAACTCTAGTAAATTGGGTCTTCAATTTCGAACGACAACCGAATCCTTCAATCAAACAATTGACAAAATCCAAATCAGAAACGAATTTAGTACAAAACCATCGATTTGAAATCAAAGCTAAAAAGAACAAATAAACTCACACCAATAGAAGTATAGAAACAACCACCATGTCAACCCCTTCCAATAAAATAAGAGAACAAAAAGGAACGGATTACCCAAGTTGGTAAGGGCGGAGTCCAAAGGGGAGGTGAGCGTCGTCCAGCGGCAGGGCGAGCGGGGTGCGAGCAGCGTTGGGGGGGGAGGGGTGGGGATAAGCAACCAGTGGCGGGATGAGCAGTGACTAGTAGAGGAACGAGGCGAGCGACGACCAGCGGCGGGACGAGGCGAGCGACGACCAGCGGCGGGACGAGGCGAGCGACGACCAGCGGCGGGACGAGGCGAGCGACGAGACAAGCGGCAACCAACGGAGGGACGGGGCGGGACGAGCGGCGACCAGTGGAGGGATGAGCAGCGACCAGTAGCGGGACAGACGGCGACCACCAGAGGGACAAGGTGAGCGGTGTCCACCGCCAGGACAAGCAACGAAGGGACGGGACAAGCGACGACCAGTGAAGGGACGGGACAAGCGACGACCAACGGAGGGACGAGCAGTGACCAACAGAAGGACGAGGCGAGCAGTGTCGAGGACAAGAGTTGGGCAGAGAACGAGAGAAGGGGACAAATTGATTCAATTGAAGTGAGAACTGTGAGGTGTGTTTTTACCTTTTAGGTTTTAGGAACCCTAACCCGGTTCCGATTCCCAGAAAAAAGGGACCTGGGAACCGGTCCCTTTAGAACTGAGAACCGAACCGGACCCTCCGGTGCGGTTCTCCGGTTCCAGTTCTACCCGGGAACAGAACCGGAACCACGCTCAGCCCTAGTCGAATCCTCGACCAGAAGAAAAAATCAAGTGACGAAGAGACGTAAAGGTGAGGCCAGTATAATTGAACCAGCCGTTGTTCAATGATCTTTTTAGCTCCAAGGTAGAATGATCGCCTGCCAAAAGGAGGCAAACAAAGCAGCGGAACCACGGATGGGGAATCGATCTTTCCGTCGCTACAGCGGAACCTGCTGCAGCTATAATTTCTTTGAAAAGTAAAGCCGAATATACTACAATCATCGCTTCATATAAATGAAGTTACAAGAAGGTGATAGACACTCTCGTTTAGTATGCAATTCTAGCGCTCTTACTCGGACGTTCAATATTTACTTTATTTCCTCCATCAGTGAATCACCCATTCCTAACGCCATCGCTGTCGTCGCATAGCATGTCTTAACCCAAATTGGAGAACAATCAAACCATCAAGCTTATCGGTTTAAACCAAATAGGCTTTGGCTTGAGATGAACTGCTCAAACACGATCGAGATGCTTAGCATGTCGGTCGTCGCTTTCGCAACCCAAAAGAGGACAAATGACAAACAACACAAACGCCACAGGAACAGCCAACCCTATCTACATCAATCCTACTCACAGATTAATGTTCCTTCCACACCGATGAACCATCATCACACACGAAGGGGCCTTGCCCTATCCGTTGAACATGCAATAACACTACTACTTGTGCATGCCAATGAATCATAACCCATACTGTAAATGCCACGTAGTTGGCTCCTGCGTTTAGCTACCCATTCTAAGTTTCTGATGTAACAGCAGATACAAAGGATAACAACTAGCTTGGTCCACTGTACTGGTAGGAAGCTCATTCATTAATGCCAAAAAAATACATTTCGAAAAAAAAAATTCTAAAACCCAGTTGGCACACCAACTAAGTGAGCTCTCCATACTTCTCATGTCTTTTAGCACAAGGAGACCCAATGCAGTCACACTAGAAACTACAGAAAAAGGCTGATCGTAGTGCCAAAAAAATGCCGACCTTCAGAGAAAGACAGCCGGCAGAGGGGACAGACAAATCAAGAAGACAGTGCGGCTATTCCAGCTTAACTCTGTCCATGTCGTTCATCATGCTTTCAAGCTGTCAGAGAAACAACATATAATCATGAAATACTGTCCACCTACACAACTAATAATTGTCATGAAGACAAAATTGGTTACACATACCTTGACAATCTGGCGCAAGAAATAATCTCCATATCTCTTTGCTGGTTTGGATTCAACGACATGAATCATGTCCTGCATTAACATGACATATGAGCCCCCAATCCATAGGAAAGAAATCAATGACAGGAAATAGCAACCCAAGAAGAGTTTCCCAAGGTATATATGTGGCTAATTTTTGCCCTATCAGCCGCAACCTCAATGCAATCCTACAATTGATTGTGACATTTCTGACATAAGGCTTGTACTCATATATATTCACATATATGAGTAGACATTAGTATCTGCTGATTTGGCAAATGCATCCAAAAACTGATGTTTTGGATTTTAACTCCAATGTCACTCTTAACAAGGATAATTTTGCATCACATTGCTAGCCTAAGCAATCTTAACAGTTTCTACAATTAAGCAGAAAGGAATAGCATGTTATTCCAAAAAAAAAAAAATGTCTTGCAGGTAGAATTAAACAAAAAGCCTGTGTGCCGATCAGGAGGAGAACATGACAGCAGAAAGCTGACAGGCTTACATCATCTACGAAGAAATCGATATCGGCATTTGAGATGACCTTTCCATCTGTATCAATAGCATGTGTCTTGTGCTTATATGTGATCAATATAGTTCTGCAGCAGACAAATGCAACGCATAAATAAGCAGTGACAACGACAGAGCAAAAACAAGATTTATCTTACTCCTTACCGCAGAGTGGGTTCATCGACTTCCATATAATTTGCAAGCTTCGCAAGTGAGATTGTTGAATACACTTTCAAGAAAGTCCTAACACCTGATAGTAGTTGCTGCTGCTTCACTTCATAAAGGAACAGCTTCAACTGAAGCCTATAGGCATCCTGCAATAATTGATGAGTGGTGCATCAGGCATATAGCAAGTTACCAGTCATGTTGAAAAAGCAGACGAGATTGCACAAAATGCTGCTTTCAAGACAAATACGCATAAAAAGGACAATCAGTATTTCCTAGCATAGGATTATCGGCATTATGACCAAAGGTAAACATATACAAACGCATATGCAGCCTTGCGCAATGCACACTAAATAGGAGAATAGACATTCTAATGCCATCATTTGGACAGACAGGAATCCATTTCAACCAGCTGAATACCAACACCTCATATCAAGGTACATTTGACCGCTACCAAAGGAAATGAAATGACAATTGAACTATCCATGCAATCCAGCCTCATATAAATTTTGTCAATGCCATAGACAACCAAACAGATATCAGCTAATTAACTCTCAGCAAGATTAAATGCACTAAAAGCATAATGGAAAGCTCCAAATAACCACTGAATGCCGCTTCTCATGAGATAAAGTTAAATGTTACGTACCTGATTGTAGTTGACAAGAGGGTCCTCAAAGCTTGGAGCTGAGGGTGTGATGAACTTAGGACAGGCATATGAGAAAAGCTCATCATAGATGACGAAAGCCTCATCATCATATCTCTGCATTCTGAGCATTTTTTCACCATATTTCTCTCGCAACTGAGAGTTGACAGTCTCGTCAACAAGCTTCACTTGAGGACAAAGTGAAAGACAAAGAGCCAACAAGGCATACATCTGCTCATTCTTCTTGAGTATCTGCTCATACTGTGGGGACTTCTGATGGTATTGCTTTGTCTTATAGATGTATAAGAGGATTTTATTGAACTCTCGAATTGCATCAACGTACCTATTAAAAATTGTGTAAATAGTTGGCTCAAAACAGAGAGACAGTAAAGCTACCAAACAAAATCAAAGATCACAAGAGAAATTTACCTCCGCAGCATAAGATTGGCAAACCCATAGTGATAAATAGTGGCAATGTGGCTTCCAATGACACTAGTATAAACGCCTTGCTGACTAATGTCAATTGGGAGTAAACACTTCAAGCCAGTCTGATAATCACCTAAGAGACAGTGAACTCGCAGCAATCCCACCATGCTGAAGTAACCGAGCACCTTCAGCACATTGCTCCCACCACCATAATCATAACCATCAGTGGCAGTGAATTGTTCAAGGCCTTCCTTTTCCTGATCCAAGATCTGAATGATCATAGACTTCTCCACAAGTGCTTCCAAAAATTGAGCACACCGTACACATTCCAAGCCTGCAACAGAGTACTATATTACCGACATATGTAATAAACAGGCAACGGCAGCATTTAATAAATCTGCAGAAACAAAGGCATGCTATGAGAACATGAGCTCACATTTGAGTGTACGCCTTTCAATCGACTTAAGGAGAAACTATCCATTGGTAGAATTAAACTTGAGAATACGCTTCATGGAAGTGGAACCCAGTTTTCACAGTTCACAACAGAATACAAGCGTTTATAAACCCAGCCCTGGTCTTTAGAACCAGTCAGGGAAGCAGTTCACAGGTCAACCACTTCAATTGGTTGAGTTGCTAGATCATTAGATGCTGAATTCATCTACTTGTTCATATATTAAAAGCAAAACATGGTGGCGTATGCTGCAGTTGTTGTCTAGTTCAGCAGGTTAAAGACACACTTGCCATAATTGAGAGGTGCAGGTCTTTTGAGTCGCATCTATCAAGCCAATCACTTATTTCTAAGACCACAAAAGAGCTTGAAATTAAGTTCTGGTAAAAAATAGAAACAGATAGACTGTAGCTTAGTGGTTGGGGCTCCACAATAAAGTGGAAAGCATCCAATCCCGTCTTTTGAAAGCTGCTACTTTATTTTTTTTTAAGAGCAAGTCTATATGAACCAATCCAATTGGGCTTCTCCCAGTTGAACTGCCGGTTTGACCAAGTAAACTGCATTTGACCGTTTATTGATCTAAACAATTATTTGAAAAAATGAACCGGACCATGGAATTCTTCCCAGTTTAGCAACTGATGTAGACTAGTGTCAGAAAAACTGCAGAAAACATGCAAATTAGGAAAGTCCTGAGAGTCATAATGTTTCCCAATTACAATTACCTGATCATACTGCCTCAATAATGCAATCTCCTGCTCAGTCTTGTTCTTCATCTTCGCCCTATACTGGCAGAAGCTCTGAAACTGGTAAACAAACTCATCCACCATGTCCCACAACCACTGGTTTGGCAATTGCATATTCACCACTCCATGCAAGACTACCTGATATGTGACACAAAAAAAAAAGAAATCCTGAAACCGTCATTCCTCTGGTTCAGCTTCAATGACAACAAAGATACCCACACCGATAGATACGCATCCACCAATCACCAGTCTTTTGCACATCAAAGACCACAAAATTTTTTACTAGGACAGGAAATCTGCTTTCAAGGGCATGCATACAGTAATTTGGTGCCCATCATGAACACAAAACCTATGCCTTCCAAATAAGAGCAGAATGTATCCTCCCAAAAACCCATAATCTGCGCCCATTCATACAGCAAAATCCCACCAATAAGGACCTCCAAACTACCATTTGTAAGACCAGTGCTGCAATATTCCCAAAAGATGAAAATGTTGGCGCAATTGATAATGACACTCAACTTCACTTGTTAAGGTAATGCAATACGTTACATATATATACACACACAAACGCACCAATACATCGTCCCGTTCTTTAAAATCAACCTTTTGAAGCAATAGACTGCGCAATCGATTTAACATCTCTAGCCACAGAAACAAACAAGAAATCTGAAGCCCCTCGTACCTGGAAGAGACTGCAATAGTTATCCCACGAATCGATCCGCTGCTTCAGCGTGGGCGAGAGCCTGGCGTACAGGTGCCGGTACCACATCTCGCGGTAGAGCAGGCAGAAGACGTGATCGTTGTCGACGGAGTGCGCGACCGCCTCGACGGACGGCCAGGGCGTGTCCTTGAAGAGCCGGTCGGACAGGGTCTGGAACGAGGTCTCGTACATCTGGTGGATCTCGTACACGTTCTTCTCGCGGATGTGGCGGTAGAGGTGGACGACGAAGGACTTGACGGAGTCGGGCACGAAGTTCGGGTCGTACCCGGCGGCGTCCGCCTGCGACGACGGCGCCGCCGCCGCCTGGGGCTGCCGGTGCCCGTCGTCGTAGCCGCCGGGGGCATCGTCGTACTCGTAGGAGGCGGCCATCGTCGTCGGCGAACGGACGACGAGACGAGCTTCAGCCGCTGCGAGCGCGAGAGTAACAGAGCCGACGATGGATCTCAGAGAGAGAGAGAGAGAAAGGGTAGGGTTTAGGGAAGGATGGATCGGAGAAGGAGAAGGAGAAGGAGAAGGAGAGATGGAGATTGGGCTTGTTTTTTGGACCAAAAAGCCCAGATTTTTTTGGGTCAAAGGACCAAAAAGCCCAGCTTGAAAAGTGATAATTATGCTGGACTAGAAACAAAAATGGTATGGAACAAAAATACGATTCGTGAGGAGAAAATCCGAAATACGACATCACATCGTACGCTAATCAACACACTTCTTCACTCGTGGATGTGAAATTTTTGCATATGGTGTTACAAGCATTGTTAGATGATTACAATAACTTCCCATCTTATTTTATATCTCTATGAATGATTTTAATCATTTTTATGATTTCAAACTTTTAGCATATGGGAAATTTCTACTGTGGCCTTATCTTAAAATTGTTAAATATATATTGGTATTTATAGTTTTGTTGCACTATACTGCATTGTCGATGGATATGTAATTTGAAATGGTAGGTTTGTATTTTTAAGGAATACGAAAAAATAAAACAAAAAAGTTATCGATTGATCTTGGGTTAATTCTAGAACCGGACTGAACCTGTTGGGTCGGTCCAGTCCTCAATCTCAAGCTTAATAGTGTCAATTCTCAATCTCAAAAATTGAAGATCGATACTGTGCAAGTTGATTTTAGGGTTAGGGGGTGGACCGATTCAATCCGGACTATGCTCACCTTTAATGAATACCGTTGTCACAACATATTGATGCGATAAGTCTCACGCTTAAAACATCTTTCCATGTAAAAAGCAACAAAATAATTACGACATTAATATATGGAACTATTTAGTCACGCTATTTCCAGACAGTAGAGTCATAAATGCAATATGTCATGTCATTGGCTATTTTGTTCTTAAATTTCCTCAATTTAGTTTTACAACTTCCACTCATCCTGTTTATGCGATATCACTTTAATTTTGCAATTTCCAAAGTCTCTTCTTGAGATTGGCAGGTGCAATCTTCCAAAGATAACAAATGAAATAATTATACAAATAATTTATGAATATTTAATTTATTCAATATGATTTATAAATTTTACCTTAATATACAATATTATCCCTTCAACTTTTGGTAAATGTTCAATTTAATCCCTAAAATTTTATATCACTCGATTCAATCTAGTTTCTGAATTATCTAATCTAGAGACAAATTGAATGTTCAACAAAAGTTTATAAACTACATTAAACAAATTAGAAATTCAAGAACCTTATTACACATTAAATTAAGTTGATAGATCATATTGAATAAATTAAAAGTTCAAAAAACACATTGTATGTTGAGACAAAATTCAAATACTATTTATGAGATTTTCCCGTCACAAATCAAACCACGCGACACAAGCTCATAAACTACACAGCGTTTCATTTTCTGTCACTGAGAAAACTCAACACGAATTGAGTGCAAAAGCCATCAGGGCAAAGGTGCTTCCTTTACTGCTATACCATGTGAGTACACTGTTACAGAATGTGAGGGCAAAAAATCATTTATTATTCACAAGCTATGAGGATTGCCCGCGGAGTAGGTCATAGCCAGACGTCGGAGACGAGGCCTCAGTTGACCCAGCATTGCCAAAACTTATCTAATCTAAGATGGTGTCAGTTCATCAGTTGCAGATTTGCTTTAAGCAAAAATCCGAATCCGATAATGCTCTGCAGCGGTCCAGGTTAAAATGCAAATGCTATCGAGTCTGAATCCAGGCACCTCATCTTTCTGAAGTCACACTCTTTGCCCGCTGAAGTCAGCGAGAGTTGGTTGAGGCACTTCCACGTAGCTTTCCGGCTCATCCTCTTCGTCGGAGGACAAGAGGGATGATCCCATCCATGTTTTGAACCCTTCATTGACACGTCTTTCCATGTCGGGAGTGACTTCCAATGGATTAGCTTCGAGCATTTCGAGACCAAGGGTTCGACTACCGTATTCTCCTCCATCGAGGATTATAGCAGCTTTCCTTCTCAGGAAAAAGGCAGTCCCTCCGTACAAAATGACGAGCCCCCAAGTTGATATTTCATAGCACCAAAACAGGGGCACCGAACAGCTGCTGCCCAATGTGAGGAGGCTTGAACCCAGAAATATCGCGAGAAGGCCAAATATTATAGCAAAGACGACATTGAGAATAGAAAGACAGCGGACACCACCTGCATATATGAACTATGAATGTTAAAAACAGTGCAAAGTGAGGAAATTTTCATCTCTTTTAGACTTCACACACCAGGCGGAATCCATTTAAGTTGATTAAGAAGTTTTCTGAAGTCCCAGACAACAAACAGAGAAAAAGCAGGAGCCGGTGGAGCAAACTGTGTCCACAACATTGAAGAAACAGCACTTACCCCTTCTCGAAGCACAGTAGTTATTCTCGACCACTTTCAAGCACCCATGCCTTGTTGGAGCATAGTAAGCGACAGTGAATCCTGCAGAATACTGAAAACCATGAGATACTGAAAAATGATCGTGTCGTATGCATCTTGATGATCACATTCATACTATAATCAAGATAAAATTGGGACATCTAGCAAGAAGGCACAACATTGGAGATCCCAAAAATGGAGAGCAGACTTGCAACACACCGATTGGCCAGTGGATATTTAATCAACCATACTCAAAATCACATTTCCATTCACATTTACGCATTTTTAAGTCCAGCTCTATGAATATATAACAACCCAAATGATACAAGGGCGGAGAAAGGATCGAACTATCGATCCATAACATGTTAGTGTGATCATCGTTCCTTTGTCAAAGCCCCTGGGCCAACAGGGTGCATTAGCAGCGATAACCAACTAGAGAAACACTACAGGTACACAGTCCACTCGATATTTCAAAAGAACCATAGAAGGATCGGGCAAAACCACCATGTGCAAAGTTTCAACTTCAACTTGTTCTTTCCCTTATTGCTGCCCAGAATGCAAGGTAGTCCTACAAGAATTCCCAACAGCATTTTCCGTTTTAGCCCATTTCTTCCGATGGCCACGGACGCTCATCCGCGATTTTCACTTCCACCCTACCATTCCATTTCTTCCTCAATTATTTTCGGGTCGGCTCTCTACAGTAAAGCATGTTTCGAATACTGATAGACCTTATCCTTCCAAAGACCTCTCATAAGACAACACATGGGTTAAACCTAAAATCAAGTCTTGGCACATAACTAGGCAACCACTCAATTCACACAGCTCATTTCTTCAGTTCTCCTTCTCTTCCTCACAACCGCCAACTTTCGCAATAACTTCGCAGATAAAACCCCAGCAAGAAAGAGCTCGCTCAAGCTCACCTGCAACAAGGTACACGGCGGACACCGCGAAAATGATCGCCGACGGGACGAACACGACCATCCAGTAATAATCCACCGTCTCCGCGTCCGTCAAGTAGAACGCGCCCGGGAGCGGGTCGGCGTCCCCGCCCTTCTCGTCGATCGACAGGGGCAGCACCCTCCGGTCGCCGCAGAACGGCCTCTTCAGGGTGTCGTCCCCGGGGAACACTATCTTCAGGCTGACGATCGTGCACGCCAGGATCAGGCCGCAGACCGCGGAGGTCAGGAGCACCAGGGCGGGCCGCTGGAGCTTCAGCCACGCCTTGTCCTCGTCGCGGAGGCTCTCGTACTCGCGCTTCGGCATGAACGCCTGGCGCAGCGCGTCGCCGATTATCGCCATTTGCGGGGTCTGCGGGCCCGATCGGGCGAGTCGAATTCCGATTCGAAGCAGGAAGATCGCTCCGATGTTCGAGCTTTCGAGGATTGATGGTCGGAAATGGAGAAAAGGGAGGGAATTTTCCTCGGAGTGGGATTCGATCGGACGATTTGGGAAGATCGGTTGCAGGGTCGGATTGAATTGGGGGAGGAAGCGAGCCCTAATTTTCGAATCGCGAATTTGGGGCCCATGAGGAGAGAGCTCTGGAACAATGCCTCCATTTTTCTTCTCTCTTTTCCTTTTCCATCTCGGAATGATGACAAAAATAGCCATTGCACTTTTATCTAACATGTGATCCATAAATTTTTAATTTATTTAATATAATTAATAAAAAAATTAATTATTTAATAAAAAATTTATTAATTATTAATTATATTATTATATATTACGTTAAAAAAAATAAACTGTGTTCATAAGTCAAGATCGACACAGGTAAGTAACCATATACCATTCATGTCATGAACAGAGCCTTGTGGGACATCTTTTTCTCTGCTGCCTATGTACTTAAGTCAGTTTGGCATGACTTCTACATTAAATTTCTTACAACCGACAAATTTTGTGACTTACATAATTCGATTTTCGTCCTTTGTAAAACACGTTAATTTTTTTTTATCTTATTTGTCCAACAAGTTATATTAAAGTTTGAGTCTACTTTTCTTCACTCAATTCTTATCCAACGAGACTAGTAGTCTCAAACTTTTAATGTGCAATCAAGCCACTTAGCTTAATTGATTTTGCCTTGAGTAATCAATTTCAATTCGATTGACTATTGAGTGATGATGACTCGGACAGCATTTGGGTCGACGGTGAGAGGCCAACCACCTTTACTCAATCACCGAAAGAGATTATATGCTTTCTAACGATGAAGGGAGCAGCACTCCTCATTCCTAATATGACAAATTCTTGTCTTTTTACTTTCGATATGATTTGAATTGACATAAAAAGAAAGTCCTAAATATACTTCAAGACATTCGTCAAGTGACGGCGAAATAAAATATTGTTACGGCCCAAAGCTTTCGATTTTTTTTTTTTTTTTTTACATTACTTTGGAAAACTCAAAACGGCGTCCTTTAAAATATGCTTTTTACTAAGCTAAGTGCGTTGTCGAACACTACTTAATTAACTAGAAAACGAGCGGCTTTGCACACGCACGCAGAGAATAAAATAAAGTAAAATTCCAAAAAAATAAAAATAAAAAAACAAATTGATTTGTCAAGGATGCCGGCCGCTGACGTGGAAGCGTCCCGTAGCGCCGGCGAATTTGTTCCGACGGAGCTCTGGGAATCGTCCCCGTGGCCACCTCCTTGGCTCCACTCGCGACGCCAGAATCTCCGCCGCCCGCTCGAATCTCGCCGCGCCAGCATCTCTTTTCTCCTCCTCCGCCCATCGATTCCGGCGAGCTTCGTCTTCATCCTCCCCCATCTCTCTCTCTGCTTCGCTCCCTCATGGCTTCCCTCACCTTCTCCCCATCTCGATCCGCCGCGAAGCCCGCCGATCGCGCGCCCGACTCCGGTCCTCGCGCGGCCCCGCTCAAGATCTCGGTCCCGCGCGCGGCGGCGGCGGCTCGCGGACGGACGGCGATCGTCAGGAGCTGCCACGGAGCGCAGACTTTAGTTGGTGAGTTCTGTTTTCTTCTCCGGAACCTCTCCGTTTGACCGTAGACTCTGCTCTTCTTTGCTCTTTTCGCTCGACCGCGTTTCGTGATTCGATCGGTTTTCGAGTGATGTCGATGCGTTTTGTAGATAACGGCAGTCAACGAGCGTCCGACGTGCCGCTCCTGACTTTCTCGGAGGTCAGTTTCGTTCTCTCTCTCTCGTTCGAGTGCTTTTGCTAGTGGCTTGCTGCTTGATCAAAAGGGCCGAAGTCAAAGTAGCTGTTTGGGTTGATGAATTTGTCTCCGGTGCGTGTAGGCCGTCGAGAGGCTGCAGGCGAAGCGGCGAGGATGGAAAGGGAAGCAGCAGTATCTCGCCATGTACTCGAGCGTCTTCGGCGGCATCGTGACGGATCTGGCGGCCATGGTGATCCCCATGGACGACCACATGGTTCACAGGGGGCACGGCGTCTTCGACACCGCCGCGATAATGGACGGGTAAGTTCGCGTTTCGCCTCCGCAAACTGAGAGCTCATTCTTAGAAGAATCGCATTGTACTGTCGGCATGTGCGTCGGCGATTCATGTCGGCGTGATTCTTTTCGACTGCTCTCCATGGTTTTTTTTCATAATTCTCGGAGTCGTTCATGATGCCGATGCTTGTCGAATGCCTGGCTATAGCAAGTTCGAGATCAAGAAATCATGTTCAAGTCGATTGACAGAGACGGTGTCTCTAATTATACAGATGCAGTAGCTGAAATTTAGTTCATAGCTGATTGTAGCTCCCTACGCTTGTCGCAGACATCTCTACGAGCTCGACCAGCACCTCGATCGCATCATAAGATCGGCATCCATGGCCAAGATTAGTCTTCCCTTCGATCGAGAAAGCATCAAGAGAATCCTCATCCGAACCGTGAGCGCTACTAAGTGTCGAAAAGGGTCTCTGAGATACTGGCTTTCGGCCGGCCCTGGTGATTTCCAGCTTTCTCCTTCCGGTTGTGCCGAACCCGCTTTGTATGCAATCGTGATTCAGGATCAGTCTCCATTTGATTCGAGCGGCATCAAAGTCATTACTTCGTCGGTTCCGATAAAGCCTCCTCAGTTCGCCACCATGAAAAGCGTCAACTACCTCCCGAACGTGCTGTCGAAGATGGAAGCCGAAGAAAACGGCGCTTACGCCGCCATATGGTTAGATAACGAAGGATTCATCGCCGAAGGGCCAAACATGAACGTGGCGTTCGTCACGAAGGAGAAGGAACTTGTGATGCCGCATTTCGACAAAATCCTCAGCGGGTGCACCGCGAAAAGGGTCCTGACCATCGCAGAGGCGCTGGTGAACGAGGGCAAACTTCAGGGGATCAAGCTACGGAACATGACGGTAGAGGAAGGAAAAGCAGCAGAAGAGATGATGCTCATCGGCAGCGGAGTTCTCGTCCGCCCCGTCGTCCAGTGGGACGAGCAGGTGATCGGCAGCGGTAAGTTTAATAAGCTGCATCAACTCGTCTTAGTAGCATCGCACGCATCAAGTTCACTAGTTGCGTTTCGCATTTGCTCCTTGATAGGTAAAGAAGGTCCCGTGACTCAGTTTCTCTTGAATGCCATCATCGAGGACATGAAATCAGGACCCTCGACAGTCCGTACTCCCGTCCCGTACTGAGTGCCGAGCCAGGCTGAGCCGGGCCGAGCCGAGCCGAGATGACTTCTCTTGACGCCATATCATACAATTTGAATGTACAGCTACGCACATCCTTTGGTCTTGAAAAAGGGTATGCTCATCCTCGTCGATAAAATGTCGGACTCGAATGTATTATTACTAAGCAACTTCAAAAACGCTGTGAACCAGCGAGCGTTTCTACCATTTCCTCTCTGTTACACCTTCTTGCATGAATAAGCAAGCAAACATTCGAATCTACCGTGGTATCCTTTCCAGTCTCGACATCAAAACGTGCGTCTAATGAATTTGACCAGGTCGGATCTCCGCTTCTCATCTCCTCTGTTCCATCGTCCATCGTGACGTAATTGTTGTTGATCAAAGTTGAAACTTCCTTAAATCCACAAGTACATATGAAGTTCGTGTTAATAATCTGCTAATGAAATTGGACCTTTGTCGTGCGAACTGGCCTAACATAACCCAAGCGTTGCAATTACTTAAAGTCACGGACAACGTATGCATGATTTTCGACGATCCTTGGGAAAAGCTAAAGGCAGCCTCTCTTGCGAATGAGCAAGTCAACATACTATCGGCATAGCATCCTCAGTAAGTCGAATCTACCGCACAGTGCATAGATCCTTTCGTGTAACTCCGGTATACGGTTTCTGCAGATCACTGGCCCATAATTCAAGCCCTGTAACCGTGTTACTTCATTCCGAATCCACACAAAACAAGGGAACTGGACAAGCATAGAATTTCATAAAAGCTAGATAGTTTTCAGAATGATAATTCAATCAAGCATTTTGGATGATTTCAAAATATTTGAGCTAGTCTCTACTCCATATGCTAGTTGTAGAACTCCTCAAGCACTATTCGCTTGATGCACCGGCCTTTACGTATGAGTACTCACTATCTCTGCTTAACCACATTCTATGCTGCGGTTTCCTTTCACCGCATGGAGGCAAAGAACAGATTTCAATATCAGCGCAATGGTATTCCAGCAGTGCAAAAATCAATGCTTTATCCTTTCATGAGCCACCCATTTACTACGGTTTTAACAAACGATCCCGTGCAATTGAATTCTTTGTTGAGCCTAGTGGTCTATAGCCTGATAATGAGTTTTCCACCTTTAAGATGTACTGCTCAGGGTCTGTACACTTATGAATCGTGCATGAACTTAAGAAAAACAATTCGCCAAATTTAAATATAGAATGTTAATTATGGGGAAAAGGGGAAACTAGAAAAACCACTTCCCAATCGTTAAAACGAATAAAAAAATGAGTGAAGCTCTAGCTAGTTTCTGACAGAGGATATCTATTGGACCTAATAAAATGCTGCATCTGCGTAATGAAAAGCCAAAATGTGCCTCATCAGCTGTTTTCTTCAAATCACAACAAATTTTCAAAATTGGAGGTTAGATGATGAGCATTATCAGTAGCCAATCCCATAGTTAAAGTTGAATTTTCTTTAGAACAGGAGACTCCACTGTCTATCTGAGATTCCACTATAGTTTCTGTAGGAGGAAACTTTACCCCATTGCAGTTAGGGCGATTCTCTGGCTCACTTCCAGCTGTTGTGCAGTCATTTTGGAGTTCCGGCCGTTTTCTTGTCTCAGTTTGAAGCGCTGGACCGAACAATGTGTCTGCAGCATGGTGGAGAGGACATAATCATCCTTTAGAGTAGATTGGTAGGACACAAATAAGAGTATCTACACTTTGGGGTCAACCACAAATGGTCCTTTTGAACCAGATATTAAAATTTCCAAGTTATCTAACATTAGAGACATTGTAGAATCTTCTGAGCAAAGCTTCTCAATGACGAATAATAGTCCAAAGAATATCTGTCATAATTGATAGAAATAGTGGACTTCCACAAAATGCCACATTGTAATTACTAAAGAAAGCCAACAACCATGCCAACAATGCAGAAAGAGATCATCGGCAAGAAAGTATTGAGAAAGAGAAGTACATGACCACTAATAGTTGTCTCTATAGGACCCCTTTTGAAAGCAAATGCTTATTTTCATCAAGAGCCAAATGGAGTTGAATATGCCAACAAATCATCACGGCAATTTACAGAACAAGCAGCTATCGATTGCAGACTGACTAAAATACTGCAGATTAGGAACAACCCCTAAAGGTTGCAAGGAAGGATATCCAGGTACTTACCGTTACTTCCATGAGTGATGAGATTGTCGAGGAAGTGCAAGAATGTTGTTAGGACAACCTTTTCCTGCTCCACATAGACCCCCCTACGGTCTCCTCCACTATTAAATTTAGCACTAGTGGGACAGGTATGGTCATAAACTCCATTTTCAAGTCTATCTACCATGTGCATAGCATCTTTTTCCTCACACATCAATGCAAGCGTTTCAGGGGAAACTGGCCGATCATTTTGCAAAGTCTCTCCACTGGACGCACAATCAATTGTTCCTTCTCTTTCTGCTAGACTCCTACTCAAGTTGTCATCATTCATGCCTTTCTGAGCAGCACTATCCTTTTGACCATGCTCTAATGCTTTAGCAAACAGAGGGAGTGAGTCTTCAATGTCTTCATGTTCTTTCTGCTGATCTGTCTGGGCTTCCTTCTCTAGATAGAGCAACAAGGCAAATTCAGATGACAGAACGATACCAAATCAAAACAACTGAGTCCAACTCATACAAAATAAGGGTGAATAACTAAAAAAAAAAAATCTGGCAAAAAAAACTAAATAAACATCAAAATGTATAACAACAAACTATGGCATAAAGGCAGGTCCAATTCATGCAACTCTCAATAGATATTCCACAATCAAGTTAAGCAAATATTAAAAAACATTAATAATAATAATAATAATAATAATATCCATCATCCTAAGTTTTGATTGCCATCTAAATGAGACAGTCGAAATATACATGTCCAAGAACATATAGAATCATCCAGAGATTTAAGCATTGGCATGTTGAAAGCCTCAAAAGCTCTGATTTAACTAGTAAAGAAAACAAAATTAAACAAATGGCAACTGTAAAACCTCATACTTATTAATAAGTTTAAACATGAGATGAAGTTCATAAAAACAGCCAAATTACAGTTCAATTGCATGTAAAAGTGGAAACCTGCAAATGTAGTCCTAGCTTCGGTAGAGATGGAAACCAGTAATGAGCAGAATTTCTTCATGTCCTCTGGTTGGAGCATGTTTGCCAGCGGAGATCTTCAGCGAAAATCACCAATGCTTGGTTAGATAAAAACAATCACCCTATTCCATAGCATGCTCAATTTCCAACAAACAATGTAGAACCTGTATGTGAATTTGGAAGGTCCTGGCATTGCTGCATTAGCTGGGTAAAATATAGATGTGGATGGGGACGAAGCCACACCAGCGACATAAGCTCCAGACTTTCTTTCCTAAAGAAATTGCAAGAACTCACCATCACAGGCCAGTGAGAAGAGAGATACTCAATGCAAAGAAAGAGAGTTTGAATCTAAATTCCATCCTGGCAATTGAGAGCTTTGTCCTCTTAAGAACTCAAGAAGCATGGAAATGTGTATGATGAGTCACTGTTTCACAAACATGAGCCTTTCAAACAGAATCGGGCACTAAGCCACTATTGCAGATGATCGTAAATTAAATGCTTATGTGTGTCTAATGCGAGTGCATGCACAGGCACATGAATTTGGCAGTCAATATCTTTTCTTCAATCTCTCTTTTGTTTCCCACCAATCTTCTTAACAAACTTAGAAATAGCTCAAATAAATTGACAAAGACAAATCCGGTGATAGAGTTGTGCCTTCTCTTTTTCCCATTGTACCCCAGAAGATGTACAGGAAGTCCCTTATGGATGAAAATGGATAAGGACTGGTTTACAGATACCATGTTCCATAGCTTCCAACATCCTTGAAGCATACGCTTCTTGTATATTCCGGATAGTTCCAAACACTAGTCTAAACCCAAAAAGGAATGTATCAGAACTGCACGAAATAATCATGTGATAGTCTATAACTCATCTTTTCCGATACTAAGCACCTCTATTGCTCCATTCTTTTTCCCCACTAAGCTCCAAGGGCGACAAGGGCATCATAAGAAATGTTTATCCAATCAATAACAGGTATATGCTCCACAGTACCATCTATGTGATTTCATTAGATAGCTAAAGTAGTTGACCAAAAAAAGGGTGGGGGGGGGGGGGGGGGGTGGGGAATTTTACTGAATGATTGAGCCTTCTCCTTTTCAAATTATCACTGAAAATGCCCACACCGTCCCTTCAACAATACACTATGGTTAAGGACGTGTCTATCAAACCCATGTTTCATAATTTCAACAGTTTTAAAACATACATATCTCACATTGTGTGTGTATGTGTGTGTAAGTGCGCATAGTTCCAAAGACTATATTTCCCACTTAGTCTCAATTATGACACATACATCTTAGAAAAGTATACACAATTATCCAAGCAGAAGTCACTTTGAAATATACTTGTACAGCCAAGGTTGCAAAAGAGAAAAGACCTGCTGATACCGGGCACTTGCTCGGCTGGATCTACCATTACGGGAAATACTGGAAAAATTGTCAAGTTTTATCTTCTTCATAGCTGGAGGGACCCCATACCCTGAGGAACCAACCGCTCCATTGATCGCGGCGTTGGCTGCTCGTTGGATGTAGGCCATAGCATTATGGCTACCATGGAAGAGAGTCATTCTTTCTTCACTTCCTTCAAAGTTCTTGCAATCCTTGCATTTACAATTTTCAGAGCACAAAACACCAGCCTGGAAACATTCACAGTACTTCTTGAGGCACCCAGATTTCTTGCATTGACATCCTTTGTTGTGCTTTCCCACCATTTGAATTCCCCCCACATCCTGTGTTTTGTTTTCAACATGTTTATTACCCAGCAAAACTTTTACATGAAGTAGCTATGTAATCAACACACAGAGACAATAAAGACAGAGTATTGACAAAAAGACACATACCCCATTATCTTGTAATCCATGAGGACTGGTAGCAATCTTTGGTCTAAACGCCTCCGGATTTCTTTCTAAGATTGCTCTAACAGCAAATTTCCTCGTAGGCTCATTTTCTTCATTATTCTGACAGTTCATGCAGTTGCAACCATCACAATAAACTCCAGCTGAAAAACATTCACAGTACCTAAAAGCTTCAAGGTCAGTTTCCTCATTGAGAATAATAGTGCAGGAGACAAATGAATGCATTGCTCTCACCATCTCTTGACACTACCCAGAACTGATAAAATGAAAATCTGGCTATCCATTTGATCAAGTTAATCTTTTCTGGCATGAATGCAAGGACACTCTCAGATCCAGAGACTCTACTGTTTTGTGTCATGGCACAAATATGGATTAAACATAGTAGTGGAAAGAAACAGAATCCTAATTGTACTATACCACTGCTAGTGATCAAAGACGCCCACACGGTGAGCCCCCACACACATAGTATTCATGTTTTCTCTCATCGTGCAGCGGAATTCTCCATGCTCGGAGAGACAAGAGAAAGGCATCACCCTAATAAAAGATGTCCAAAATTTTTGGAGCAGAGTTTGTATATTCCAAAAGTAAGTATGGACAAGGATAAGCTTACAGTTTCAGACATCGAGAACTCTTGCAATTACAAAGCTTTGGCTTCGTAGGAGTAAAATATTTTGCTTCAGTAGCAATCTGTGGCTGTGAAATGGGAGATTCGGGCTTGCTGCAATGTAAGTGATTCAATTTAGTTTAGACAGATATAAAAAAATTCCCGAACTTATGATATTATTATGTGCGAGTCTGTGTATGTGGGTGTGGGTATATATACACCCAAACAATGATGACAAAACTCAATTCCATTGTAAAGAGAAACCATTGACACCCAAGATTCAAATTCTCGATCCTTTTTTTTTTTTTTTACAGAAATTTCTAACGGATTTGCAACACAAATAATTAGCTGCAGATGACCTCTATTTGTCCATAGAAGTACAGTGATCGTTAAAAGAAACTTTACCCAACTTCCACCGCCGGAACTGGAACCTTATGCAGAGGATGTGTCTGCAGTGTTGATGGAATCACCTGCAGCTGCGGCTGCGGCTGCGGCTGCAAATTCGAATTCAAGATCATTATCCGTGGTGGTGGAGACTGAGCCTGTACTTGTGGCGGTTTCCCTTGCGGCACACAGAGCTTCAACTGATACTGAACCTGCGGCGGCTGCAATGGCGACTGAAGTTGCACCGGGTGGAAAAGACGCGGCTGAATTTGCCGAGGCTGCCACTGAACCGCCTTCTCCGACTGCGATTGTCGCCGCGATTCTGATTCAGACGGCAACCGAAGCTCGAGCTGCGTGCCGAACTGCGGGGGCGGCTGCGGCTGGGCGGGGGGCTCTTGATGCTCTGTCAATGCCACACTCGCCGCCGCCGACGATCTACATATTGCCGTGAAATCCAACTGTCTCGCCGGCTTCTGTGGCGCGAAATCGGACACCGCCTCGCTCTTGTCCATCATTCCGCAATCAGCCTACGCTACTCCAAACGATTTCCCTCTCGGCAGCTCGATCGAGTCCTCGAGATTACCTCCGACTCCGCAAGATGAAACTTAATTGACGGCAATCAGATAGAAGGCCACATGCAGTCGTCGACGACGAACGACGTCACCAATGGCGGGACCGCGTTATCTCCGAGATCCGAAGGACGAGGACGCCGGCGCGAACGGAAGGGACGATTGCCGGAGGTTCGTTCTCTGCCGTAACGGCGACGAAGCAAAACGGCATTGCGTGGGCGACGAGGCGTTACGGTTCGCCGCCGACCGAGCGCGTTACCGAAGCTCCGGCGAATTGAGGTCGTCCGGCCGTCGGCGGCGAGCGGCGGACCGTACGGACGGCGGAGAGGTTTTGGGTTTAGAGAGAGAGAGAGAGAGAGAGAGAGAGAGAGAGAGAGGTGGGACTGATGGTGCTGCGATTCTGTATCGAAGCTTGCGAGTGCGTGTGTTCATCTCCCTCTAATGGTTTTGAATTTTTTGATCCTGTCGCGATCGGACGGTGAGACTGGCGATGTGGACGATCGTGCGGATCAGATTGAAAGTTCCGATGGACGGGGGGGATCGGGGGAGGAGCGAGGCGAGCGGTGTAGAGCCGTCGGATGAGCTCGGGCTCTTTAGGTTTGCCCTTTTTGCTGGGAAAATGGGTAAAGCGACGGGGGTCGAGTTTGGCGGTAAGGGGTCGGTGGCGTTTTGGCGTGAAGACACGTGTACGGTTGATCTTACGGGAGAATCTAGATGGTCCTGAATGGACGGTCGCAATTTGAAACTCGAACTCCAATTAGGAACAGGACGCTGACCTTTTTTGGCTGGGATTGGAGCTTGGGGCATTTGAAACTGAAATGGCTTTAAATATTGTAAAACAGCTAGCGATTAATTTAATAAATCAAGTTTAAGACTTAATTAACTAGCTAATTAATTTAATAAATCAAGTTTAATATTTAATTAAGTGATCTCTTATCATTGAGATGCCCATTACTGAGATAAGAAAACTTAAATAACATTTGAAAGAGTTCAAAAATATTTATCTTGGTAAGGAGTTTTTATCGATACCAAAGTAAAGAATTAAGTATGTGTTGATTTTTTTTTATTGTGTAATCGCATATCTCATCTAAGTAAAATTGGTAATTTTGAATTTTTCGTAAGGAGTAGAGAAAAAAAATTTCGAATTTTTCTCGATTTTTTTTGTCCATTATGAGGAAGAAATTTTGAACTTTTTTTGTTAAAATTATGAAGTCGATAGATTTATCGGTGCCTATTCTTAGAAAGAAATTTTGAACTTTTCTCGTTAGAATTGCAAAGTCAATAGATTTATCGGTATCCTTTTGAAAAAACCTTGAGGGCATATTAAAAAAAAGGTGCTTAGATATAGCTTTTGCATCATCCTTTTCCTTACAAAAGACCTTAAAATCTTGAAGTGTCTATAGTAGCTTGAGCAATGTAATTGACAGCCAGTCAGTTTTGCACGTGATCTACAAAGTCAAATGGGAGATGAATGAGTCTTTTGCAGCATCATGACATACTTGACTTTCAAGAATATGGTTTGACTCACGTGTTGTTGTATAGGATTAGTTGAACTTTATATTTTACTACTCTTAGTTAGAAAGAATTGCTTCTCTGATCATAGTTCATCAAAATTTAAACATGAAATTCCTCAGGTTGCCCTTCGCAATAATTCAACTTGTTCATGGAAGTTGCTCCATCGGCAAGTTGATGTAGTAATTTTATATGAGCAGCTATGGCAACTTCTTACCCGATCACTAGCTACCCACCGCTTCCATCAAAAAACCCATTTAACTCATCGTCCTTTCACTCTCTATGTTCTTGTGCCGAATTATGCGAGTGGTAACAAAGATTATATTTGATGAGTACTTTGAAGACGCTTATTAAACAGAACTCACATTCCTAGGTTATGATCACATGTAATGTGATCAACGTGAAAAGCGGTAAAACTTCTTTAGTTAGTTGCTAACATAGTGTGCCTAGGGCACTCTTTCACAAAATGTTATGCACAAATCAGGATAATTATGAATCATATGTGTGTTAAAAAAATATAATTTCTCCCTATAGTGCATTGTCCCTGAGTATCTCTGAATGAGTGGAGCTAAGATAGCATAAGGTGCACTACACCAGTGACTTAAGAACTAAGATGGACA
This sequence comes from Eucalyptus guilfoylei, assembly GCA_016097605.1. Lineage (NCBI taxonomy): Eukaryota > Viridiplantae > Streptophyta > Magnoliopsida > Myrtales > Myrtaceae > Eucalyptus > Eucalyptus guilfoylei. The sequence goes on from CM027862.1 coordinate 31,038,564, forward strand.
GGGACTAATGCACTCGGTGCATCTAATTCACTACTCCATTAAAGAAAGGTGTCCATTCCATATTGTCTAACTTTTTGCCAATCTACATTGAAGGTGATAGAAACTAATCTAGGTGGCATCAAATCGAGGGTACTATACGTTTGGAGTCTGTTGAGCATTTGATCCAACTGTGAATGGGTAATCGATTTTTTTACGCCAAAAATGAAACCGACCCCCTTTTAGAATTGTTACTAGCCCCAAAGCCAATATGAAGAAATTGTAATTGACTCACCGTTAGATCATCAATATGTTTGTTTCGAATTGATTTTACGGCGGAGTATTTCTACATGTCAATCATCCAACGTGTAAACTATGTTTAGCTGCATTGATAGTGGAGCTAACAAGTAGAAGTCCTTTCTTTTAAGCACGGCCAACTCCTTTAGATTGACTCATGCGTCAGTTCATTGATGTCTTAAATGAAGATTAGCTTAAGCTGTAGGTACCCAATGCTGCTCTTATGGGGTTAGCTACATAAGTTAGTAATAACAAACCTTGTACATTTCAGGAAACATGACGTCTCGTATTTGACATCTACTTGGGGTTAAGGCACCAATTCACAGTGAATTCCCTAATCTCGATGCATCGACGATTTGTCCTTGATTAAACTGGAAAAAAGTGGACGTAGTGTGTGGTACGAGAAAGCTAACCCTTGAAATAAGTTGACCTTGATATTCTATTTATCCAATGATGATAAAGTGCGTCGCCCAATAGTGTATCAATTGGAAAGGAATGGTGCGTGAGCATACCCACCATTGGATGAAGAGAGAGGGGAGTGGTTTAGAGGGCCATTTCCCGTCATATACTTGCAATTTGCAATTGAGTTTCTTTGCTACTACGATTCATACATCATCACTAAGACCATCCACTCCTAGTTTATTTTACACACCATCAATTCAATAGTCGAGCCTTCCTCCTCAATAAATAAATAAAAAATAAAAACAGAAAGTTTCAAGATCCATCAAAGGGCTCGAGGGTTTCTTCCTTCTCCTCCCTCTTTTCTCTTTTTCCCCCCCCAGAAGCATTAAAAGAACGAAATTAGGTTAAAGGTTCAAAGTGTCTAGTGCGAACAAAAGATGCATGGCATGGCATGGACCATGATGAGGATCGTACAAGCTAAAAAGGACCTCTTGGTCATGGGGACACACCGTCAACCTCGTGGGACAACTCCACACATGTCCGGTTGCCATCATTCGAACATCAGATTCTCCCCTTTTTCCTGCTTACTTCCTCCGTCACTAGATGGAGAATGGGGAGATTCCTCAGCTTTTATCAAAGCAATCGCAGCGCTTCATTCTCGCCCTTCTGCCATCCTCGGACGACTCGCTGATCAAAACGTGATCAGAATATTTCGGGCATGGCCAATCAATAGCAAACCCACTTTGTTAACCTCGTTAGACCATAAAGTACAAAATTAAAAACCCCATGAAGGCACCATAATTCTCGCTTAGTATATAAAGAGAGTACGGGCATCATTTAGGATTCATCCATTTTGCGAAAAATAAAATAATTTGAAAAATATATTCTTATGAATGATCCCTCATATTCCTTAAAATAATTAGCTAGAGAAAAGTTTTTTTCCCATTATCAACAACGATTTATATCTAAATATATTTGTAGACGATGAAAATATTTTTTCGTTTGTTGGTTTTTGTTGATGATATAAGCGATCATTTTTAAAAAAAAATGTTATGTTATCTAAATAATTTGTTTTCCATGAAACAAATAAAACTTGAAAAATAGAAATTCTCGTGCCAAAATCAAATCGAGATGAACCGAAACGAATTGACCATTCGGGAAAACTTTCTTTTTTCCAAAAAAAAAAAAAAATCATCTACCGATATGAACATGAGATGTGGTCCTCATGGATTAGCTTTTTGAGCTGTTCCTATACTCTTAATTTTTCCCATATTTTTGGTGTCATACAATTATCGGACCAAAGCAAATTTCTTGAGTAAATGTAATTATTGCTGCTAATTTTAAATAATTCTTTGCACGACTCACCTTGTTTTTATTTATTTATTTATTTTCCATTGCCATCCATTTAGGGCTTCTCTGCCGACGACCAACCATGCCCTCTTTTGTTAATTTTGCAAAACATCAACCCCGTGGCCAGTAGGGTGACATGGGAGAACTTGCAAAAGCGTGCTGAACAAATGGTACGTGGGATCGAGACGCATGAGTATATTCTCTTCCAAGTCTTGTTCAATTAGGTCGAACGAATGAGAGTATGCTCTCACTTGATTAGGTTAAACGCTCGGCTTATAATAAGTTAATTTTGTGAATATGCTCTCCATTTACCACTCTATAAATCCCGTATATTAGAAAATTTTTTAGACCCAAGGACCTTATGGTGTAAATTAATGGTATTTTGAAAAGTAAGAGACGGTCCCTTATAAAGTCGAGAGAAGGGCTGTGTTAAGAGATATCATATCTATCTTGGAATTTCATTTGTCTGTACCACATACCTCTCTTAGGATAAGGCCATTTTTTCTCATTACTCATGTAGATACTAGAGCTTTCAAATGATGAATAGCTATGGTAAGCAATAGCCCCATCTGTTTAGGTCTTTTTCAGCAAAGGGGCCCGGATCACAAAAACAAGAGGATTAATGGGTTGTTGTCTCATGCAATCTCTTCACATATCAAATATGATTAAAGCCTAAAGGTACCCTACATCTATTGACATGCTCTTAGGACACTTTATATTACTAAATTAAGCACATCTAATGACATGTATCAATTTAACGTATTCCGTAACATATAAAAACCCTACAGCTATCTTACTACAAAAGATTGGATAAAATAATTTTTCCATGGATTTGGATCCTTTGTTAAATTAACAGGTACCCTTTTGAGATCTGACAGCAAAAAAGAAAAAAGGGCATTTCTCGAGATCTAATTAAGCTTGAGGACAAAAAAAAAAGAAAAAAAGTAGATAGCTTAACATGGTAGATAAAGCTCCTTTTAGAAGACCCATAATCGAATGGAGAACTTTTGTTTCCTTAACTTACTCGCCGAACCACGCCATTGCTCAAGTGCACTTTCGACAACATCGAATTTCATCTCTAAAACAACCATTTCTCTTAATTTAACAAGGCTTCACGAAAGCCTTTTTTTGGCACTGTATAAACAGTTCAACGTTTGCACCATCGCCCGAGTTTTATCTGATCTATAAAATTGATTGGGTGTTAAATAGGTTTAGGGTTTGTTTATTAAGATGGACTTTCTCAACTTTTGAAAAGGAAGAAAAAAAAAGAAGAAAAAGTTCGAGAGTTACATGACTTGTCTAATTTTATGTTTAACTATCATTTACTTTTATTTTTAATTATCTATTAACCCACATAGAGAAAATTGTGCATTTTGTGGATTCAATACCTACTGTACACTACGCTACTACTCGGTATCTCTTTCGAGGACATTCTGCACTCTATTTTTCTCAAGTGAAAATACAAAAGGATATAATAATTCAAAAAAAAATTAAATAACAAGCGAATATTTACAAAAAGCACCACTGAGATCAAAGTGAATTTATTAGAATGTGAAACCTTATTGATAGAAAAGAGCTGCTAGAGAATTTACAATGTTGGGCACAAGAACAATAGGGACCTTAAAATCCTGGGACCAGATCATAGAACAATCGACCATGTCACCTCTCTTTGTAAGGGTCTCTTTCCTGTCAACTCGTGTGCACATTTTCAGGGAAATACGGCCATCGGCAAAGGCCTACACATTTCTTTTCTTTTCGTTTCCTATTGGTGCAAAGGATTGTTTACAAAAAAGAATAATAATGGTCAAATTGAGTTTATTGGTTAAAGACTTCATCTACATCGAAATTCAACAATAATAAATATTAGAGAATTAAAAAAAAAAAAAGTTCTGCTTCATTTTTTTTTTGGGATCGGTCTGCTTCTAATTAAGATGGAGGTAAAGCATTACTTTCAGCCATTACATTTAGAAATGAAAGGGATCTGTTTCCGAGGCGATGTGAATTGTTGAGTTCTGTCATGTTCAATCAATTCCATGGGACACATCCCAGTGAAAAACCCCCGTACCATTGCTTTCGTGTTTGTTCTTATTCGGCAAATCATTCATTGGCAAGCAGTGATATATTCCTTCCTTACTTATTATCTTTTACATATATGCCACCTTATAATATCTCATTCCTTAATTGTTTATACTCCGATTTAATTGCTCTTCCTACTAAAAAAGGAACCATAATATGTATGGTAAAAATAATCTAAGAAAAAGATAATTTACACGCTTTGATTCTCTCTTATCTTAAGAAGAGGAAACGCATTATGGAAGTATTTTAATTTGTGACGTAATTTTATTTTATATGTCAAACTTATCGTAATGTCATGTCATGGTAATTGTAAGTGAGCTGCAAAGTAGAAGGAGAGAGAGAGGGAGAGAGAGAGAGTAGTGGGGGAAATAGTTATAACTACTTAATGAGAGTGGTTTTAAAAAAATGAGTAAAACTGGGAATTGCATGGCAAAGTTGACAAAACATAATCATCATCAATTATTTTAATAATAAGCAAAGACGACTGAAGACTATAAGAACCAGTGTGTCTTTTCGTTTCTTTTTGCTTTGAACAAGTGAAATTTTAGTGTGTTTCTGAAGTGAGTTATACTTATTAAAGTTAATCACTTTGTAATTTCGGTAATTAAAGTTAATTAAGCTTGAATTTTTAACATCCGCCTCACAGTTTCTCCTCCTGTTTTCTCTCTCAGACAAAACATCAAAGTTGTTTAAATTTCTCCTACTCTTACAATGAAATGATTTTCTTTTAATCATATTTTGTCAAAAAGAGTCTCTAAAGCTTTTGTTAAGTAACTAAATTAAAATTATCACAATTTGTAATACATAAGACTGTTCTCCTGATAAATGAAATCAACATAATTATCATAAGCGATCAATTCCCTATTCTTGTTGTACTGTTCATTACAAGGCGAGTTCTAAGCAATACGTATATATAATACATATACATACATATATAGGTATATGGTTAATCTCCTAAATTACACGTGAATCTATTAAATCACGATTAGACACAGATATGTTGATACAAGGATTCACTTGTTTGCATGCTTACCTATCAAATAATGTAATTTTTTGTTGTATTTTGTGATAATATGCTACGTTTGATAGTTTCTAGATAATTGAAAGTAAAGTTTGCACTCTTACAAAACAATTATAAATGAAATGACGGATAAAGATTTGTAATTCATATTTGAATGTAACTTTTATGTCAATAAAAAATGTGAAATAATATCTCCTTACGCTTAGTAATTGTCATATATACTCAAAATTAAGAGTTCATTTTCGTAGATCACTAAACTAGCTTAATATTTCATATCTATATTATCCATTACGATGTTTATAGATTGTGACACAAAATGCTAATCTTAGATGTGTAACCGAAACTTACAATTCTATTTGATTCTTGATTCATAATTTGTAAATTTAAAATTTTGATTCACGATACTTATCTTAAACAGTTATGACAATTAATGCCTTGAAAATTGAATATTTTCTACCTCAAGCATGTTGCACAAGAGGCTTGGGTACACTCGATACCCTTTTTATTATTATTATTATTATTTTATTTTGGGATAAACTAAAAGAAGCCGCGCGTCAAAAATCATTGGTGTCCCTTTTCTATTTCCATTTTAAAAACTCTTGGTAAGCCAAACCACGCATTCCCGCATTGATAGAGGAATTGCCAACGCAAATGGAAATTCGCACGGAAAAAACACATGAGCTCATATTAATAAAAGAATGGAGAGAGACAAATCCGCTAACGACGCTATCATAAATGTCTCACACTCGCCAAAATTTGAGTTATGCCATAACTTCTTTTTTAACACTTGGAAAATCCCATTTGGCGCTAGCTCTCAGTTGATTAGAGTAAGTTTGACAAGCAAGTGAATCAATTATTGCCTTATTAGTTTGGTAAAAAGGAAATGATTATTACCTCATCAAGCGTTTGAGTCTCATCTTAAAAGGGCCTTTCCATATTTCTCTCCAAAAATTATGAAAATTTATTAACTCATTTTAAAATCTAAAACATTACAAAAAATTCTAAATTACTTTTTTTTGTCAGAATTCTAAATAACTTCACACGTTCAGCACTTAAATATCTTGAAAGATTTGGATATCCAATATTAGACCAAAGCCCAATTTCAAAGCAATACCAGAAAATATTTATAGAAATTAAAAGTAAAAAATCACCCCAAACAAATCCTTAATTCCCAAAAAATATAAGCTATACTTTTAAACGAAAGTTATCAAACATTTATATCATTAAATTGTAATCTCAAACTAGCAATAGGGAAGTCCAAAAACGACAAGAGAGCTGAAAAGTTACCAGAAACCTACTGCAGAAAGTCGGAAAGTTTCCCTAGATGATCCCAAAATAAAAAAGAACCTAGAAGACTTTCTTTTGGTTTTGGATATTTGGGAATACCCCAGAAAGTCCTTTTCCTGCAAGAGCACAATACATTCGATAAGGGGATTTTACGTGGCATACCGCGCAATAATATTCATAACTGTGCAACTTATTTATCATAAAAAATACTGGCACTACAATTTTTTTTAAAACAAAACCTAAAAATAGAACCCTCTCAATCTATATGTGGGATTCAGTCACTTGCAATAATATAGGTAATAAAATATTTTATATTAACTAACCCTGAAAATTCTTTTTTGGTACAAGAGATTAAAAGAGAGAATTACATCAAAAGCTACCGCAATCCTTAGTAGCCAGGCTCTAAAGTCTTCTGCTGACAAAAAATTAATCCCAATTGGCGGAACATTTAGGAATGATACTGTCGAGCTAAAGTGAAAAGCAAAATTAGCAAGCCAGTTGACACAAGCTTTTCCTTCCTTGCATGTATGCTGCAAGTCAACTTCCTCTCGACTTCCAAATTCTGAATCAGTAGTTAGTTTGGGAGTATTTCATTCATCTAAAACTCTATATTTCTTGTGGGACACACATTATCAATGGGCTCATGCACATTGAACTGCTAAATTGATGAAAGCAATGTCTTTCTAGGGAAAGGGTGGGAGGATCAATTATTACAGCTACCCCTCTGATGTGTTTTCATAAGCGTCTCATACTTATTATGCAGTGTACAGTTCGAGGCATAACTAGTTATGCATCCATGACATAAAGGTTTGTGGTTAAATGAGCTTATCATCGTGGTGCCCACTAGTCTTTTAGAAACCTTGGAATCTCTTCATGTGAGATATCAAATAGTCAAGGCACGAGCCATGCAAGCTAATGAAAAGTCTGCTCGCGACTTAGCTTGATTTAGTGACATCGCTAATGGCTTGAATTAGTGGTGTCGCAAAAGGTCACATGTGACTAGCACGTTGGATAATTAATGGATGTAATTGTACCTATTAGTCTTTCCTATAAACAGCCTCATTGATCGTAAAACTAGCTAGTCGCCTAACTCTAAGTTTGTCATTGTACCTTTAGAATCATCATTCAAGTTACTCTTTGTACAGACTTCTTTTAGCCAAACATGGGAATTAAAGGAATTCAGAATTCCACTACAATTCCAAAGAACATGTTCCACTGTTCTCAAATTCAGACAAGGCATCTACAACTCAGCTTCTTTCTCTTCTAAGTTGCATGTTCCAACAACTAGATTTCTTTTGATGTAGAATCCAACAAACAACTTTCAATAATCTTTATTTCGCAATTCGTAACTAATCTAATTGAATTCTTTTGCTCATTAATTTCACATAAAGAATACTGCTAGGTATACTCATATAGATATACAGTAAGTAACATATAAGCATGCGATGAAATAGGCCCCAATCACGACATAAAATATCAACTCGGATTATGATCAAAATATAGATACAAAAAGAAAGATGGGGTTTGCATTCCGCCTAAACCTAAATCTAAATCCATACTCAAGTGCCGGCTAAGGGTTCTCCTACACCCCCCTTCAACCGCTCTTTACCATTTAAAGCTAGGGCTTTTGCGGTGAACCAACCCCGACTCGCCTGGGGACGCCGGGAGCGGCACGCGCCAATCGCGTCCCGCCTTCATGCGAAGGCATCTTCGGACCGGCTCTCCGAGGCCCCGCCGCGGCGCGTGGGGGCGACGCGCGCGGACAGGGAAACATGGGAGAGAGACAGAACTGAGAGGGGGACTCTCTCGACGCACCAGCGTTGTCGCTCCCTCCGCCTAGGGTTTTTTTTTCCCCCTCCCTCTTAGGCAAAGGGGGGTAATGGAAAGTGATAAGATCCGCACAAACCCGCCACGTGTCGACGCCCCAGTGGCCCTCCCGCCTCGAATCTGTCCCTCCCCACTTCGCAAAACCCTCGCACACCAACACTAAAGGAATTTCTTCGTCTTTCCTCTTTTTTCTATCAGTTTTTCCGCAATTTTTTATCCTACCGGTGTGAGTGGGTTTGTGTGTTTATTATGTAGGTAGAGAGAGAAAGGTGTCAAAGAAGTAGAGAGAGAGAGGGAGAGGTGTCATGTGGCAAGAAACAAGAAACGAGAAACGTCTCATGACTTTAAGGCGAAAAAAAAAGAACTCATTTCTCTCTCTTTCTCTCTCTCTCTCTCTCGGAGTAAAGAATCGAAAGCCCCGCGCGCACACGCCCGACATCGAAGGCGCTAGGGTTTCTCTCGATCCGCGCGCCCAAATTCCGCGCGGCCTGAGCTCGATCCCTTCTTGAATCCGCCACCGTCCGCTCCGTCGCGGGCCACTCCACTCGGGGAGGTCTTCATCCGAGGAGGCCGCGGGCGGGGGATGCCAAGTCGAGTGCGGATAGGGCACAGTTTGACTCGGGCCTCTGAGAGATCGAGGTTCGTTCTTTGAGCTCGAATCGGTGCCTCCTCTTCTGGGTCGGGCGGTTCTTGAGTTGGGTCTTTTCTTGATGGGGGATCTGTTTCTATAAATAAAGCTGGCCGCGAGCTGGGTTTTGAATCTTGATTTGCGGGGCGTGCTTGAAATTCGTCTTTTGCTAGTGGAGTGGGGTTTCAACTGTTTTTCTCGATCTGAATCTTTCTCGACTGTCAGGAATATTAACTCTCGGTGGTTTTCTCGATTCGGTTTGATGATTTTTCTTGCTCTTCTAGAGTGGGGGTTCGATTATTGCTGTCACAGTAGCGATTTAGTGAGTAAAATAAACCCTAGGAATCATTTTATTTTTCCGGGTTAATGGGTATAATATAATGGCGTGAATGGTGTCTTTGAGGTGATATCTTAGTGGGTTTATGCTCATAATCAATAACCCAAGGCTTGAATACAACCTTTTCCTTCTTGGTGGGGCCTATGTCCAGTTCATGGGCAAAACCCTAATCTGGCCTTTGTCTTGTAGCTGATATTTCATCGTCACTTCCTCACATCTTAACTTGGTCGGTTCTTTCTGCCTGAGAGATTTTGTTCGTTCATGGGGTAGAATGTCGCAAGATACAACTTCCTGCGCATTTGCTAGGGTTTCTACTATCATTTTATGAGTATACCGGAGAAAAAAGTTGTTATTTTATGTGCACTTTCCATGTAAGCTCGATTTCTTATGGTTTATACAATGGCATGTTAGCAATAAACTTATAGCATTTTTCTTCTGTTTTGTAATTGCCTGATGTTGCATATGAGGGTACTGTGTTAATCTTTTCTCTTGAATACTATAATTTACATTGATCCTTTAAAAACTTTTCTAGGATTAGTTGTTTAGTGAGTTTTTGTACGATCATCTGGTTCCAATTGCAATTTAGTTCTATGTATGACATTCAAAACTCTTAAGAATGCACATGGCTTGTCCTAGGCAGCTTGCTTTGAAGTGAAATGATCGCATGACTGCACGAACAGCCAACGTGGCCGCGTTGTCATTCGCATCTCAACATCAATGGAATCATTCACCCAAATTGACTCAATATCAATAGATCTTCTCGGGGTTGCTGGAAAAAGTAATACCGAGTGTGAGCACTTCTCAATCCGGTAAGGTTTAAATTTTCTGCATATATTTAACACTTGCTGTTCCTCATATATGCTGCAATTGCTGTATATATATGTATGTATGTATGTATGTATTCCTGCATTATAATCTCTGGTACCAGAATAATTAGTTGCTGGAGGTCTAATGAAAAGTTCAGCTTTGTCCTCATGTATTTGAGTGGCAAAAGTACTGCTGGAAGAATTTGCTTATAAATATATATATATATATATATATATATATATTTTTGATACATTTGGTGTGGAGACCAATTGTTCTCTCTCCAATCTCTCAAAGAATTAGTTTCATTTATTCTTTTTATGACTCTTTACTGGTATTGCTGGAAAGGAAGTGGCCAATGGCAATAAAGATGAAGTGTGTTGGACTTTACACATGTCTAATGTAGTTTCCTTGCTACTTCTTGTAATACCTTGCACTATTGTTCCTTAAACATAATCTGACTCATCCTTCCATCAGTAAATATGTTTCTGGGATGCGGCAAAAAGAAAGCAAGCTATGTTGGCCGTTCAAATTGGAGAAAGACACCTCAGAAGTGCCAAAAGACATGCTTCCACCACTAGATGTTCCAAAGTTCAGATGGTGGAGATGCCAAACTTGCGTTCCAGATTTGTGCATTGAATCTACCCCTGCTGAAAAAGTCATTGATAATTCTGTTTTTAAATGCAAATGTGAGAGCACCAGTATCAATCTGTTGAACCAAAGTCAAACTGCAACTGTTGCCTCTGATCTACGGCAGATAAGGAGTGTAGGCATTGCCAGCACAGGAAAGTCTGATGCTACTATATTACCTCAAATTAATGGCGGTGATGTTCGAGCTTCATTATATTCTAATGAGAAAAAAGACAAAGAGGATCAAACTTGCATTCTGATCTCCAAAGGTAAATTTTCATATATCTGCGATTCATTTATATCTGAAAGCTTTGATATTTCTTGATGATAAGTATGGGACCGTAATCCAAGTTAGGAACTCTCAATACTTTTGTTTTTCTTTCTGCAGAAGTTGGCGTCAGCCAGGGAAAGGGAAAGGATGCTGATGACACAGGTACGTTCATTTCCAATATGGCTACTAACTACAAGTTTAATTACCTACATAAAGTTGACGTTAGATTGGTGCAACATGACACTCTTTTTACATACGGATGCTGAATCAGTACTAAACCAGCCAAATGGCTATGGGTCTCTTCATTTGTCTATGCTAGACTGTGGAGTTCATGAAGTTGTTGGCCGTGGAAGTTCTTCCGAAATCATTCAATTGGGGAAACAACCATCTAATCCCGATTCTGTGAAGGCAGCCAACGACTCTGAGTGTGTTGGGGTTGGTTTGATTGATGGGGTGGATGATGCGATGACGGTTCAAGAGAAGAAACATCCTTCAGAAGAACTAAATGAAAATGACTGCCCATCGTCTGACAGTGGTGACCTCTCCGAGGATAATTTACATGCTAAAAACGTTAATTTACGCCGTAGAAGAAATCGGAAGGTACGTCTGCTAACTGACTTGTTGGGTAAGGATGAAAGTATGCATCCAGATCAAACCCAGAAAGTAAATGCTCCTTGTCTTGCTACATGCGATGAGTCTGCGAAGATAGGCATAGCATCTGTGACAGATCGCCCTATTGTGGTCCTTGACAATGTTAAAAAGGTTTTCAAGAAAAGGAAGAGAAGTTCGCCTTTTGATCAGGACGGCAAGCAGAAGGATTCTATGATTCCTAGACAGGAAAGCGGGAAAGAAATTGTTTTCAAAGATGGTGCTGGGAATTCCAGTGCTGTTATTGAGTCTCAAATTGAAGATGATGAACTTGCTAGAATGGATTCACAAACTGTCAGAAAGAATCATTGGGCTAAACACAAGGAGGATGCAGTAATATGTGCAACCCTTAAGAAGAAAAAGAAGAACCATGTTAATGAAGATATTTTCCACTATAAATCTGGACAGATTGGTACCAAACCAGCTGATGTCATGTTTTCATTTAGACATGAGATATCTGCCGGTGCAGCCAGAGAAACAAACTCTTTCCTTATCCCTGCATCGAGGAATGACAGAAGTTTCCTTTGCAATGACAAGACAGAAATGCCTCAAGAAAATTGTGGCCAGGTTTCAGTTACTCATCCAATCAGTAACCCCAATCCTTCAGGAGGGATGTTTATGAGGACAGACTCCAGAGTCATGCACTCCAGTCCTCCACCTTTCTGGTTCATACCCACCAGTGATGCTTCTGTAGAAAATAGATCCCATGTTTCTTCCAAAAGCTGTTTGCTTCCTCCCAAAGTCGACAAAGCATATGCCACTCCCACTCAATTCGGTTTGGCTTCTTCTTTCAATTGGCCAGAAGGTGCTCGAGAAGAATCGCTTATGCTCAGAAAGCGGGAAGCCAGACCCGTAGAGCCAAAGCATCCTTCTAGTTGTGGATCTGATGCTTTTCCGGGTAAAGGGGATCGCGATGTCATTAGCAAGGGATCCACCCGTAAGATTCCTAAAGTTCAGACTGAGAAGCAAAGTCACGCCTTGAATTTAGAGAATGCATTTTCTTATATGAAGCCACAAATGGTATGCAATCTAGTCATTAGTTCATAGAGTTACTTGATTTGGATTTTCTAAATGTGCACTCGTGTGCCCGGTCAATTGTAGTACTATGCTACCCTCCTCGCCCCTTTGCTGAGATGACTAATTAGAATACTACATCATACCCATCATAAGTCGTGGTGTAGTAGAAAATCTAGGGTTGGGAGTATGACGTCATACCCAAGCTATTACCTTGGATGACACTCTGCATTCTCTCTATGCTGGTGTATGTAGCAAGATTCACATCAATTTCAGAGAAATGCAATGCTTTTCTCATGTATCCTAGCGTGAAGATTTGATTGTTCTTTAATGAATTTGATATGAATGTTCGGCTTGGTCTTACAGTGTTGCATTTCCTCATGTTGGTTGTTCGTATATTATGTATTCTCTTCATCTTGTTACAACTATATGCTTTTGCAAAGTCATTAGATGTTATGAAACACTCTTGGTGTAATTTACATTTGAGCTCTTGTAATATTAGGTGATTTCCTCAGTGATTTTCAGAATTCAACAATTGCCTTTTTGCTTTTACAGCAAGATATTTCTGGGACAAGTAGCAGAGAGAAAGCCACTAAATCTCAGGAGCCCTCTGCAACTATGAAGCAATATCATGACGAAAAATCTGGTAAAGCTTCTGAGCAGACAACTGTAGATGACATACCAATGGAAATTGTTGAACTCATGGCAAAAAATCAATATGAAAGGTCTTTAGATGGTGCAGGAAGAAATAAACTCCTGCCGAGAACAAGTAAGTCAATGGATTCTGGCAGTTCAAGGATTGTCAAGGAATGCAGAAACAGGGAGCTGAACTTATCGCAAAAGGAAAGCATTCCAAAGAGGCAAATTCACTCTGGAAATCCTCAAAGTGTTGTGGTTGGGAAAGATTTCAGATCGCCTATGCAAAAGATTGTTCAGAACTCTTCTTGCCCAATCACAAATTATACAAGTGTTGGCCAAGTAGAAGGTACTCCTAATACTGCAAGGCATGTTATGTTTTCCCAGGACCAAGAAAAGTCAGTTAAGGTCCGAGTATGTGTTACGGATCCTTCGAGGCAGGGTACTATTTTGAATGGCACAATGAATGAGGATATATGTAGAAACAAGCCCTCTGATACTAATTCCGAGCGTTTACAAGCACGTAGCAGAATCCATATTCCCCAACAAGGTGACGAACCAGTTCGTCTGTCGTCATCCATGATACCAACCCACATGCCCTTTGTGTACAGTCTCCCTCCTAACGGGGGACTTCACTCTAACCATATGGATGTTCAATCATATCGCCCCAAAACGCCACCCAAGGTGGATATGAACTGGAGTCGGGATCCCAGATTATTTAGCTTCAGTGCTACAAACCTTGAGAAGCCAAGTAAGGAATTCCATTTTGATACTTTCAGCAGAACATGTGTGGAGAACCCATATGCATCGAGGCATAAGGGAATCGAGGTGGAAAATGGATATGACTCATTTGATTTTCGTTCTAATGAAACTATACCTGCTATGCATTTACTCAGTCTAATGCATGCGGGACCTAGTTCTGGTCAAAACATTGATGTAGGTGGAGATGATAGGTTTCCGAAATATCCTTCCTTTCCATGTGGGTATCATTCAAAGGAAATTCCTGGGCGGGCATTGAGTCTACACAAGCCATCTGATCCATTGAAATGCACATCTTCAGGTTACTGTCCTACAAATTTCCTTCCAGGGAGATACCATGAACATTCTGCTGTTCCGATTGTGAGTGCATCTGCTTCCTTTGTTCAACCTGATAAATTTTTTGGGGGGGATAATGAAGGTAATTTGCGTCTCCCTCTCAAGGTCCGTGATAAAGGGAAGAGAAAATGTTCTGATCTAGCTGGACCGACTGGAGGCCCTACATTCTCTAACCCTCTAGCCAGAAGTGCCTATTCAGGAATGAGTAATGGAGGCAATCTCTATCATAAATCAGGGAATTTCTTTGGCATGCCAAATCCTATGAATTTCTCACTGCATGAGGAAATCTCTGAAAAGGCCGAAATGGATGTCCATAATAGAAGTGAAACAATTTGGCCTCCGAGATGCAGTTCCGTGTCTGGAATTTGCACAACTAATCGGAACCCTGCGGACTTTAGCGTGCCAGAAGCAGGAAATATCTACACAATTGGACGTAATGACCTAAAATTTGAAAAGAAAGTCCGATTTCCGAAGAAGTCTGGCCTAGCTAATCTGGATGGTTTGAAAGAAAAGAGTAGCATGAAGCTCACTGCTGGATTTAGAATTCCCCAGCACCAACTTGGTTGAATCCCTCCCAATATTCACAAGGTAGTTCTTCCAAAGTTCAGTATGTTCTTTAGGTTCAGGCATCTTTATGTTCTCTTCAACCAGCTAGATTTTAAGGCTGCCTTGCCTGCAGTTTCTTGACATGTTCATGATACTTTTATTAAGTGAAGGTTTTATTTTTCTAGTTATGACAGGTGAGCATCTTGGTTTTCTTGCTTAGTTGCCGCAAAAAAGAGCATCTTGGACAGGGGTTTTGGGGGCTCTAGTGTACAGAATGTGCAAGCATTTCTGTGGTCCGGAAATTTGCTGTTAGTCCTGACTCCGGATCCATCTCTAAGCTGACTTCATGAAAATACAACCAGGTAAGGTTGTGGGAAGTTTGACCCTCTCAGAGTTCTCAAGCACAGGACTTCAGAGGTTATGCAGTTATAGATGCCTGACTCTATGAGAGTACCTCCATGTTTTGTTTTGTGATTTACCCTGGCAATGGATTTGTTTAGGAACATTAGCAGCGCATCGACACAACTATTTGGCCGAGTGGGACACATGACAAGTTTGTGCTTTTCTTTTGTTTTTTCTTTCATTTCAGCAGTTGTAATAAGGGTGTTTGGCTACGGTGAAAGTGAGGACCTGGAAATGTGGTTCGGTTGAAATAAAGCAAAAGGAAAAAAGCAAAAGGAAAAGCAAACTGAAAACATTATATTTTGGATATGGAATTCGTCAGAATTGCTCGATGTACAAGAAAAACTTAATCGACATGCTTACCATCTTAAGATCAACTTTGGACAGTCAATCAGCTATCTGAGTAGGGATACTATATTTCCAGCTCTATACTCCATTCCACTCAGATACGTGACACTTGTACATTCTCTATAGTGTCCTATTTCCAGTTTAAGCATTGTTCTGATGCAGATATACTCTGACAACGAGCTTCTGTAGATTTGGTCGGCTTGCTTTTTCCATGTAGAGCGGTGTTGGTTGAAGCTTAAAGCATAAATGATATTTAGCTTTCAAGACAATAAGTCTTAGCTATCTTCTCGGTTGAAGATATTGGCTAACGGGATCCATAACCTGTTTGTTGCTTGCTTGTAGGACAATAGGAATAAAAACGTCTCGAGTGCGGAACCTATTGAGATTTGCCCATTGTGCTAATGTTGTCCTCTGTCTGAATGACGAAAGGATTGCATAAGCTTGATAATTTGTGTGCAAGAACTCAAATGTAGCAATGGAAACCTCTATAAAGATTATGAGAGGTACATGATTCGAACAAATATGGCCAATCTACAGGTTTTGAACGAGACAAACAAAGCGATATGACGTCTTATGCCATTGAAGATTGTGTATACCTACAAACTCTAGCTTCCTGATAAACAACCCCTGCTTTACAAAGATAACCTTTTGCTGGACTACAATGCCTGTCTTCTGAGCATATGCACTGTCCTTCTAGGGCACACCCATCACCTTTTGCTGCTTCATTCCGAAACAATATCTCATCTGACCATTCACTTGAGAACAGGTTTTGTGGGTCCAATTGCTTCTTAGCTGCCATGAATTTGCCAAAGTTGGGATACTTGTTTCGGACATTCAAGAATGCCAAGTTCCTGTTTTTAGCCCAATGCGGCTTGGCCCCATGCTTGAAGAACGCCATTTGCTCCACTTCCTCCCACACGTCTTGATTCAGTCTCGGGGTCGAGGGGTCGTCGGCTCGGTAATAGTTGAAATCCACCACGATCGAGTCCTCGGATTGGCCCAAGTACGCCTTGGAAGCCTTGATGAAACGTATCAGGAACCCGTTATAGATATCCACTCCGCAGAAGTTTTTCGGATTCATGTCCCTGAGCTTCTTCACATCTCGAACGAAATCTGCGAATCTTTGGGCAGGGAATATCGCGGTCGACTCGTAAAAAAAGAGCCCGTCGATCCTTGGATCCCAAGCACAAGTAAGGTCAGTTCTCGAGGGAGGTGAGTATAAACACGAACCGGAAGTCTGCATTTTCCCCTGGCGACCAATGACCGGATAGCCGGTGAAGATCAGGCCATTCCTCAAACCGTTGGCGATCAGCTTCTTGTATTCCACCGTGGTAGACGCCAACGCACACTTCCCATCCACGTTCCTTGCATTCTCCAGTAACTTCTCTGCATACATCAGTTTTCTTCAGTCATTAGTCATTCTGTTTTTGACGAGGATGATATGCCAATGACATGATTTGAAAAACAGTATAAAAGTTAGAGAGAAGAAGGGACGCATTACCGGTCGCTCGTACGGATTTAGAGACGACAACCGAGTTGGATTGAAATCCTAGGAAGTCATAAACGCCGTCGCCCGATGTGTTCAGAGGAACTCGATTATCGTTTCTGTAGACGGCAGTGTGTTTAGATGGGTACCAAGTGATGTCGGCGAATTCGTACTTCATGGCGTGATCTGTGTATATATCTTCGATCCGAGCATCGTCCGTGAAATCATAAGTTATGCTTCTCTTGAACCCTTTCTCGAGAGAAAACTTCACCTGAGATAGATTTTATTCTACAACGATTCAATAACAAGCTAATGATATTCTCAGCCACCTTTCACTTCTCCTTCGTTGTTTCCTTCAGAAAGACATTTTTTCTAGGGACAAAGGTGAAGAAATTTATGACGGCACGGAAGTTCAATGTAGTCATTTTGGTCTAAAGTGCGGTAAAGGCAATGTTACGGTTCAAAAATTCAAATTTCAAGAACTCAAGATGTACCGAGTGCAACCATCAAATCGACATACCTTGGAGATCACACCCAACATGCCCAAAGAGACTTTAGCAGCATTAAGAAGCTGATCCTGTGCCTCAATCCTGATGACTTTGGCGAAACCTTCCGATTCCTTGGCCGGGACCACGAGGCTAATCCCGACCACGTGGTCGTGCACCGCCCCGCCCTTCCCCCACCACGAGCTACCGTGCGCCCCCGTGCTTATCAACCCGGCCACGCTCACACCCTCCCAGTACGGCGCGGCCACCAGGCTCAGCCCTTGTCCCTCGACTCTGTCGATCAGCTCCCGCAGCGGAACCCCCGCATCGGCCGTGACCACCAGACT
The DNA here is from genome assembly GCA_016097605.1 of Eucalyptus guilfoylei. Classification (NCBI taxonomy): domain Eukaryota; kingdom Viridiplantae; phylum Streptophyta; class Magnoliopsida; order Myrtales; family Myrtaceae; genus Eucalyptus; species Eucalyptus guilfoylei. Next base: position 31,056,477 of record CM027862.1, read on the forward strand.
GGTCACGTCAATGTCGATACCAGAGGCATAGTTCGCCGTGCTTATCAAGAAGGAGCCGGCGGATCCAGCCCTCCCGGGGCAGGCCAGCTTCGGGATGGTGTGTGAGAACTTGCTCACGACCTTGACGTTCAGCCTGTGGCGGGCCGCGTAGGCCACGGCTGAGCGGAGCTCTTCCTCGGTCGAAGGGTACGTGACATTCTGGACACGGCAGTCCAACCTGTCGTTCCACGCGCCGTACGAGTTGCTGAGGATGCAGCCATTGCCGCCATCAGGACCGCCGCACACGACAGGGGAAGGCGGCGGCATGGAAGCAGTTTTGAGCAAGATGGAGTCCATGTGAAGGATGAGAACGAGGAGGAGGGCATGGAGGAGCCATCGAGAGCTGGCCATTGGAGAAAGATTTGAGAGCGTCCTGTTGTTGGAACGCTAGTAATGAGAGGGTCGATCTCGTCTGAATTGAGAAGGCAATGCTTCGAAGACAGACCAAGACAAAAGGGACAGGTTTTCTTGCATTGCATCCGAAGAGACCTTGTATTTTTAATACGTGGGACACCTTTTGAAGGGCTTTCCAGCAGAAAGGAAACGATCAGAAGAGAAACAACGACAGCAACCAAAAAACACTAAAAAAAATCGAAAATAAATCATAAAATTAAATAAACAAGAGGAAGATGGTTATGTTTTTCCTGCTTTCAGACCGTCAATTTGACTTTTCTTATGAAAAGTAGGGGACAAAATCATCTTCTAAACAACGCCACGTCTAGGGATGACTCCAAATGCATCATTAGCTGGCCGTGGAAATTCGCCGGATGGACAAAATCCAGAAAGACGTGAGAAAGCTGCCGCCCCACGACGCCAGGACAACGGCATCCCTTTCTCAAATATTCTCGCCTATCGGGGGGATGTCGGTTGACCGATTCTAGGATGATTTCTTAGGCTTAAAATAAGTGAAAGTATGAGAACATTATCTTTATAATGCCTGATAATCATCGAATCTATGCTCTCTGGTCAACGGAAGCTCTAAAACGACGAGCTTTCCTAAATGCGGCCGATAATTCTCAAGGGACAGCGGTAAGTTTTGGAATATATTAGTTACTTTGATGCTGCTCTCTTATTGTCGTAATTCAGTTTCTTAAGGCCGCACACGTGAAACAAACTACGATAGAGCCCGACTTTGATGTGATGTAAGAATGTCCGACCGATGAGGAGAGTTTAAATTGATAGGTGAAGGGAGATCGCATGTACATAAAAAGTACATAAATTCCATAAACAAACGATGGCATACTTTTGACACTTTGTGTTAATGACTTTCTAAGTGTGGTAATGAATCATGCATTTCGCAGAGTCATCCACTTGGTGAAGTCAAATTGACAAAAATGCAAGTCAGAAAGAATAAATATTTATGGAGAAAATTACCCGAAAGGTTTTAAATTTATGGGATGGATGCCATTTTAATCCTAAACTTTTTAAATTCACCAATAAAGTACAGAATTCTAATGCAGTCCTTCTAGCAAATTGTTGCTAGAAATCGCTAATGTGACTTTGGCCATCTTACATGGCATGTTGACATGGATGACCTATGGATTGTTACGTCAGCGATTTCCGATAGTAATTGGTCAAAAGAATTGCATTAGAATTTCGTGCAAAGATTTAAAATCATATTTGCAAAATCAGAAAGTTTAGGCTAGAAATTGAGTAGTGATCACACGAAAAATTGTTGGTTTGAAATTCGAAAATTCCCTTATTTAAATGTTGGACGGGTATCTTAAAGGCATTGTTAATGAAATCTATCAAAATAGAAGGATGTAATTCGTTTTCCGGTAAATTGAGTTGTAAATATTTGGATGTGAGTTTTTCCTTAATTTAATCAGCTTGAATGGCTTGAATGTCCGAGACATATTTCATCAGTTCGTGGTTAGCATGCTTGAGCGACGCAAATGTTTAAGAATATTGGATTTATTATTAGTAGTAGTTTTAACAATTATGTTGATCTAATTCTGAATTGATGATTCTAGAAGATATGAAGATTTTGTTAGCAAGTGTCCCATACACGAGCACTTGTAAAAGCAACTAATTGAGAAAATTCTGTAAATTTCCAAAATACCAACCATTCTCGTGACGTGTAATTACTGTTTTGATTAAGGAGTAACTTGAGATGCCCGTTATGACGGCACGCGTAATATTATATATTGTGCTAAAAGTGACTTTGCATGTTACATGTATTAAATTTTAATGAAGGGGGTCCTTTCTTCTTCAAATGAAAGCTTTAAATGTTTTCCAAGAAAATGTAGGAGTTTAGAGAAAGATATATTGAGAATGAGTAGTAAAATTGACCTTTGAGAATTTAAAAAAGAAGAAGAAGAACATTTACAAAAATTTAGGATGTTTCTTTTTTAAAAGTACTCTCATAACTATGATAATAAGTAGTAAAATTAAGTTTTCGAGAATGAAAAAGTAATTGTGTTAATAGTTTTATATAAAATTGACTATATTATGCATGATATGTAATATGATGTATTTACAGAAAAATCTGCTTACATGTCTATAAAATAATATGAAGAGGTAAAATCGATTATAACACTTGCACCATAATTACAATGTTAGAATTAAAATTAATTAACAATTAATGATTACTGTTAAAGAAATGACGAAACGATGGAGTTGAATTAGATTGAAATAGTTCTTGATAAATTTAATATTTATAAAATATGACGTAGGAGATGTTTGGGAAATATAATGTGAATTTATGTGTGAGGCAAATGAACCTATAATATTTAATTATCTTCCAAATAATATATATTTTTCAAGTGATTTTCTTCTCGTGATTTCCGATCAAAATTAATGAACGAGACTATTCAAGCAAATTGTAAAAATATTTATGGCTAAATTAACATAATTGAAATGTTTAAAATTAAATTAGTCACGACATAATAAGCTCAAGACATTTTCTACAATTTCCCCGTAAAAAGTGTGGGGATTAGGTTTTATTCAAGAAATCTCGCTCTTTCTGGAGCCACGACAGCTGAGGTTTCGACTTTTCTTTAGTTGACATATATTTTGGGCTCACATGTTACCCGAAGATCACTAAGCTAACCTAATATATAATGGGCGTGGACCAGAGAGCTTATTTATGTAAGAAAGGTGGCCTACTTCAATAGGAAAATAATCAATGGCAATACCTTTAATGCTCCACCTTATTCACCAGCTGGAATTCATTGTCTCATATCCTCTCTATTTAGTCACAACATCCATCCATCTAACTCCCAGCTCTTAATCACTGGGGTTTGCTCCAGTGGCCACCCTTCCAACATGGAAATGGGAGGTGAGGGAGTTCGAATCCCTTGGGGACGATTTAGTTTTAGGTGTGGGTTTTGACTCCCACGCCCTGTAAGGAGGTAAGGTAAAAGTCTGAGAGTGAGAGTTAGAGTAGAAACAGAATAGGACCCACCAAAAAAAAAAAAAAAACTCACAGGTTTTGGTTTTGACCAAATCCTAAAGATAATTTAATGCCCAAATAATTGTGTAAGTTGGAGATTTTTGGTGAAATAGACAAAAATGTAATAATACCTACACCCAAATGAAGCGTACAAGCCCCTTATATATGGGGTGAGAAGACAATTAGAATTAATTAGAATTAATTTAATTATTTATAAATAGATTCTTAGGTAAAATCACAATGTCACCCACTGAGAATTGCTATGAGGTCATGTTCGTCACGCCGTCGGTCTACTTGATACATGTGGAGAGGTTAATATGTGTACATTTTTAGTCATTAATTGAATTGAATAATCGGAGTACCTAGTATCATTAAAAAGTATAATACACTTTGCAAATTCTTTACAATTTACAGCTCTGCTCATCTTTCACAAATTCTAGGAAACTAGTTAATGAAGAAAGAAGGTGCCGTTTGAGTCTTTTCGGAAACTGGTTTGACTGATTGGAGCGTGGGAAAAATGCACCCTTATTTTAGAATTTAGAGTTTAGGAGATAAGATGTGAGTTGTTCTGATACTTTTGAGTCACCAATTTGTCTATTGTTTGTTAATATACATTATTAATTTATCTTGCACCAAACATGGGTTTCCTGGGAACTTTGGGTTCACTAAAGAAATTAACAAAGTGGAAGAAAAGGAATTTGTTGCTTTAACCTGAAAGTCTGAAAGTCCAACAAGCCCAATTTGTTTTCATCTTTTCCTTGCTTCCCCATCGAATATAGCAATATTTAAATGTCAATTTTATGACCAAAAAATTGTCAATTGTGCCATCCAATGCTGATTCCTTTGTTTTTTTCACTCCATATACCATCCGAATTTCGAATCAACTGCATAGTTGGGGTTCAAATCAAACATGCCACAACACCAGTCGAAAAGTGAGAACGTAAAATCTCACGACGACTTTCAATAGCCGAGCACCTGAAAACGCACGACATTTCATTTATAAAGGCCGCCATGATGTGTTTCCTCTTTTTAAGTCTTACCATTTGACTAATTATAAGCAGGGGGATTATCAGATTTAAGTATCGGAAGGCGGGTATCATGCGATTCTCGTAAACTATTCTACTCCATAAGTTTTTCTCTTTTTTATACACATCAAAAGTCGATTTGTAGTTAGTATTGAACCAACAAAAAAATATTCAAAATACATAACTCTCGAAATGCAAATTTTATCCATCATAATTTATAAAACCTCGATGGCAAAAATGCTGGGGGAGGGAAAATAAAAAGTAAAAATTTCTTTGCCCAAAAGACACGATTTGACTCTTGGACCCCCACCGCTCCATGTGAATCTGACACCCTACTCGCAGGGCAAGGCTCGTTCCTTCCCATCGATTGACTGGTCTGCCGCAACATGGGCCCTCCCCGTACCCGTACAGCATATCCAGCGGTCGGTACAGAAACCACGTGTGCACGCGACAATCTTCGATATTGTAACGTCACGCTACTTGTCGTCAATTCACGTATCGTGGCGGACTCGATTTCAAACTCGAAAAAATTGAGGTATAAAGTGGGAAATGGGTAATGTTGGATGCATTTCCCACCTTATTTATATTTTCATTTTAACTATCATAAGTTAGAAATAACTACCCTTTCTTAGTATACGAACCTTTGTACGAAATGACAAAATTTCTACGCAAGACGGCTGTAATTCGAACCGTTTCTATTGATAAAAAGAGGAAAAAAGGCTTTTGCTACATTTCCTACGCTACGCTACGCTACATTACCACTCTAGCACTTAGTAATAGCAGCTTGCATTAGATTTCCTCCCCGCCTAGACTCCCACGGCGGACAGATCGCAGCCGTTCATCCTCCCGCCCGAGTCGTATCCGACGGTCTCCTGGAGCGCCTTCAGCAGCTGGGCCCCCTTCCTCCTCCCCCGGGCGCTGCAGTCCCCCTGCAGCGCCAGCATCACCGCGCGCGCCACCTCCTCCGGCGGCGCCACCCCCGCCGCCTCCCCTTCGCCACCGCCGCCGGCGCCGGCGCAGAATATCACGGCGAGCACGCCGATCGCGTGCTCCCTCCCGCGGCCCTCCATCCTCCCCATCATCTCCACCATCACGGGGACCGCCAGGGCGTGGGCCCGCACCTCCGCCGCCCCCTCGGCGACCGTGCACATCAGCTCCAGCGCCGCGAGTGCCCTCTCCGCGGCGGTCACCTCCATCTCCATCAGGGACTCCACGACCGCCGCGGCGGCCCCGGCCTCCACCGCCACGTGGCGGTTGCCCTCCGCCAGGCAGAGGGCGAAGAGGATCTTGGTGGCCGACTTGGGGCCCACGTGTGCCTGCATGCAGCTCACGACGGCGCGCATGAGCCCGGGCGGGCAGGCGGGCTCGAGCGGCGGGTTCGGCACCAGGGAGCGCTCCAGGAGCTGGAGGGCCGAGAGCTGGTCCGGGCCGGAGCCGGTGGTCAGCCGGAGCTCGGCCGAGTGGAAGAGGTCCTGGAGGACGGCGGGCGAAACGGGGGCGGAGGCGGAGGCGGCGGCGGCGGAGGGGGGGGGGGTGGTGGTGGTGGGATCGGTGAATTCAGTGGGAACTTCCAGAGGGTGAAGCTCTGGGAAGTGGAGGAAGAGGAGGAAGAGGAGGAGGTCTCGGCTTTCTTGGGAGGGTGGGTGGTGGGTGGCGGCGGCGGAGGTGGCGGTGGAGGAGGGGGAGGAGGGGGCGGAGGTGGCGGAGGTGGGGGAGGCGGAGGAGGGGGAGGAGGAGGGGGGTCGGAAGGGGAGAGAGGGAGGGGAGGAGGGGTGGGGGCGGTGGGGCTGAGGGAGGTTTGGGTGCAGTGGCGGAAGAAGGAGCAAGAGAAGATGGGGCGGGGGGAGGGTTGGGTTTTGAGCTTCTGGGGGTGAGTCTTCATGCTCTTGCTCTGTTCTTTAATGGCTGAACATGAAATTCCGACAGAGTGTAGAAGTTGGAGAGAGAGAGAGAGAGACAGAGAGAGAGAGTTGATGTCGGTACAGGGGGAGAGTGAAGAAGGAAGTGAGAGGAGTTCTCCAATTAGAGGGAGAGGGAGAGGGAGCATTGGCTAGCAAGCTTCATAGAGAGAGAGACCGTTGCCGTTCCAAGAAATAGAAACGGTGAACGACGTAAATTATACTTGAATTTTGATTTGATGTGTGATATAATCTTTGTTCTTGAGTCTAAATTAACAAAAGAGTATTTTCATATATTTCAGAGATTAAATTAAATATATATTAAAATTTTAAGTATCACATTGAATAGATTAAACATTCATGAATAACATCTCAAAATAATATTAAATATTTTTATATAGTTCATGATTAAATTGAACATATATAAAAAAAATCAGGTATCAAATTAAATAGATGAAAAAATTATAAATGAGTCAATATTCATAAATTATATTAAATAAATTAGAAATTTAGAGACTGCATTATATTTTGTATCAAAATTTAGATATTATTTACTTGATTATCCCAAAAAAATCTAAACGAAAGGACTGTAGAAGAAAAGAACATGCAGCGGGAAGAGAGAGAGAGAGAGAGAGAGAGAGAGAGAGGGAGGAGTTGTATACAGGGTCGAGTTAGGCTGAAGAGAGTCAAAGGGTCAGAAGAGGAGGTCCCCACTACTGTCTGCACGCTGGTGGGACTCTCTGCACACGCTGGAACACCCGCGAAAAAGACGACCGTGCACGTACGTTTTTGGTGTTTTGGCAGCAGCTCCAGCTACGTTAGCAGAGTTCATTCATTCGTACAAAAAAAAAAATGTTGAAAATGGAACAGAGGAAGAGGAAGTAACAGTAAGCCCAGCTCCACGGTCACATGACGACGTATCGCGCTCTTGACCGGGCCGATGTTGCGTAAGAAAACATCCTGTTCTTTCAAGAAAAAGATGCAATTTGAAAATATGCCATTAGCTCACGCCTCTTCTCTCTCTCTCTCGGAAAACCAACCGATTACCCTTTCCCGCCGTCACCAGTTTTCTTCAAATGAAACCCCCTTACCACGATTCAATAACAAATAATGTGCACCGGAGAGTTCCGAATCGGAGGGACGCGTTAGCTTTCCATTTGGATACCGTTCCAATTACCAATCGCCTTACCGACTGATATCATCTGCAAATTCAGGATTCCATCTTTAGGTTTCGATTTCTACAGTGCTCTTACTCCATCCATACGAGATGACTATTGTCTGAGATGAAATCGGATGGCGTGATCATTGCGGCTGCGCCCCAAAAGGAAAAAAGCTCAGGTACAACCGTCTAACCTGAATTTCGTGTCGGTGACACTAGTATGTCCGTCCAATCAGATGATTTTGGCAAGGGAAAAAAGCTTACTGAATCAAGTAGCAAAGTACTCAAACTGATCGTAGTGGAAATTCACAATTTATATCTATTTTCGGCCAATAGGGAAAAATTCACTAAGACCATGCTACAAAACTGGTAAATGTAAATTACAAATTAGCAGCAGCAGTCTCCTAATGAGATCGGGGAAGAAATTGGAAAAACCCTAGTACAAGTGAAAGGAGAGAATAAATAAGATGGAGACTCCCCTCACCTCCATTTCTCTTGCAAATCTTTCCTCTCGGACCAGATCCATGTTACGAAGATCGCCACGATGAGTGCGGCTATTGTAATGAGAAGTAAAGCGTAGCTGAAGTCCTCAGTGAGTGAATCATAGGTCCTTGATGGTGCAAGCCGGGTGAAAAAGAGATCAACGCCGTACGTAAAGACAAGGGTCGTTGACTCCAGCTTTGCAGGAACCGTTACTATGCCTCGAAGACCTTCAACTTTAAGGGCATGTGTCACATAAGACTGCAGAAAGAGTACTCAGTTAGTCCTCAGGCTCACAGAAATTGAGTGTCAGAGCGAGGGAAGATATATAAGGGTTCGAAGGACCAGAACTTAGCATCAAGTATTTACTAAAGAACAATGAGGATACTAATACTTCCGGTGCCTAGAATGCCGTCAATATCTAAGTTGTAACCCTCCCATTCCTCTCCGTCATGTTGACCTCTCTCGAGAATTATACCCTATGCAAAGAAGCTCAAAATTGACCCCAAATAACATGCATGGAAATAAGCAAAGAAGAAAGCCAAAATGATTTAGATGTTAGTTTGTCAGTACATAAGAACATAGCTATACAAACTATTTGATGCCGTCTTCTGTTCATCAAACAAAAAATTGATTTAAACTTTCCATGAGCTTCATCACTCAGCCCAGTTGCCCTGTGTGAAATTCTGAATCATCACTTTGAGTAGCATGTATCTAGTACCGTACTTTACCACAAGCTGAAGATCGCTGTCCACTATATAACTATTTAATATTTGCTGTTAATTATGTGAAAGTGCATTCTACTCAACAAAGAAAATCAGATATTCAACCTCCAGACGTATTACTCTCTACTTATGCTAATGGTTATGCTCATAATTAATGCAATACATACACAAGAGGAAAGTTCGCTCATTCATGCATCAGAAATAATCAACTATAGTTCAAGACAATAACAGCTAACATACAGCACCTGAGGTATAATTGGCAGAGAATCCGTGAGGGGTATCATTCCTTCTTCTTTCTCAGCTTGTGTAGGATTAACAGTACGGCGAGGATCTAGATATCGCTTATCCAAAGCCAATACCTGAACAGGTACAACAAGCATTTGATACAAAGCCATATAAGCATATTCACCTTCAGATGTGTACATGTGTGAAGACCTTTTAGTGTGCGAAAAGAAAAAAAAAAGTTTCTCAGGAACTCTTTTAGCCCACCTGATCGCCAATTGTACCGATTAGAAGCTGCTTCGAAGTAATGCCTTTGGCAGTTGATGTTACAGTTATAGCTTTCACTGAGTGAGTAAAAAAGTACGACTGTGATTTTGCTGTAACCTCTGGCCGAGAATACGAAGATACAGGTGAAGTAAGATTATGTTTCCCCACAACTAGCTTCAAAACATCTTTGTTATCCTGTAGCATATATCAGTAAAATATAAAGTTAAGTTCGCATGAGGAACAATAAAATATTTGCACAGAACATGTTCAGGAAATTACCGCCCGAGACTGATCATAAATCTCAACAACTGACATTTCATATCTGTGTGCTCTAAGATTGAAATAGTGGTAGACAACCCAGTTCTCACTAAAAACCTGGAACAAAAATACATACGTAAGGAGCCATATTTTTTAATGATGGAACCAACTAAAAAAAATGACAGAAAGCTTACAGCATGCACTGGAGCTTGTGAGCCTTGATGAGTCATGCGGTGCAATATACGACCAGTAATGGTATCAATAAGATATACTACCAGCCATGACTCCTCGGGGGTAGCTGAGCCAATTTCACCACTACCTTTTGGTGCAGTTGTTGCCAGAAACAGTAGATTTCTTGATATATACTTGTACATCACATCTTGGTCAGCTATCGCCTTTGCCTGAGTGTGAACCACCTAGATAACCCATGTAAAGAAGTCAAATGATAAACAGGCAGCAGCAGAGAACCACCCTCAACAAGAAACAGAGAAAATAAAAAGAAAATGAGCAATAAGGAAGGCCACGGAAAAAGATGGTTAGGAAATGACCAGGTCCAACAGTGGGATATACAATGTGTATGTTTGCATTTCTGTTTCTGCAAACATGTATGCATGACAGCCCCCCTTCCTGGAATAACGCCTAGTTTTTGTTTATGTTTTTGATCAAAGATTACTTGTAAATCAAGTATTGGCAGAAATACAAGGCATAGAAAAATCCAGAGTGCCAATGCTTCCATGAATGATATTAACACCAGAGTCAACTTAACAGAATGTGAAAAATAATTCAACCAGCTAAGCTAAAACACATTTTCTTGAGCCAGCCACATATATCAGTTCCCACAACTCCAATAAATAGGGTTAGATATCCACACCAATATTCTTGCTAATTCTCAATTATGAGTAATTAAAGCTGTCTTACCTCGTTTATTTTATGCGTCCCAGTTGCAACAATCTTTTCTGATTCTGCAGGGAGTACAACTGACCATAAGTCTTTGGGATCAAAACAGTATTCATCCTCATCATGACTACAGGAACCCTTAGATACGTGCCCCCTGATGATGCCATTATCAGCTTCAACTGAATACCAGTATATATTCGAGATTTCAGGACGGAAGATACTTAAAGCCTTTGGAGTTCTAGGGTACAGGTGGGCTCGCTGGTTAGCATCTACAAGTAAATGAAGACGCTGTTCTGTTGAATCTGTAAATGGCAGAGGAATAACTTGCACTATAGAATGTATAGGAACCAAAGAATCAAGCTCCTTGCCCTTGTAGGCATCAATGAAAGAGAGGAGGCCTGGCGCATCAGCACTTGGTCCACACCGACCAACAACGAGAACGGATGGATTCTCATCCATCGCATGATGATGAGGAACCTGCCATGGATAAATACGGAGCCCAGTTGGATAATCACACTTTTCAGATTTACGTAGTGATTGTACCAAGAGAGACCAAACAATCCTTCCATCTCCTGTGTGCAATGCAAAGACTTTGCCAGACCCAGTAAGCACTATGAGCAACTTGCGGAAACCATTGTGGTCTCTGGTCATTTTGCTCTTCTCGGAGCTTTTCAACCTCATGTTTTGTATTGCCGCTACATCCTCAGGGCTTGCAAGCATCAAAGTCCCCTTGAGCTTCAGAATGTGCCCCTTTGGGTTTTGGGAGAAACGAAGACCATTAGAGAGAGAATTCACAAAAAGATATGTTCCCAAGATAATTTGAAAGCTAGCCACCTTTTCTTTCTTTTGAGATAAATGCATCAAATGGTCTCTTAACTTTGACCCAATGTGTAATATGGTCCCCGAACATTTAATTTGTTTAATTTGATCCCTGAACTTTAGCCGAATGAACTTTTAATTGGCTCAATGTGGTCTACATATTCGGTACGTGTTTAACTTAGTCCTCAAACTATGTGAAGATGTTCAATGTTGTCCTTCCATTTATTCAAGCGTAGGGGCAATATTGAACATTTTCACATAATTTGGAGACTAAGTCGCATATATACCAAAACTATAGGAATCGCATTAAACAAATTTAAAGTTCAAGAACCATATTGCACAATAGGCCAAAGTTCAAGGATAATTTGTGTCTTTTCCCCCTTTCCTTTTTTTTCCCTTTTTGATAAACAAGCAAGCGAAGGAGGAATGCCATAAGGTAGCAATAGAACCCAAGATGGTTTAGGTAAGGAAGGATGACCATTGGGCCGATCCTTGGTTCCTCCATCAAAACCCCCTTCTATAAAGAGAATCTACAAGTAGGGTGATACTGGGATTCGATTTTTCCCACACAAATTTGCAAATGAGTTTGATGCATCTAACAATGGGGCAAACATTTCATCTTTGACATAATATACATACCTTAAGCCATTCGAAGAGACTCTGTTCCACTTTGGATACTGAGACGCCATCTTTTTCCACAGGTAGCTCAGAGGTTGTTACATCTATCACTGATGCAAGGCCATCCTCCCTACACCAAACTATCTCACCCTGTTGGATCAATAATAATGAATGATCTTCCATGACAATTAAGGCCCTAAACCCATAAGACCTGTCTGTCCTAACATAGTTGTTTATGAAGACCTGATGGACCAGACCTCTATGGTTGTCAATCTTAATGGTCTCTTTCAGCAAATCCATATTCCAGTCATGAACAGGTTTCACGACAATGTGGAGCTTCTGATTTTCATGTCGAGCAAGTGCAATAGCCTGTTGGCTCTCTAATAATGAAATAGCATCACTGAGAGCTGCTGCTTCTTTAATTTTTTCAACCAACTCCACTTTACCTCCATCCATCACTCTGGCAAGGACTAGGAACTTATTTGTTTTCAGAGCAAACATATCAGCAAGCTTGCAAGGTAATATCTCTACCACCCCCTGAGAATCATCAACTAAACTAGAGATCTGTGTCTTTCGGAAGTTGATTTCTCCATCTTGGAAGAATATTGTTAGTAAAACCGATCTAGTGGCATCCAACGCCACAAGAACATCATCTGAAACTAGCACTGTATCCCCAGAAAGGCCACCAGGAAAATCAACATTTACATGCTTTATCTCGTCTCCCTTTCTGGGATTGATTTCATATGCATGAAACTGGGAAGATTTGACATATCCTAGAACACGTACGGTCTCCTCTGCAGGAGCCTGGATAACCTGCTGAACCTCTAAGCTGTAAAGAGGAACAGAGAAAGAAAAAAAGATCATCCATTTGTTCAATTCAGTGAAAAGAACATACAGAAAAGACCAATAACCCGAACCTTTTAGCAGCATAATCCTTTCTCCAAATAATTTCACCATCAATGCTAGACACAGCATGGAGACACCCTTCGGCAAAAGCAAAAATTAAATTTTCCCTATCAACTCTGAAACTCATCTGCATAAAAGGGCTCTATATCAGTAATGAACAAAAAAGCATCGGAACAGCATAAGATGAAAGCAGTGACACTGGGTATATTAACATTAATAATATTATTATAAATTTATGGTTACTAGTATGGCACTCTCTATTTCAGCCAAGTGTAAAGGCATTGGCATTACAATGTTATCAATATGACTATTTGGAAGATAGATAGACAGCAACGGAGCTAATATGTGGCACCATAACCTTCTTTGAAAGGGTATGCTAGATAACAGACATTTAGACTCTCTGTTTTTTAGCATCTTCTTTCATAATGATAATGGCTGAAAAGCCCATAGTACCGTATTGAACATAGCATACCGATAACTAAATTGTAAGCATGAACAGCTTAACTGCAAAGGCAGGTACATCTTTGATTCAAACAGAAAATGAAATAGCAATTGAAGAAGTTAATGGAAATTCTGCTGTGTTAAGATGATAGTCACATACCGGCACGATTAACATTATCTTTGAGGGGGTTGAGCCCTTCAAAATGGACTCCCAAACTAATTGTCCATCAGGAAGATTCCAAGCTCTCAGAATACTTCCACCTGACGATAGGGTAATGACATCTGCCATAGAGAAAAAGAGACAGAACTATCGTAAGTACACACTACCATAAAGTGAAGCCAGCAGGCATTACCCTGTAATGGCAAATGGTTGAACATGAGCTATGGACAACGAGAATGAAAAACTGAAATGAAGAGATACATTTGTATCAATAGCAATACAGCTGTCAAAATGATTATATGAGTAACTTTTGCATGCCATTATCATATTTGAATAAGGCTACTCTGTCAAACAAGAAACAGGATTCCGCCCTTGAAGTCCAGAATTTTTTTTTTCAAGTTATAGCCACACTAAGGTAGAACTATTTCTATCTAGCAATGGAATCGATGACCCTGCTAACCAGAGTATCCTATGACACGGTGGGCTTACTGTGGAAAACTACAAGCAGCAAAGAATTATAAACTTCTATGGCATCAGTCAACTTAAGTGATTAGAAAAATAGCTGTTGTTGTTGGCTCCTGAAAATAAGCTCCACAGCAGAAACAGGCTTATTCAACTGACAATTTCTTTCAAATCACCAGATCTACAGCTCTTATGCTGCGACGGCTTGGATAAATAACTAATTTCTTTACTCATGAATTTGATAGAGAAGGACATAATCTTAATTTTAAATCATTTCATGGACAGTTATATGTTTCTACTAGACCAGAATAACATAATTGACAAAAAGCTAGTACCCTGAAAAGGAGGAGGAAAATAATTATACCCACTCCACACAAGGCGAATGTTAAAGTATACAAATTAAGTTGTTGATACTTCATGGTGCATGATTTCTGATTGAAATGGGTCCTCCTGCTCTTGTTCTCTTTGAATAAGTTGCTTTCTTCATTAAAAAGAAATGAAACAATGACAAAGACAAATCTTAACTTACAGAACAATGAATTCATATTACCAGATGTCTTACCAAAAAAAAAAAAAATTCATATTATCAGATGTGCATGCTAAACTGCGACACATAACAAAAAAAGCAGACGAGCTACATATAGAAAAATCAGAAAACCCGAAACAAGGAGAAAGTCAGTTAGCTCAAATAAAAATACCACAAGCAGATATAGGAATTGACTTGTCTAGAATGAAGGTTAGAGAACATGATGAAAAAACGACATAAAGGGCAAAAGACATAGCCATTTGTACATTTTCCAAGAGCAATATCAATTCCATCAATGGCATCATCAGCACCGAGAACATGTCTCCAATCTGCAAGCAAACACGTGCAAGAGAAATGAGTTTCACAAAATAAAATCTAAGTAGTAGACCAGAGTAAGGGCGTCAGAACTAGAATTCTTATTGAACAACAGTTGCTCTTCTTTTGTCAATAGAAATTACAAACCGTGTCAAATTACAGATAGCCCCTCCCCATGAATAAATGATTTTGGATTTTGTCCATGATGAGGAGTACTCACATATATCACCATGGCGGAGATCAAGCGATGCTATGACATTCTGCTCCGTGGACACCACGACGCGCTTTCGACCAGCCTTCTGAGTGTGAAAAACCGCATGCTTCACTTTCCCAATGTACTTTTGATGCCTAAGGTTATCAATTCGCAAGTAAATTAAATCAAACCAATAAGCCAGGCGCTAATCATGTATGGCAAACTGCATAGCTAGACCGCAAACCACTAACAAAGGTAAGATAAAACAACGAACTTGCATCCACTTTCGCATCACCTACTCAACGCTGAAAACATCACCAACCACCACTCTTGACTTCACATATCGAGTTATCAATCAAAAGCCACATCGTCAGCTAGTTTAACTAAAAAAAAAAGTGTCTTGCACATAAAATTCATCAAACAAAGAGCTCAACTCAAAGGATACCTCCCTCTACACTTAACAACACACGAAAACTTCGGCCAAAACCGCCTGTAAAAGTTAGCATCGCAACGTTCCCACGGGTAGACAATGTGAAAACGGCCTGCGATAGGCAAATTGCGAATTTCACGTGTTAGGCATACCGATCAGAACCGACCTCGAAAACCATCCCAAACCCGACCTAATTCACAGAATCGATTCTAAGCACCCCCCTACGCCGCGGAAATTCGAGCAGCGGATCGACCGAGAGAGAAGCGCCTCCGCCGGCGGAGTCTAAGAGCCGCGACGGCACGGGGCGGAAGAATCGAGGCGATTTCAAGCAGGCGCGGAAGTCAACGAGCTAGCAAGAGATTCGGAGAAATCGAATCCGCAGATTCCTTACCAATCCATGAGGCCGACCTGATCTTCGTAGAGCGAGGAGGCGAGATTCGATAACGACAGGAAGAGCAGCAGGACGGAGAGGACGCAGGTCCCGATGATCGCCGCCATGGCTACGCTGTGGCGACCTCGCTCTCTCTCTCTCTCTCTCTCTTTTTCTGTGACGAAGGGACGGATCTGAGAAGTCGAAGGGAAGCGCACTGAGGCTTCAGTTAAGGGAGTTGGACGGGAAAAGTACAGCTGACACGGTGAAAATTGAAATTATAAACGAGGCCTTGGGTTTTGACTGAATATCACTTTCGACCCTGTGTACTTTAAACGACGTGGGATGTCGTCAAGAAAACGCAGCTCTACGAAAGCCGGGCGGGGACGAATTATAAATGAAATGAATTATATGGTGATTGATGTATGTTTCGATATTTTGGAAAACAATGTGAGTTTAAAATTGTGTTGAAAAGTCAATCACCGGCTTGAGTGAGGCCGGCATTCTAAGTCCAATCACTATAGACTTAGATATAGCTTTTGTGGACCCAAGCTTGAGTGTCGTGGAACTAAGTTTGAACATTGAGAACAGATATTAAGATACTTGTACTTAAGTGTAAAGTTTTTTTGGGTAAAGTACTTGAGTGTAAAGTTCATGATCCAAACATTAATATTTAGCCATATTTTTAAAAAATGAATTTTGATTTTTTAAATTAGAAATTGTTTTTTTCTAAATTCAAGTATAGGTTTTCTATTGTTGATGAATCGTTTTTCAATACATTTAAATGTCATCTATTCAGTTTATTAGATGTGATTTATATTTGAATCACCATGGATCAAAGGATATTTAATTAGGCAGATGGCATCGCCTTGATTTCACCGAATTAGTATTGTCGAATCATGGGTAACACGGTAGGGTGACCAATTGGGTAAAATATATTATAATTTATATAAAATAAATTAGAGCTCCCACCATCAAAGCGTCGATATGTCCGAGTGGTTAAGGAGACAGACTCGAAATCTGTTGGGCTTTGCCTGCGCAGGTTCGAATCCTGCTGTCGACGATTCTTTCTTTTGTTCTTTTCTCCATTTCTTGCGAGAATTTTAGCTTCGCAAATCTTTTTAATTCCCTTTTATTTTTTTGGGATTTCAATGCTTATCTTGAGAGCGACAACTACAAACAAATCTCAAGATTGACCGAAGTATTTCTTCTTTTTCTTTTATTTTTTGGGAAATTAAAAGATTGACCGACCTCCATGACTTCGGCACAAGACTTTTGCTTCATTCTTGCAGACGAACCCAGTAAAGAATGAGTGCAGCTCACTCCATTCTCTTCCCCCTTTTCTTGGCTTCCGAGTCTTCGCAAATCTCCATTCTTTCTGGCTCTCTACACCAGTCTCGCCGATATGGTACCCAACATAGACCTCATCCTCGTCGCGCTCCTCTACGGCACGCTCGTCGCCGGCATCCTGATCGCAGTGGTCCTCGTCGTCCTCGCCGGCCTCGTCCTAGGATTCGCCGCAGGGCTGTTCTCGATCGTCGCCATGGATTCGTGCATTGTTTTCCAGCTGTTGTCCTCGCGTTTCGAATTGGTGAAGGCCGACGTCAAGCTGGGCCTGCTCCTCCTTCTCTGCACAGTCGTGCGATGCGGCGTTTCAGCTTCTTCGGCGTCGAAGCCGTGGGTGGAGCGCGGCGTTCGGGCATCGATCGAAGCCGCGCGGCGGGCTCGAATCCTTTTTTGGTGAATTCTGGGGGACGTATTTCCTCTTCGGAAGTGCATGCATATTGCTGTGTTCGCGTCAAGATAATTTTGCGATCCATTCTTGCAAGTTATTCAAACTTGACGCGTGCCTCTGTTGGGAGGCTCCAGGTTTTTATAGCGGACAGTTTCTTCCAGGCGTGAAAATATTATTATGACGTCATCATATATTTTTATGTTGATCGTGAATGATGTCTGTATATGTGTGTAAAATCCAATTAAAACACATCTTTGACGAAGACGTTGAAATTAATCCTGCATGTTGTTCAGAAAATAAATCCTAATTGTTGCTGCAAGTGGAGCAAGAAATGTCGCTTTTTTTTAAAAATTATTTTTTTGGGCTGTGACTAGATTGGATATGATGATGTAACTAGATTTAACCAAGAAAATATTGCATGAGATAGACTTTTCATGTTATTATTGAGACAGTCCACTTAACTCATGACAACGGTCTCACCTATGACATTCTTTGAGACTCCCTCCCTTCTCTCTCCCCATTTATTATCCATAAGCATTTTATTAATCTGTCTCTCTCTCGCATTGTCCTTTTTTGCGACCACTCTACTCCCCCCCTCCCTCCCTCCTTCAATTTACGATTTAATGTTAAACATGAAGTATCGGGTGGAACCGTGAAAAGATTGGGATATGTGCTAGTGTGCAAATGACTAAAGGATGATTTAAAGGTAATGCTTGAACACAATCAATTAGTGGATCCAGTTGCACTTTACTAGAAAATTTAGTGACAACAGATTTCGTACGCAGATTGTCACATAAATATAGAGAGACAGAGGAAGTCAGTGAGACTTAGGGCACCGTAGATCTCACTCAACATGTGCAGAGTGATGGCCAGGTCCGACTCATAGGTCCATCACATCTTTAATAAGAATAAAATCAGAAAAGAAAAGAAAAAGAGGGCTGAACGTTTCATAGCAGTGGAGAAGCGAGAATAGCCGCGTTTTCTTGCTGAAAAAGAAAAGAGAGAGCTCTTGTGGCTTTTCCCGAATTGGCTATTTCTCATAAAATTTTGGGTCTTGTTTTTCTATTTCATATTTAATTTTCGGCACTATATTTACTTGTTTGGGGTTGATAGTACTGCAATATTGTAACTAGTTGCCGTTGAGATTGATTTGATATTAGTTCATTATTGAGTTTGGGGGAAGGTATCGATCCTGGACAGGTTTAAGTCCTCAACAATTGATGCTGTCTTTTCCCAACAAAGTGGAATCAAAGCTAGCATTGATGGAGGAAACCATTGGCACCATGTTTAAGTTAAATGCCTCAACTTATTTTGTTTGGACATCTTAGACTAAAGACATATTGTCTTGTCAAAATTTATATGAACCCATCATTGGGGATAAAGGTAAAGAAGACAAAGAAGATAAAAGAACATGAGTGAATCAATTAGAAAACAATTGGCTATATTCACAATAGATTGATCATAATTTTTTATATCATGCTCCTCAAGAAACAAATGTTAACACATTGCGGAAGAAATTGTAAGGTGTGTGTAAGAGGGGGATCTCAAAAAATAAAGAATTTTTAAATAAGAGATTTGCAAATTTGAGATACAAGGAATAGAGTAGCATGTTTGAGTAATCGACTCAACGTTATGATGTTGTAAATTAGTTGAAAATCTAGAAATTGATCTTGGTGATGAGTCGTTGACATGGCATTTTTAAATTAATTTTTTTCTCCTATGTAGCTTTTTTATTATTATTTTCTTCTTCAAAATCTTGTTTAGATTAGTTTAAAAAATAAAAGGCTAAAATTTTATTTCAAAAAATTGAAAAAAATAATGGTAAGGTGCGAGAGGCACCGTCGCCAGCCTTAGGGGAGGGCTCATGTTGCCTAAAATTGGGCGCTCTCACCCTTGTTAGGCTTGGGCGCCCTCTCCCAGAGTTGGCAAGGGCCAACCACCCTTGCCCATAGTCGACAACCTCTGTTGGCCCTTCTGGCAATGGGTGGCAATGCCCCACTAGTGAGCCCTACTCTTTTCCCTTTTTTGAATTTCTTTTTTTAAATATAATTTTTAACATTTTTATTTTTAATCTAATCTAAATAAGATTTGAAGAAGAAATAACAAAAAAAGCCATATGGGAGAGAGAAATTAATTTAAAAATGCTACATATGCATTTTTTGTTGGATAAATTGACAGTCTCAATGAAGAATTTGATTGTATTAATTTAATAAGTTTTAGTATTTGATTACATTTTTTGGAAGTTTTAGCACTTAATTGCACTTTCGTGACAAGTTTATGACTTCTAGTGCACTTTAGCGACAAGTTTTATGTGAATTAAATTTAATAGCATTGAAAATGGAATATATGGAACTAAATTGAGCCAAATTGATCAAACAAAATTGTCGTGAAATGAATTGATTGAATGTTTATGATCTTGTGATTTATATCATGCATAATATTACTGGAGCCATGACCATTCTCACTTCTTGTTCGATGCCTCTGTTAAGGGAAACTTGTCGCGACCCTCCGAATGAATAACCCCTAAGATGGTTAATGAATTAACAAGCAAGCGTAGACGATCCCTCTTGTGAGGTGGTGCTAGTAATTGGCCCAAGTTCTCCAAAAGCCTAATTGCAGGTTGATTTCCTTGGTTAATCATGTAATGCTATTTTTAATTTAAGAATGTCCACCAATCTATTAAAGGTTGGTAATGGCCAAGTAAAACGTGAGAGGTCGTTTTACTTTTGCAAATTAGAGACTCGAGCCTAGGGCCTTGATAGCGCAGATGTCTATCTAATGCCTAATTTGGTATCTTTTCCTCCTTCTTGAAAACATTTAATCATGCGATCTTTTCCAACTTTTAAAATCTGAAGCACACACATCTACATGACCACACATAATCAAAGTTGTATAACACAAGAACATTAACCATCAAAATAATATCATACCAAGTAAAATACTATGATATCAAAAGCAATTGAGGTGCAATAAGAACCCAATATGAGTCGGGCAAAAAATATACATTCTCTTGTTGTTGAACC
This sequence comes from Eucalyptus guilfoylei, assembly GCA_016097605.1. Taxonomy (NCBI): domain Eukaryota; kingdom Viridiplantae; phylum Streptophyta; class Magnoliopsida; order Myrtales; family Myrtaceae; genus Eucalyptus; species Eucalyptus guilfoylei. Next base: position 31,076,839 of record CM027862.1, read on the forward strand.
TTAGAATAGGACTCCCGAGGCTGCTAATAATTAAATTTGCAAATGGCCTAAATTAAGGAGTGCATGTCTCCTAAAGCTAAATGATGATAATAATGATAACATGATTAGATATCTAAACTATACCAAAAACGTGTTGGATAAATTTAAATTAATAACCATAATGAAAATTCTATAAATATGAGGCAAACAAGCGAATGTGACTTGGGAATGATGCAATAGCAATAATGCAATCGGTTGTCCAAAACTGACTGTCCAGCTTATTAGATGTGCTGAACAGTTAGCTAATGTGCTCATTTGCCCACTAAACAGTTCCAAATAAACATGGAATCTTTGGTGACATGTGAATGATGATGTGTGATTCCACTAAAATATGAGACTAAACAACGTAAGTGGCAAAAGAAATAAGGTTAATCACATCCAAGGACTGATCCTTGGAACCGGTTGACGCCAGGTCTCAAACTTCACAAACATGGCATTCAACATAGGAATCGACATTACATCTCAATCTATCATAAAATATGACATCGACATGAGTAAATGACGAAGAAAAATGAGCTTGACACCCTAAGGTCCTCGGCCAAAGCATGGGGCTAGACACATTTGCAAGATTTTTCAACAAAAAATCAAGGGAAACGGCTAGACAAAGCTAGTAGGGGTCACAGCCAAGCGAGGTGGAAATGGACCGGTTTAACAACAAACTTAAGTCTAACATAACCCAAAAAGGTCAAATCATATGTACTAGCTGCCATAACCGTGTCAATCGATCGGTAGACCAAGGTAGCATATTCGTAATGCATGCAACGGCTATGTGAGCCGCCATACCTCGGCTTTTAACTATAATCCAAAACTTGTTTATCTTTGGAGAACCAGTTACAACTTAAAATGATAGAGGGACGGAAGTGTTTTACCTTGAATTCGTGAAGCAAGGGGTCCTAGGCTCTCACTCAACTCATGATATTTAGCAAAACCGACACAGTTTACTCTAGTTCCTTCAACCTTCTCTTGTTACTTAACGATTTTGGGTTCCTCAAATCATAGTTTTTATAGTTTTTCAAGCCTAGAGAGAGTTGAAGGAAATGAAGACTAGAGAATGAGCTAGAGAAATGAAGGTGGAAATGAGAGGGATGAGAGAGAGAGAGAGAGAGAGAGAGAGAGAGAGAGAGAGAGAGAGAGAGAGAGAGAGAGAGAGAGAGAGAGAGAGAGAGAGAGAGAGAGAAGTATCTTGAATCCCTCGGGATAATTATTCAAAAAGTCCTAAACCTATTGTATGACAGCTAATTTAGTCATAAACTTTTCAATTATGTTAATTCAATCCTAAATTTATTGTAAGACAACCGGTTTAGTCATAAATATTTTAACCGTACTAATTTTGTCCTAAACTTTTGGATAGTTTGTCAATTTATTTATAAATCTTTTAGTAATTTGCCAATATAATTCTTTTGGATAAGTTTGGTTGGAAATTGCCTAAGGACTACACTAGCAAATCATTAAAAGGTTTAGGATTAAATTGATAAATCGTCAACATGTTTAAGACTAAATTAACATAAGTAAATGGTTTAGGATTGAATTGGTCGTTTTATAATAAATTCAAGAATTTTTGGACAATTTTTTCTGAATCCATTTATATGGTCGCTGGCCAAGCCCATTCTTATCCAATGATTTCTAACCAATATCCACTGGTTCAAAGCTCTAAAGTGCCTTGGTTTTTGTCCAACATTTCAAGCTTGATCCATCGAGTCTTTGTCACAAAAACCAGTCAACTGAGTCATGAGTTAGGTTTGGGCACACCATGCAGTCACATGGAAACGACGAGTATATAGTCATCGCTCGTCCGTTTTGACTGAAATTTGTAGTGGAGTGAGCTAATATGTAGATTACAGTTATGTAAAATTTTCAGGCCAAACGGACATTAGAAACTCCCACTTTGATGCCTTCAGATCATCGTTTATGGACTGCCTGCCTCGTGTAAGGATCAATCGATAACTTCGATTAATGTGAATTTGGGAAACTATAACTTTTTGGATTAAGCCATGGGCCACATACCATTAGAAGAAGGGCTCATGTCACAAAAAGCAACATATTGGTACACCGATGCCACATTTACCCCAAATTAATTTTTATATAATAAAAACTTTCAAGCTGGTAAATCTATGTCACATTTATTATAAACCGATTTCTTATATAGCAAAAAATCCCAAACTAATATACTCATGCCATATTTACCTTAAATTGATGCACTCATGCCATATTTACCCAAAAAAAAAAAAACAAATCCATATCTACCAATATTTGGAGTAAATATGGTGCATGTATACCATTTGGGACGTGGTATGACTATACTAATTTAGAGTTCCTTTTTATGATACAAAATTAGTTTGGGGGGGGGTGAATATGGCACTTATATTAGTTAGGGAGTTTTTTGTGAAACAAAAAATTAGTTTATGGTAAATGTGTTATGGGTATACCGATTTAGAATTTTGATGGTATTAGCCAATAAAAAGTTAGAGTCAAAGATGTTCATTGCGATACTTAAGCTTGCAAATTTCCAAGTTTGTTTGAGCCTTGAACCAAGCAGAAGAAGCTGCAACAAAATTAAAAAAGAAAAAGGTTGAGTCTTGGTGTGGGTTCGATCTGCCCGTGAGCTCTAGCACCTTTGTTGATCAAAGTTTTTGCCTCTGAGTCTAATATGATAACTTAGAATGCTCTATTACTGCGTGCAAAAGAAATGCAATGAGAAATGTAAATGCATGATGACGCTATGTCAGTATTTTTAGTTAGGGGTCGAATTTTGCCATTATTAACGTATTCGATACTTAATCTTTATGAAATGCATATGTGATACCTATCTCTTGACATAGGTCCAAGTTACTAAGACTACAATGTCCCTTGTTTCTAATTGTAGAGATGTGCTGATAAAAATGTCAATGCAAAATGGCGCGCAATCGCAATTTTGCTGGGGTCAAATTTTGTCGTTTGATAGAGAATTTGATCCTTGAAAATTTCAAACGCATGAATAATCTTTTAGAAGAAAATTTAACTATCAAATCCTCTTTAAAAAGAATCTCTAACACGTTGCTTTTGCTTACAAATGTTTTGAACTTTTGTGCGTCCTTGCCCACTTAACACTATTCTACCAGAGAGCTAGGAACTCAGATTCCCTCGCAATCTCTATGTTTACATCATATATCCACGTAAAAGTGCAACAAAATATTGCATATCCAAGCTGCTTAATTTGGTGAACACTGAACCCCCGGAAAGATGAATTGATAATGAAAATGCATTTGAGAATTTTATCTTCCTTCAAACGTAGTAATGGTGATGGTATTCACGGACCGGATGCTTTCTTCTTGTGATGGGACTTTGTGAGCCAGCGAGCGTGAAAATGTATATGTCGGTTGCTTTGGTTGTGAAAGATTGGACTCCCCATTCAGCATTAGAACCACGGTCAACATGTTGGGTCTATCTGTGGCATGGTCTTGCGTACAGAGAAGCCCTAACTGAATGCATCTCATCACTTCTGACACCAAAAATGCATCGGCAATGCCTTCATCCATTAGATCCAATCCTCTGTCTTCACACCACAAGTGCCAAGCCTGTAACATCTAGTCGATTGTCAGAGTGTTTCAAGGACTACCAATGGTTGGAAACTGAAATGGAGGTGTAGTATTTTGAAGTTAGATCTTGTTCTTACATAAGTGAGGAGATTGAGATGTTGCCCTGGGTAATCTAAACTTGTGTTCTTCTTGCCGCTGATAATCTCCAATATCAGTACTCCAAAGCTATAAACATCAGATTTCTCAGAAAATATCCCACCCATGGCATACTCTGGAGACATGTAGCCACTGTAGACAAAATAATATAGGTGAAGCATTCTTGAAGTACAGTTCAAACAAAAAAAATCATAGGCTAAAGGATGATGACATGAGAGATGAGAAAATTGGAGGGTCATAAACATCTAACTTGACGAGCACTGTATTTCTCATATCTTTTAGCATTTGCATTGCGGCGCTGGTCTATAATTATCTCAGAGTGAACTAACATATTGGAACCATTGGATGTACATGGAAGAGTTTTCTCGGTAATAGTAAAGCAATAGTTGGGACGTGTGACGGAAAAGCTGAGCACATTATATTGCTAATCTACTTTTTAAGGTGCTATATTGCCTCATGAGTAAAGTACTCCCAATAGTGATGATAGAAAGCTTACAGTGTCCCCACAACTTTGTGAGTATTTAACAAAACTTGAGTCCCTTCAAACATCCGTGACAGCCCAAAATCTGAAATCTTGGGATTCATCTTTTCATCCAAGAGAATGTTGCTCACTTTCAAATCCCGATGTATGACTCTAAGGCAAGAATCGCGGTGGAGGTAAAGCAGCCCGCTGGCGACCCCCTGGATAATGTGGAAGCGTACACTCCAGCTAAGTTTTGCCTTCTCTTTTGAATCTGAACAAGGTCGCAAACAGAAGAAATATCTAGTTTCAATACCGGATTTTGTTGAAAGTAGGAATAAGTTCTTCAAAGAGTCAGACTAACCAAAGAGGAAGGTGTCCAAGCTCCTGTTGGGCAAGTACTCATACACTAGAATCTTTTCCTCTCCCTCAATGCAGCAACCAAGGAGTCTCACCAGATTTCGGTGTTGAAGTTTGGAAATTAGAAGAATCTCATTCTTGAACTCCGCTATGCCTTGGCCTGAGCTGCTTGAAAGTCTCTTTGCTGCTATCTCCTTACCATCGTTCAGTTTTCCCTGTTTAAAAAATGAACAGCACTATCAGATTTTGGATAATTTCCTTATTTCCCTTAGAGAAGGCTTTTCTTTTACCTTATAAACCGGGCCAAACCCTCCCTGCCCGAGTTTGTTTTTCACGTTGAAGTTGTCTGTTGCGAGGCGTATGCTATCAAAGTCATAAACGACCAATTTTGATGTATCGTCTTCCTTCATTTGGTCTTTCCAAGCAGTGTCCCTTAGCAAATCTTCTGATGTAACGAGCCTTGGGATTGTCATTTTCCTAAACTTCCCTGCATTTTACAGATAGAACGAAATCAACTCAAGATAAGCATGAGAACATCAGTAGCAGAGCAGGCTTCTGAAGCCGTGGTTCTACCAATAATTTAAGATTCTTATATTGCAGTTAGCGCAAAATCACCCTTAAAATAGCAACAAACTGTACATCTTTTATTACCTCTCCACTTTGAAAGACCACAGACTGAAATACCAGCTCCAAATAAGATGATGCCAGAAATAGTACTTAGGATGATGATAAGTTTTGTCCGCGTAGGTACACCTGAACCATATAAAATATATTATAAGAAGCACAGGAAGTGCAAAACGAAACTTGTATTGATTCAACCATTTCAACCTGTATCCACACCCGCACTCACATCCACAAGTCGAATAAATAGATCTTCGCCACCCGTGGAGAATTGCTGAATATCTAGGAGGTCTTTACTCCAAGCCATACATCCTATAGCATTCACATAAGAAAAGGCCAAGCACGAGCAGTTTTCTAGGCACCAACTTTGACATCCTTCCACATTATCTATCAACAAATGATCAGCGGAATCAGGCAATTTTATTTGTCTCATTTGCCAGAACATATCTTTTTCCACAGTTGTTGAAGCTACTGCGCTTGCAGATTTCTGACAATTCAATTCCATTTTCCTAAGGCACCCTCTGGTCCAGTTTCCTCTGTTCCATTCTTCATCTGATCTAGGTTTAAAACCTTTTAAGCATTTGCACATGGGTGAACTAAACGGGTTGCAAACTCCAAAGGGGCCACATATTCCATAATTTTCACAAGGTTTAGTTGGTGTCGGTGCTTGCCAGTATGTCCACCAGACATCAAACCAACAAACTGACTTTAGAGTTCCTTCAGAAGTGATGACAACATATTCAAAGATGGAGTTGTTGTAATTCTTGAGGTAATAATATGAGGTTCCCTGGACATTGTCTTGTTGGAGATCGTAGTATACGTTGGTTATGTTCGGTACTCCGATGAACTTGGTTTTATCCCACTGTCCACTTCTCCAGTAAGGACTTGATCCATTCCAAGTGAAAAGCTGAGGTGCTATCTCCGATGTCACTCCCACGACAAAGCTTCCGGGTGAGGGATCATCTTCGCCTTTCCAGGAAGTCAAGTTTAGTTTCTTTCCTTTTTTCACATTTACTCCAATCTTCATGTTTGGCAAGAGAGTGTCTGTTGGCTCATCAAAGCTTTCCCACATTATATGCTTTTCCCTGTCTTGAAGAACAAAGTTTCCAAAGTCTGAAAGCAGTGCTTCAGAATAATTCGACTTTGCCATGACATTAGTAGACCACACAGTGTTTTGTCGCCCATCAAGAAGTTTCAGATTTCCATCTTCGCCAATTATTAAACTTGCAGATTGATCTGTAGGTCCAAGTGGCTTGTCCCTGTTGGCCACCCAGACAACTTTAGAGGGAGTCATCTTCTTGTACTGTATTCCTACGTACTGCTTTGCTGATCCTTTAGGCGTGAAGAACCTGAGCTCAAAGATTTGACTACTAGAGACAAGAGTTTGGTGCTGAAACAGTGGACTTGATGCAGTTATGCTGTAAATTGTGCTGCTTTGAAGTACTTGAAGCAGGGAGAAGACAAGCAAAGAACACAAGTGCAGAGTCATTAAAATTATTTGGAACAGATTCAACAAGTATATGTGAAAAAATGCCTTGGGAAACTTCACCTCTTATAAGCATATCAAAATGGATAGACACAGAATCGTGAAAATGACATGATTAGTATCATAACTTTTGTACCATGCTTACTTTGGTGTCGTAAATTTTAAGTCGATCACTTGAGTTTCATTACTTTCAAAAATGTCAAGTTTATGTGAGTATTGCTAGAACATCCAACATGACTTCAAATTAATATAAAATCGTTTGATGTGGCGCACTTGGGAAATAATGTCATCTAGAGTGTTCATAATCAATATCATTTAGCCATTCCTTGACCCAAATTGACAAATTAAGGCTAAATTCAACTCAAACCCTAAACCCAAATTAGGTCCCATGGTGGTGAGTCTTTATCCTGCGGGTGCCGCCAAAGGATACCCTTGGAGCAAAGGCGGCAGAGGTGGTACTGTTGCTGATTATGAAGGGCCATCTCAATGGCAATCCTTCCAAATTGTGGTAATGTAGCTTTCTTCCCGTGGGCATTAAACTGAAATTTCGGATGTGATATTGGAGATTTTCCCTTTTGAGGCCAGTATCACTCAAGGCCATGGGTAATACCATGTGGAATTTGGTATTCTCTTGAATTGGTTCTTCCATATTCAAGATGCTTAGATTTGGGATGGGGTTGATAATTCACAAATTTTGCCGATTGTTTTTTAATTAAAGTAAGGTTACTGCGGAATTATATTTTCATTTTAGTTACTTTGACAGCTACCCTTCTTTCTTTCTCTCTCTCTTTTTTTTTGCCTTTTTATCGTTTAACTTGAAAATGACTTGTAGATTGTCATACGCTCATCTCAGCAAAAGGTATCATTTGAAAGAGGGAAAATGATATTATACATATCATAACTTTTCAATCAATCGTTTGAGTGTCATAATATTTTAAAAGATATTCATTTAAGTGACTAGTAATTTCTTTTGTCGAAAAATTTGAGGTATCATTAATTTGACATAAAATCATGTGATGTGGCTTGCTGGATAAGTAATATCATCAAAAGTGTGCAGAAAGGACGTCATTTAACCCTTTCCTCGCACCAAATTGACAAGTAACTTATTGCTCAAGAAATTGAGATGAAAGACATCGCCACGAGCCCACTGCATACCCTATCCTACAGGGCCCTGAGTGATGCTGCTTGAGCTCGCAGCCTCAAAGGGAAAATCTCCAGTGTCAATACACATAATACCAGTCCATCCCACGAAGAGAAAGCTACGTTACCACAAATCAAAGGAATTTCCATTGCGGCGACCCTTGAAGACTAGTAGCGGCGCCTTCTCCCCAAGGATGTTCTTTGGCGGCACTTGGGAGACAAAGACTGGCCGCTGTTGGACCTAACTTGGGGATAGGGTTAGGATTTGAGTTCGATAAGCCCCCCTTCATCAATTTGGGGTAAGAAAGGACTAATTTGATATCATTTCCTTGGCGAGCCATATCTGATAATTTTATATTAAATTATTGACATGTTAGAATTTTGACTGGTGATGTCACTTAAGTAAATTTCTTTCAAATTTATGATACTTAAGTAATCAATTAAACATTTATGGCACCGTGTATAAGGATTATGACACTTATGATATTTTCTTCCTTTTTATTAAAAGGTTCACTCCACTTATTCAAACTATAAAGTAGGATAAGTAGTTCACTAGAAAAAAAAAGGACAGATCTTTCCGTTATGAAAGAAGACAAAATACAAAAACAAACATGTACCTTTACGTCTGGTCACGGGAGCATGAGGAGAACGAAGGTAGGACGGCGGAGGCACCAGCGCCGCCATGGCCGAGGCATTGTAAAATGGGTACAGCTCGAACCTCATGCTGCAGCTTGGAGCGAACAACCTCCCACCTTGCTTCCCCTGTGGGAGACCCGCGATTCTTGCCTGGAGGCATGTGTTGCACTCCAACACCGTCAAGTCCGGTGTGCACTGTGCGAGCGTGTACAGCTTCTGCAAACTCGTAAAGTTTGCCTCCGCAACGGCAAATTTCTTCCCCAACTTGCCGACTGAAGCCCTCGCAGCGATGTCGTCCATGGTCTCTCCCAGGACTAGCATGAACTGGGTTGGATTGGTGATGTTCCTGGTGCGGTACGTCTTGAAAGAAGGCACTTGTTCCATGACCGAGTAGATGGACCCATCGGAGTACCTCAACATACACTCATCGTACCAGATCATGGAGACTCGCTGGTTGGGGCATCTTTGGAGTATATCCTGTTTTCCAGTGGCCACGCAGTCGCTGCACGTGGAGATGTCGATGTCGCCGCGGCAGAGGAAGAGCCCGTAGACCTGGTCGGGATGGTTTTGGCCAACAGTAGCATTGGCGAAGCCATCAGCGCCATCGGCAGCAGCAGAGGCGAGGGAAGAGAGGAGGGTGTTGAGGTTGGATTGGTAGGGGGAGTTGGGAGTGAAGAGGGTGGTGTTTGGGCAGTAATGTCGTAGAAACGTGGGTGCTGATTCAGTACCTACAAAATTGATGAAGAAGAAGAGAAGAGAGAGGGAGATGGTGAAGCAAGAACTCATTTTTATGTTGATGAATCCCTTGGTCTTGCTGCACAGGAACGGAATTATGGGAAGAAGGAGAGCCACGGTCTGCTCTCCTATATATCTTTGTCGTGGGAACTATTTGGAAAATTCAGTACGTGTATTAAACGGAACCTAACCCAGACTGCCAAATCTGTTAAATAATTATGGGTTTAGACATTCAAGCCCTGAATATTTACACCCCTTGGATTGTCAATATATCTTTGTGACTGATGTTGAAATGGTTGTAATCCAATGGCTACAAATGCAAGCAAAGTCCAGCCTAGTGGTATCCCAGTGGTAAAGCTAATTAATGGGAAATTGACATGTAACAAATTCTATTTATCATAGTACATTCTTAATACTATCGTAGAGAAGTATCAGAATATAGACTCGTTCTACTAATGGCATTTGGTAAGATTTTTTTTTTCTTTCTAAGCGGGACTTGTTGTTCTTGCTGTTTTTTAATATATATTTCATACAATTAATTAGATTAAGTCTACACAATAACTTATTGTGTATCATGTAGATGATTACTAGACTAAGAGCACCAAAGTGATAGAGCAAAATTATCAAAGAAATGTTGTTCAGTTTGAGTGTCAATATCTATTCCACTGGGAAAGTGCGCCACTTCCATTATGAATTCGCATAGTACCGAGTATACAATCGCTCAATAGCTCAAGAATTTCTTAGCCCCCAACTACTCCCAAAGTAAATGTACAATCTCATAATCTCATATAGAGATCTCATATGGAAATCTCTCAAACATATAAAACTTCAACAATCTTCTTGTTAACTCTAATGTGTGCTCTATCTATACATGATATTTATATCCAAAACAAGAAACTCATTTTATGAAACCTACTCAAACTAGGAAATCACTCAAACTAAAAACTGATTTGTAGTAGGAAACTTACTTAAATTGGGTTCCTTGAGACACTCAAAATATTCTAATAAATCTCCACCTTGGATCAATATTTGTAGCTCATTGCACCGTCTATTAGGACATATATGTACCCCACTAAAGACCTTCACTCATCCAAGTCACCGGCGTTATATGAATCCATGTAACCTCTAGCCACACTATCATTGTCATCCCTTCAACACGCTATACCAACATTTTTTGTCTCCTCTAAAGTAAGTAATACTCAATAGATGTATGTCTTACCACATAAGAGAACACCTTGTTGTAGTGAATGCCTTGTCACTAAGTATATCTCTTCGCAACAGATCTTGCCTTATACCTCACTACCTCGACACCAAGAATGCTTTCCTTTCGTTGATAGACCTATTTGCACTTGACAATCTTCTAGCTATTGGATACTTTGATTAGCTCCTATGTTTGATTCCGATGGAATGATTCCTTCTTGTAGATCATAGTTGCTAGCCACTAAGAATGAGATGAGAGGGAAGAGAGGAGGGCGTTGAGGTTGGATTGGTAGGTGGAGTTGGGAGTGAAAAGGGTGGTGTTTGGGCAGTAGTGCCGTAGAAATGTAGGTGCTAATTCGGTAGCTGCAAAATATATGAAGGAGAAGAGGAGAGAGAGAGAGGGAGATGGTGAAGCAAGAACTCATTTCTACGTTGATGAATCCCTTGGTCTTGCTGCACAGGCACGGAATTAGTGGAAGAAGAAGAAGAAGAGCCATAGTATGCTCTCCTATATATTTTTGTCGTGGGAACTACCCGGAAGATAAATCTGGTACATAAAAAAAAAAAAACATTGCCGAAATATCTTTGTTACTAATGTTCAGGTGGTTGTAATCCAATGGCTACAAATGCAAGTAAGGTCTTGCTTAGTGAAATATTCTATTTGTGGGTTGAGTACACTAGAAGTGCGAAAACATGTATGTGACGCTAATTTTGGTGCCAAAAATTTCCACCGGCTCACTTAAGTGTCGAATTAGAAAAAGAAAAGATCACTTTGGTGCCATCAGCGAGAGATTCCGGCCAAATTGATTACGTGACTTTTATATTAATAAAAAATAAGTTGACATGACAAAAATTTTAAAATGCAATCTATGTGGAATGGCATAAATGATGTTGTTTTTCGTACTCCTTAAGAAACAACATTTCGCCATCATATATGGACTACCTTTCAAAAATGACGCTGCATAGCTCTGGCCAAAACGACATTGCTGAAGGGGGACTAAAATTAGGGCATCGATATGTTCTTCCCACATATGAAGCATGCTGCTTGCCCAACGCCCACCGTAACTTGCTCGATCACCCAACGTCGCTTGCCCAATGTCACTTTGGCCGCTGTCATAGTTGCGTTGTCATTTGCTGGCCACTACCAAAGCTTCTTCTTAGACTCGGTAATTCACAATAATAGTAACACTCACCATCTAATTCGCTTTTTGTGGAACAAATGTGAGCGTTGCTAAAGCTTCTACCCTCCGTTTGCAAGATCGAGCTAATAATTTTGAGGGAAAATCAAAGTAGGTGCTCAAATTGCTAGTTAGGTTTTTCAACTTCCAATTCTCAATCAATTTGGGGATTTAAATGGTGTCATTTTATTTTTTGCATGCTGATTGTACTATTCGACAAGCCATGTGGCTTCAAAAAAAAAAAAAAAGTGACACGTCATATTTTTGGCCAATTAGATCGGAGTTAACATTGAAAAGATCGTTTTTCAAATTTTAAAATTTAAGTGATTCAAAATAAAATTTTGACACTAAAGTGAGTGCTGTACATTAGTTTTGGCACTTCTACTATACTTACGCCTCTATTTGTCATAGTGCATTTTTAATCATATCATAGAGAAGTATTAGAATATAGACTCGTTCTACTAATGGCAAGTAGGAAGAATTTCTGTTTTTTACACAGGACTCGATTTTCTTACTCTTTTTTAATATATGATGGATGTAATGAATTAGAATAAGTCTATACAATAACTTCTTGTGTATCATGTGGTCTATAGAACCATATGTAAATGATGGATGAGATTTCATATAGATGAATATTAGACGAGGGACACCAAAGCGAAAGCTGAGCAATTTATGGTCAAATATATATATATATATTATTGGAAACGTGGAATTGAAATTAGCCTCAACAGCACAACTGAAAACTTCAAAGCTGAAATATCGCCTTTTTAGGAAATTTATTAAAAACACATTATTGCGAATCGAAATTCAAGGGTCGAGTTTTGAACTGTGCGGAAGTTCACGAATCTTGTGATTCGAGCCAAAAGCGATAGAGCAAAATTATTAAAAAGATTAATGACGAACAGTAATGACACAAAATATTCATGTGATTTAGTCTGAGTTTCAATATCTATTCCACTGGGAAAGCATGCCACTTCCATTATGAATTTGCATACTACTAAGTATACAAGCTCAATAGCTCAAGTATGTCTCCCAAAGCAAATGTACAAGTGTTATATCATAATCTCTTAAAGGCAACTCATTTGGAAAACTAACAAACTTAAAATTTTAACAATCTTCTTGTTTACTCTGATGTGTGTGTCCACCAAATAGAATTCCATCTTTTATATATACATGATATTTATATCCAAAAGAAGAAACTCCTTTTAAGAAACCTACACAAAATAGGAAATCACTCAAACTAAAAAACCTATTTACAGTAGGAAGCTTACTTAAATTGGGTTCCTTGAGAAAATAAAAAAAATATTCTAATAAATCTCCACCTTGGATTGATATTTGTAGCTAAGTCGTAGTGCTCATCATCTATGTCAGCTCTCCCAATGCCCCAATGAGCGATCATTCTCTATAGACCCTAATTGAGCTCCAACAAGGCTTAAGCTTTGTTAGAGGAATGAGCTTTGTCACCATGTTGTCAAGTTCTCCACTGTCACAATCCTTTTCACAACTGCCTTGCCAATTGCCATGAAATCTTGGATAAAATAGTACTTAATGTCAATATGTTTTGTCTGTTCGAGATAAATCAAATTCAAAGTGAGATATATCTCATCTTGGCTGTCACAATGTATGGCAACACTTTTCCGCTTCAACCCAAAGTTCAAGAGCAAATTCTTCAGTCATATCACCTCCTTTGCTATGAAGGTCTATGCATGCACTTTGCATCGGCTAAAGACAAGCCCATATTATCCTATAAGGGCACTTTCCGACTTACTACACCACCTACCAGCGCATATACATATTCTACCTAAGACCTTCACTCATTCAAGTCATCGGCGTGATCCAAATACATGTAACCCCTAGCCACACTATCATTGCCGTCCCTCCAATACACTATATCAGTGTTTGTTGTCCCCTTTAAACATCTTAGGATCCACTTCACAGCTTCTCAATGAGTCTTACCATAATGCTTCATATAATAGTTAACAACATTCCCAACTTGTAAAATATTGGGCCTAATGTATAAAATGGAATGCATAATACTACCCACTACTCTAGAGTAACGAACATGGGACATATACTCCTCTTAATCCTTAGTTTGTAGCGATAACTTATTAGATAGTTTAGAGTGCACAGTTTAAAGTCGTACTAACGAATTTTGCCCACTACATGTTAAACCCACCACAATCTTTTCAATATATTGCTTTTGAAACAGACACAAAAACCATGTAGCCTTATCATGCGAAATCTCCATGGCTGGTATTTTCTTTGTAGAACCTAAATCTTTCATTTCTACTTTTGCTTCAAAAATAATTACAACAACAAAAATTTCACAGTGGTTAGACAAGCAAAAGTCCCAAAATAAATACTAAAAATCCTAGTCTTAACTTTGATACCAATTGTTGCAAAAATAACATGGAAGCAACAAATCTTGTAATATAAGTCAAACACAAGAGAGTGAAATTACTAGAGAAATCAATAAGAAACGACAAGGACATTAGAAAATCCTGTGGTTTGGTCCGACTGTAGGTACTTACCTTGTGGGGAGAGCTTGCTATCAAGAAATCCCTTATAAATCCGAAAATACACAATTAACAATCACTTGATTGTTTATTTGTTCCGAGCCCCCAATTACAAAAAAAAAAAAAAAAAATCTATCTCACAATTTCTTACTAATAACTTACATAAAAAACTCCCACACATGTAATATTAACATTCTTCTTGTTTGCTCTAGTTTGAGTCAACTGAGTAGAATTCTATCTCCTGTATGCCATGATATGTGAATTCAATATAGAAAACTCCTTAAAAAAATATACTCAAACCAGAAAACCTGCTGAAATTAGGAAACTTACTTGAATCGGGTTTCCTTTACAAACTAAAGACATATTCATGCCCTGTTTAGTTCAACATTGGAAATGGGCTTTGGGACTCTAAAGTCCCTTGGGCAAAGGAATGGTGTTTTGTTCATTTTATTCTAACCTTGAGGAAATACAATTGCATTTCCAAATGCCTCTAAAGGCCTTTACCCCAAGGTAGTTTTGGAGGTACTTTGAAAAGTAACATTCTTGAAATGCACTATATTTTTTTTTCTTTCAACTTTGCTCTTGCTCAATTTCATAATTTCGGAAATGTTATCGAAAACCCTAACTTGCTGGCGAACGTCTTAAATACTGGCGAAGCTGGTTGGAGGTCGTTAAGTTTCGTCGGCAAATAGTTTGATTTCTGTTTTTTTTTTTTAATTAGCAAAAGTCCTTTACAAAGTGTCATTTTTACTAAGCGGCATTCGGGTTAAAGTTGCTTCCCAATGTGTTTTCAAAATACAATTTATTAAATATTATTTATATTTCTGAAAATTCCTTTAGCCCGAATGCATTTACATTTCCCAAAATCGAACCAACGTGGCCTCTAAAGTGAGCACTTAAAATTTGGAAATTGATAGTTTAAATAATAAAAAAATTATTAGATAGCTTTTGTTTCTTCGGGAAGGTCAGAACAAATTATCACGAGTCAAGACAAAAAATTGGTCAGAGATCATACCTAAAGTCAAAAACATTGTAGTCCATTTATAAATATGAAAGCGACGGGAGTTGGGGTTAGTCAGGCCATCAATAATCGGGGGATAGACGCATAAGATGGACGCAAGTTGCGTTCTTCTTTGGTTTCAAAGCGGTGGCCCGAGGACGATAAGTCAAGATATGTATGCCAATGATGTTGGTGTAGAGAGAGAGAGAGAGGAGAGGCGGATGAAAGTGATTTCGGTAACACCAATACCTTTGAATTTTCCACAATGGCAACATAGTAAGCTGATAGATTGAATGGAAAGCGATGATACAGCCTAAAATTTAGACCGGGAAAAGTGTTAAAAAAGTCATAAACCTTTTTAATTAGTGCTGATTTAGTCCTTTTCGGTCAATTTTGGCTGGATTTTATTGATTGGATGCCGGCCGGCTGACGTGACATGATCGGTCTTGACATGGAAAACTTATAATAATATTTCAATATTTTTGAATTTTTGAATTTTATTATTTTTATTATTTTTATTATTTATTTTTTCCTTCCCCTCCTCCAAACCCGCCGCCAAACCTCGCCAACCACCTTGCTAGTGGCCGTGAGGGCGGCCTCGCGCTGGGCGGCGAGGCTCAACCTCACCAGATCCAATGAGGGCGAGCCTCGCCAGTGCCGCCCTGGCCGCGAGGGCAACTTGGCATCGGGCTGGCGAGGTCGAGCCTTGCCGAATCGTGGCCTAGGCGGCATCGGCGAAGCTCGCCCTTGCCGGATCTGGGGAGGCGACGGTGAGCCTCGCCGCCTAGTGCGAGGCCGCCCTCGTGGCCACTAGCGAGGTGGCCGGTGAGGTTCGGCGAGGTCGACCTCGCTGGCTATCGCCTTTGGCCGGTCGCCGAGGTCCGGCGACTGGCTGGAGGTGGGGAAGGAAAAAAGAAAAAAAGAAAAAGAAAAAGAAAAAGAAAAAGAAAAAGAAAAAGAAAAAGAAAAAGAAAAAGAAAAAGAAAAAGAATTCAAAAATATTAAAATATGATTAAAAGTTGTCCATGTTAGCACTGATCATGCCACGTCAGCCAATCGACGTCTAGTCAGCAAAATCTGGCCAAAATTGGCCGGAAAGGACTGAATTTGTACTAAGTAAAAAGGTTTAGGACTAAATTGGCACAAAAAAAGGTTTAGGACTAAATTGACACAAATACAAAATGTTTAGGAGTTTTTTTAACACTTTTCCCAGTTTAGACCCCTTCGAAAGTGTGTTTTGCTCGAGCTACTCATTTTTATATGGGAAAGAAAATGAAATTGATGTTTTTTTTTATTTTCTAGGTCACCATGCGACTCTCTGGCCTAATTCTCAAAGGTACCATCCACTTTAATCAATCATATACCGACTCCATGATTTTGTCTCTAGGAGGCTACTCATCTTGATAGGGTTCTCAACTAGACATGTCTAACATTGGATTTCCGACACTAAACCGTATTGCTCTATCAAAATGCACCGCTTTTGAGTTTGTCCAAATTTAGGCGTGGTTTCATAATTCCAAAAATGCCATCAAAAACCCTAACTTGTTGGTGAAGGCCTTAACTACAGGCTAGCCACCACGAGCCTCACTTACGGTAGCTGGGTTCCATTGGCATATAGTTTAATTTTTTTTTTAAATTACCAAAAATTCTTTACAAAGTGTAGTTTTTGTTAAGTGACAATTAGGTCAAAGTTGCTTCCTAATATGTTTTCAAAATATAATTTACCAAACACTATTTATATTTAAAAAAAACCCCTTTTGGCCCATAAGTATATGCATTTCCATAAAACCAAACCAAACGAGGCCTCTAACATAAGCATTTAAAATTTGAAATTTGACATATTTTAGAGTTATAAAACATATGAAAATTGGTAGTTTAAATTATGAAAAGCTATTACATAGCTTCTGTTTATAGGGGAAGGTCATAACGGAGTATTACGAGTCAAGTCAAACCGGTCTGAGATGAGATCGTCCCTCCAGTCAAAAGCATAAAAGTCCATTCCAAAATATTAAAGCGAGAGGCGTTGGGGTTGGTCAGGCCATCAATGTTCAAGGGACAGACGATTTCAACGTGGAGGTTGGAAGAAGAAAAGTCAAGATATGGATGCTAGTGATGTCGGTGTAGCGAGAGGGAGAGAGAGATGGGATGAAAATGATTTTGGTGATGCTCATAGCTTTGAATTTTCCATTACGGCAACAGAGTAATCTGATAGATTAAATTTGATTCATACGATTTGATGCAACACGGCCCAAGGATCAGTCCCCTCCAAAAATGTTTCAGTCGAGTTACTCTCTTTTATTTAGGAAAGAAAATGAAATTGATGTTTTTTTCTAGGTCTTCATGCGACTCTGACTAATTTGCTCGAGGTATCACTCAGTTTAATCCATCATATACCGATCCCAGGGTTTAATGTATAGGACGCTACCCATCTCGATAGGTTTCTCAACTAGACACGTTTTGTCACACGCCGAATCCCAATAGAAAGGAGGAATGACATGGCCATCCTTCCATCCGAAGGAAATAATCTGTAAACACCCAATTCAACTTTCAAAAGTTCCATCGGTATTGCTCTCATTCTATTGCCCACTAATCGAGGAACGTAAAAAGATTTGGAAAGAGAGGGGTGAGTAACCACAATTTAGTGAGTAGTGCGTATTGCTTCTAAGCAGATCGAACAACCACTATACATATATATATGTACATATGAAGCAATACCATAAACTCATAATCCAACACTTTAATATGCATATCAAATCACATATGAGTTGTTTCATTTCAATAAACTTTATATAAATAAGAAATAGTCATTTACATCCATCATCATAACATAAATATCAATGATCAAGTCCATTGATTAATCTCTATCAAAATCATGTCAATGGTCCATTTTGGACGACCACATCATATCTCAATGCCCTAGAGGTGGCTCCCACGAGGGTTACGTCATCATATAGCACTTAGTCTTTGAGTAGTACAAGGCCTTAGAGGTGGCTCCCACGAGGTTTGTATCACCGTTTAGCACTTAACCTTTGATATACACATATCGATGGTATAAGGCCCTAGAGGAGGCTCTCACAAAATTAAGTTAGCATGTAGCACTTAGTTCTTGACCAACGTATATCAATAGTACAAGACCCTAAAAGTGGCCCTCACGAAATTATGTTATCGTTTAACACTTAGTCCTTGACAAATCTATATCACAATTGGTTTCATAAACCAAAACATAACCTTTCACAAGTCAATTCTCTCAACAAAACCAATTCAAAATCCGTATCATAAATCGATTTCACATACCAAATCAAATCACATATCATAAACCATACTTAAGTCAACGCAATTCTTTCACAAAAATGTTTTGCAAACCCAAAATATATCCAATTTCCCAACTTTGTTCATCAGACAATATAAATATATATATTTCACAATACATTTCTCACACCATTTTAAAGCGTCTTTCTCATTAAACTTTTCCCAAATCGTTAAAGAACCATTGATCCGTAGTTTAATTTGTTCCATAAATTAATTCGCAACGTAATTCACACATTTAAACTTTTACGACACCATCCATAACAAGTTTCTCAAACCATCAATTCACAGTTATGCATCAAATATGCTATGACTATTACTTTTGTCTTTTAGCCAATTCATAATGTGCACATACCTCGTACTTCTCATTTTCAAAATATGAATTTACAAATTCAAAGAAGAGATAGCATCACACGCCCCAAACCTCGAGCACGCGCACATCCCTCGGCGGTCGATTAAATGCGACGTTCCCAGGACGCATCGCCAATCCCTTTCTTTTTATCTTTTAATTAAGCATATGCGGAAGCAAATTAAACAAATACCCGAACAACCAACAAACACAGGGATAGTCAAACATGCAAACGCCTTTTTCAAAAACCACACTTTATATACATACCGGGTTAACATAAAGGTTCATATTTACAAGTCTATATCCAAAAAGAAAACCTTAGGCCACCTACGCTCCGGACTCTTCAGCCTCGGGTTCCGGATTCTCCATAACACCCTCGGGGATGTCGATGTCCATAGGCTGAGCTACCTCCCCATTCTCGGTTTCGACGGTAGGCCTGTCAAAACCCTGCAAAGGACCCTCCTGGACCCTGTTGGGCTCGTTAAGGAAGCACGCTTTGAAGCGATGAGGCACCAAGGAGGTAGGTCCTCATCAACCCAAATCGTGGTCACCACTAACTCACGGGTCTAGGTGGTCTCGAGAATAGGAAAGAAGGTAGACTTAGACTTCATCTCCCGCGGACACCCAAAATGAACGTGACGCTAGCACTTCATACTAAGGACCTACAAATATTTAACCACAATGGGGTGAGATAAATCTCAGTGAGTCAAAACCCTAAACCCCGATTAGGACGCAAATTCACTTAGAGGCAGCCTAAACAGGTGTCACACACAAACTTACCTCGTCTTGGCAAGTCCTTGCACATTAGTGCGTCACATATAGCATATGAATATATCAAGCGTATTTAACAAATTGGAACACATCATTTCCATTCACCAAATTTTCACATGGGTCCCAACTATAAGGTAAAACTGTTATGACAAGTCCTATTCCGTGCCACACAATTTTGCCTCATAATCAGGCACAACTATCGCAACCACTCAGGCGTGTTCCAGTTATTTACAACCTATCGGCCACGGCCAACTCAACAGTTGATGGTCATCTGACATAACCAAGTGTCGTCCTGCTTCGTCGGGCACGGCAACGTCTACACCTAAACGACATTCCATAAAGGAGCATCGGCCCAGCCTCCACTGCGACCGATATTCGTTGACATGGGGCATCCGAACTTAATTAGGTATCGCCTCCCCGACTCTCATCGAGTGACGGGTTCCGATAGTGATCACATGCACATCTATACTTGGCCAAGAACACCGTATTTTGTACTCAAATACCTCAATTTCAAATAATGGACTTGGCCAATTTTCTTCGTATTAAAAATTCTCGGTAAAAAAATTGTGCGTGGTCACATATTTAAATCGAACCATTAATCACAGTACGCTCCCAATTTAAAATTCCACGATTTTATATAGTATATAAAAATTTGGCGTAAAAAACCGATACCCGGTATTTTTCTAATTAAATACCCAAAAAATCAATTTTTGCAATAATAATTACCAACTATCACCAAGCACTCAATTGCACATAATAACAATCAATTTCACATATAAATTTAACCACGAGAATCAGCGTAAAATTTCACTAAATGGCTATCCGTTACAATTTATGCTAATTATAATTTATTAAATAAATTACAATTAAATTAAATTAATCTAATTTAATTAAACTAACCATGGTTAACTAAACTAACCCAAGTTAACTAACTAACCTAGGGTAGGCTAACTAAACTAACCACCTAACCAACCTAGTTATACTAACCAAACTAACCTAACTAGGCTAGTTCATCTAACTAACTAATTAGCACTAATCTTAATTAACCTTAATTAACCACTAAGTGCAATTAACATCCTAATCCGAGATTAGAGGCGTTAATTCACCGGATTAGCACGGTGGTGGGCTCACGGCGACAACGGCGCAACGGTGACCAAGACTCAAGGCTACTGCGTCTCCAACGGAGGACCGATCGAGGTTGAAAAGGCCAGGTGAAGCCCATGGCTAAGTTGGAAGTTCGGTTTTGGAGCTGCTGGTCGGGGTTGCAGCTCGCGGAGGTGGTGGTTCCGCTAGTGGTTGCTCGACTGAGTTGAGGCGGATGGCTAGGGGATGGCAGCTAGCTAAGGTTGGACATGGCTGTGGCTGGTTGAGGCGCAAAGATGGACTGCGGACGAATGGCCAAGGGCGGCTAGTGGCTCGGACGGGGACTGGTGGGGCTGGCAATCGGCTCGAACGGCCGCTGGACGCTGGCACGAGCGGCATGGGGACGGCAGCAGGGACAAGCGGACTGGGCAGTGGCTGTGACGTGAAGAAGAAGGAGAAATGATGAAGATGAAGAAGATGAAGAAGCAGAGGGGTTTGACTGGCTGAGCAGAAAGGAGATGCACGCACAAAAGGGGAGGGGGAGGAGAGAGAAGAAGAAGAAGAAGCCATGAAAGTCAAGGCTTTGGCCAGTCCAAGGCCAAGCAAAATATCCCAATAATCATTGTTATGCCCCAAAGTCTTCAGCCACAATGTCAAAGGACCCTCCAATGGTTAATTTCCTTCCAATTCTTCACAAAACAATTCATTTTGGTGGCTAAGGCTGCGTTTGTTTTCACTTCTTTTTTCTGTTTTTAAACACTTTTTGTTGTTTTTTTGTTCCTGGGAACAAAAAAGGAACATAAACGCGTTTGGGTGCGTTTTTGTTCCAAAATTGTTTTTTTGTTTCCGAAAACACATCCTCTGAACAAAACAAGAAAAACAAAATTTAGAAACACTTTCTTTTCTTTTTCTTTTTTTTTTCTCTTTTTTCTTCTTCATTTCTTCTTCTTTTTTCTTTGGCCGGTCGCCGGCCATGGCGAGGCCGGCGACCAGCCAAAAGAAGAAAAAAGGAAAAAGGAAAAAGAAAAAAGAAAAAAAAAGGAAAAATAAATAAGAAAATAAGAAAAATAAGAAAGAAAATAGAAAAAATAAAATGAAAATATTAAAAAATAAAAGAAATAAAAAAATTATACAAATTTACCAAACGTGTTTCTGTTTATTTTTTTATTCCCGAACAAGTTTACCAAACGCGTTTTTTTGTTCAAAAATTGTTCCCTGGAATAGAAACACTTTTTTCTATTTCTGTTTCCTAGAACAATTTTTAAACAGAAATGTTACCAAACGCGCCCTAAAAGTCCCATGGCAGCAGCCTATACGAATTTCACTTTAATTTCCTTTTTGCTGAAATTGATTTTTCCGCAATATTCCGGGCTCGACGGAAATTCTCCGAAAGATGAGACAATATCCTAAAAATAAATCGTGACATGCTTGAATGTCTGATTCCCGAAATCGAATTCAATTTCGTGGTTAAAATTGACCGAACGCGATTTTAGTACAACCTAACCTACTAGGTAGCTTTTAGGGATTTTAACGCGTTTGACCCGTGGTCGATAATTTTCGATCTATGTTTGTGCATCTTTGACTTGTAGGCGACTTTCGGTTGTCATAAAAATCGCAATATTTCAATTACGTGTCCCGAGTATAAAATCGACAGAAAACTAGGTTATTGCTATTCGACGCGAATTTCGCAATCACACAGAATCATCCGCAATTAATTACGTGTTTTCGTCGAATCGATCTATATCCGATCACTAATCGATTATAATGGTGTTGTATTGACCCTTGCCGATTATCATGGTTGAGCAGTCGATTTCTGATTGAATTCTCAAGTCTGTCGCATTTATATCCCTTAACGGCTTCACCTAATAAATTAGTTAACTCGTGAGCGGTCAACTCAAAGAAAATGGACCATAAGTGTGTCGACGAAATGCCCATTTCATATTATCGAGATGGGGTCGAAATTTAGGATGTCACATTAAAACCAAGAAAAACACTACCTCAACTACAAGATGGCTTACATACACTTAAACGCTAACAAAACAACTGTTACACGCTAACAAATTGCTCACCTGAAGTGATTATCCAAGTCGTTTGCAACGTGGATCTTAAACATGAAATCCTAAAATTTTGCTTCGACCACACCGATGCTTGACAATGACTCTCAACAAATTCTACGGCTCTATGATGCCATAAATCACCATTTTAAAAAATTCCATAGCTCAGCAACTCAAAAATCGGACTTCACAGCCCGAATCTCACAAAATTCCAAATGTAAGCCCAAGTCCTGAAATCTACTCCAATTAGACAAATGAAGAAAGTGAGCGCTTACTGGAAGTGGCAAGATGAACTCAAAATGGCCTTGCGAGGTCCTTATGGCATTTACCCGTTTCTTTCCCTTTCTTTTTCTCTTTTTCTTCTTTTCCCTTTTCTTGTTTCCCTCTTTTGCACTAGTCAACATTTATTTTCCTTTTTTCCTTTTTTTTTGACTTGGTCAAAAGCCCAAATATTACATGTTTAACGTTGGATTTCCGACGGTAAACTATATTGTTCTATCAAAATACACCTCTTATGAGTTTGTTCCAAATTTAGGCCTAGTTTAGAAGTTGCTTTTACATGTTTAACGTTGGATTTCCTTTTTTCCTTTTTTTTATCCGGCCCCTAATCTAGAAGGCCCTTCTCATGAAGCTTTATGGCTTTGTTTAAAAACTGGGCATTCAATGAAAAGGAAAAGCAACCACATCTTGATCTCCTTGATATTGGAGATGACATTATAAAAAAATCTCAAGGAGCTCCTCTCCTTGTTAAAGGACCAATAGGATGTAAGTGTCAGTTGTTGGGATGTACATATGAGTTGTCAAAACATATCCATAATGCAATCATCATCCCAAGTGATTGAGTCTTTGTCATTAAGGCATGGGTGGGTATCTCCTTTTGATGTTTGCCATAAAATCTCGCAAGCGGTGACTATTGAAAATATGTCTCGAGTTTGAGCCAAAAAAAGGAAAGTTTCCTAAGAGTGGAGGTTGGGACACCTGGAGTGCCATAACTTGGCACGGAGGGACACTTAAGTGCCATAACTTTGAAATGGTACACTTAAGTGCCAACATCGGAGTAAAATGGAACACTTAAGTGCCACTCCGGCGAAAATCCAGCCAAATGGCTTACGTGGCAACTTTCCGGCGAGTTTGGTCCAAAACGGCGTCGTTTGGCACGCTGACGTGGCGGAGAAAATGCAAAAACGACGCCGTTTCGTGTCTGACGTGTAAATAATAATATAAAAATTAATTAAATTAGATTTAAACTTAATTTTATTTAAAATATTCAAAAAATTAACAAAATTAAAAAAAATTTAAAAAAACTAAAAATATTAAGAAAAATTAACAAAATTAAAAACAAATTAAAAAATTTAAAAAAAAAGGGGGAGGTCGAAGGGGGCGGGCGAGGGCTGAGCCCTCGCTGCCGCCCGCCTCCCCGCCGTCGCCGGAAGGGCCGGCGACGGAGGGGGGAGGGTCAGCCGGGGTCGCCGGTCCCCGGCCGACCGCAGCCCTCGCCGGATCGTGGGCCCTTGTCGCTGGTTGGCCGGCCTCGCCGGGCCCTGGCTAAGGGCCGGCGAGGCCGGCCAACCCTGCCCACTCCGTCGCCGGCCCTTCCCGGCGGCGGCGGGGAGGCGGCGAGGGCTCGCGACCCTCGCCCCACGCGAGCCCTCCCCTAGATCTGGGGCGAGGGTCGCGGCCCGCGCCCAGATCTGGGGCGAGGGTCGCGGCCCTCGCCCAGATCCGGCGAGGGCTTGCAGGCCGTCGCCACCTCCCCGCTGCTGCCGGGAAGGGCCGGTGATAGAGTGGGGAGCGTCGGCCGGCCTCGCCGGCCCGTGGCTAGGGCTCGGCGAGGTCGGCCGATCGGCGGCGAGGGCCCGCGAGCCCTCGCCCAGATCTGGGGCGAGGGTCGTGGCCCTCGTTGCGATCCGGCGAGGGCTGCGAGCCCTCACCGTCGGTCGGCCGGGGGCCGGCGACCCCGGCCGACCCTCCCCCCTCCGTTGCCGGCCCTTCCCGACGACGGCGGGGAGGCGGCGGCGCAGCCCTCGCCGCCCCCCTTCGACCTCCCCCCCTTTTTTTTTAATTTTGTTAATTTTTCTTAATTTTTTGAATATTTCAAATAAAATTAAGTTTAAATCTAATTTAATTAATTTTTATATTATTATTTACACGTTAGACATGAAACGGCGTCGTTTTTTCATTTTCTCCGCCACGTCAGCGTGCAAAACGATGCCGTTTTGGACCAAACTTGCCGGAAAGTTGCCACGTAAGCCATTTGGCCGGATTTTCGCCGAAGTGGTACTTAAGTGTTCCATTTAACTTCGAAACTGGCACTCAAGTGTACCATTTTGAAGTTATGGCACTTAAGTGTCCTCCCGTGCCAAGTTATGGCACTTGGGCTGTTCTTTTGCCCCTAAGAGTGTTTGAGTGACTCGACTGTATAATCTCTATTGTATCACTTGATCTATAGTAGAATTCATTATTGTTTTCCCCATGGACATCAATCACTATGACCAAACTATATAAATCTAGTGTCCGATTTATTTTTTTGTTTTTTCTATTTTATTATTTGATCACTCACTTTCCCCAATAGTGACATTGACATCGCCCCTATAGAGGAATAGCCTGTTGGTGAGGTCAAGCGGGTTTTCTGGCAGTAATGGCAGCGGCAGAGGAGAGGGAAGAGAGGAGGGTGTTGAGATATGTTTTGTAGGTGGAGTTGGGAATGAAGAGGGCGGTGTTTGTGCACTAATGCCCTAAATAAGTTGGTGTAGCTTCAGTAGTGTGAGTGTAAGTGCTAAGAAATTTGTAAGAAGAATAAGAAGATGAAAGGAGAGGCAAATGGTGATGCAAGAATTCATGTTTTGATGATTGGATGGTTAAGAATAGACATTCATAAGATGTTTATATAGGGTAGTGTCAGATTAGAAGTTTGGCTATGTATGGACCACAAGTCTACACGCATATCAACTAGTGTCCATGATGCAGTTGTTACTGGAGGAATGGGGAAAATTTATTATCGGGAAAAATCAAATGATATATCAAGACATTGTAAGACTTTACAAGTCGTTGATTATACAAGCCATTTAGGTTGCTCGTGGCTTGTTTGACCAAGAGATTACGTTGAGGAAAAATTAATTCTAATGTCTTAAAGCCCATTTGTCTCAACTTCTCAAAAAGTAACCAAAAAAAAAAAGGTTTCTTATAAGAATTTGAAATATTATTCATATGCCATCTTATTATATGGTGTTCATCTAGTTACGACCATCATCCGATATCCAATCAATTCAACGAACAAGATGTTAATGTCCATGTATAGAAAATTCACAAAGACTGGATTTGTCATTTATATGGTTGCTGTAAAAACCTATGCATGCTCTACTTAATAATTTACCTATTATTAGACAGCTAAGACAGATCATGAATTCCAATTTCTGCATGAATTAGCAGTACTTATTATACCTAGTTCCCATTGTACTTGAGAGTCATGTCGATGTCAAATGTTTGGATGTTGATAGCCACCGTTCACCATGTTGACATTGTAGAAGCAGTAATATTGTTGGTATAAGAACATTCTGGCATTGAAAGGCTATCCAAGGTGATGTCTTGCCTGACTGAAAAATGCAGGTTGTTCCGACTACGAGAGCACGGCAGGTCCACTTTTGAGAAGAACCACCACATCCGTCAAGAGAGGCTGGTCTGCTGGATCTTCTTGCACAAATAAAAGCCCTATTTGAATGGTTCTATGCACATCAGCCAGTGTGAACGATTTTAGCAGGAATGGTTCGACGAATTTAAGATCTTTGCCTTCGTTACATAGTTTATTTGTATCACCCTGATATGTCATCTATGTGATTTCAAATCTCTTGCTTAATTGAAACCTTGTGATTTTTATGACAACCGAGAGTCGCCCATGAGTCGGAGATTGTTGACACCTGAATTTTGGTGACCTGTTTAGTCTTTTATCACATTAAAAAATCAGGGATTAATTTTAACCTCTAAAAAAAATATTAGTTAATTAATTAATTACATAGCATATAGTTTTAGGTGCATTTATTTACATTTTTTGCATTTTATTGGATCGGTGGTGGATGGATTCAAATTAATTGTTATGAGCTTTAAATTGACAAATTGGACTAAGCTCACGAGGAGAGCAAATTAGCCCAAGCCCATTATGGAGATTTGACGGTGGATTCGAGGAGATAATGCGAGCTCATTTTTGTGAGATTTGGAATCTGGAAAAATTCAATTACAATCAAGGAAGTTTGGCAATGTTCGATCAATCTTTGGTGAGTTATTAAAAATAATCAATGGACGATCTAATGGGAAAAAAGATTATTTGCTGATCGTGTGAATGTAAACTTGCGGACAAAGACATTAGGAAAAGGCAAGAAAGGATTAGCTGATGGGAAGAAGTGTTTAAAAAATATTCTTCAATGAGGACACATGGATCCGCAATGCATACAAGGGAAAGAAAAAAGAATAAAACCTCACAAAAGAAGGAAGTCGGTAGGTGGCTTTCTTTGGTATATTCATGTTTCCCGTTTTGAAGTGCAGAGTCGGACGCTATAAAAGCAAGCTTACGATAGACAAAAAGGGGGCTTCACAATTCAATAAAGAGGCCACACATATCGATACACACGGCCGTATGTAGGGGGGGCTTCGCGCACACACTGAGAAAAAGAGAGACGAGAAGTCACGACCAAGTCCCTTTCGCGGCTGTGACCTTGTTATCTCTGCAATCCTCACGCAGCCTCACCACTACGCCTACCCTCACGTCGCTATTGCTGATCCATCAAGAGTCCTGCCACTAGCGACGCACCTCAGGTCGAGCTCCCAGGAGTGTCCAGCGGTCTTGGCAAGCTCCTCACCAACACAACTCAGGATCGTCTGAGTCACTTTCATCATATTTTAGAGCCAGCGAGACTCCTGAGGAGTTCCATCTATGCCCGATGGATTCGCCGATGTCCAGCAAGGCCAATATCTCCCCACATACGTGAAAGTCACGCCAGATTTTTGTGGCCACCGCCCGCGAGCCTGAAGTCCGAGCTGCATCTCTCGTTGCCCCGAAGTCCATAGGCAAAACAAGTACCAAGATTTTGGTGAAATAAGCCCAAGTGGTGGATTTGTCTTTCTTCTGGGTGTTGTCCAGAAGTGAGATTTTTGTGAGTTTATTTCATGCAAGCAAAGGGATATTTTTGGGCAAGGATAACGTGAAGAGTTTGGTCCGTGGCGCCGTACAAATTTCAGAAAATAAATAGTCAACGCTTCCTTGTCGAGAAGCCTTCACCACCGAGAACCCATGACGATTTGCTGTCCAGCCGAGGTGCGACCTTCGACGATGATCACACGCCAAGGAGCCACCGATGACGATGGTCGAAAACTCACGACGTTCAGATTTTGGCGGCTCTAACAAAGCTCCACTTGGCGATGCTTGGAGATCAATATGGAATGAGAGAAAATTTTCCAGGCGTCCTTGACGTGCCCGAGACCTCCACCGATCCAGTTATTTTCTTTCGTTTGAATTTTTATTATTGCAGGTCTTCCTTGACCGAATCCAGTCACCGCCCCGGCAGCCAGCGAGTTTTACCACAAGCCAAGCGTCGTCATTCCTTGAATTCACAGTATTCGTGTTTGCAGGTGTCTCCCTGAGCATCGGTCATCTCCCACGGCCGCCCCGACGTCCATCTAGAGGCAATTAATCGAGTCATCCACTAGCAAGTCTTGAACCCACCGCAACTGCTTTGATGATTCTCTGAACAACTCAACTGACACCAGATTCTTCAATGGGCACATGAGGGCGTTTCCAATGCGAAAGAAGCGGTGAAATTTGTCCTGTTTTGCCCAAGCTTTTTTTAAAAGGCGAAGCTTGATAGCAAAGTGAAAAGAAGCTGAAGTTCTCGGATAGAATTCCAAAGTACTCGGTCTTGTGGAACGCGTCCGACGATTACCGAGCGACCGTGCACGCTACGGATCGTCGATCTTCCTCACTGTGATTCCCGTGACCCATCATCCGTCCGAATTTGGCAACGTCACCCGTGTGACATCGTGAATTAGGTAAGACTCTCGATTAATTTGATTTTCCTATGTGTCTACCTAATTCATGATATATCAATCTTTTTTTAATGTTTGATCGGTATTGTCATATCCAAGAGATCTCTTGATCCCTCATGAATTAGGAAATTTTCCTAATTTCGCAACGTGCGTATGATTGACAGTCCAATTTCACGCTCGAAGTACGACTCGCAATCGCATGGAAAAATCGCCAATCCGATCTCACGCTCGAGATACGGTTCGCGATTTTATTTAAAATTGGCCAATTCGATCTCATGCACGAGATACGATTCGTCAATTTATTTCCAAAATGGACATGGATGTATCTTGCCTGATTTATTGCCGTGCTGTTCTTGATGTCTTATTTCGATTGCTCCCGTAAAAGAAAGGAAAAATCCAAAAAAATCTGAGTTAGATTAGGTTCGTTTTAGAATATTCATCGTTTTAGGGTTATCTTGCATGTTTAGAATTCGTTTAGGATGTTAGTTTTTTCTTTAATTTAAGTTGCATGTGGCAATTTTTTAATTTCGAAATTTATAAAAAAAACAACAAAAAATTCATCATGCATATGCCATGTAGAATTAAGGCGTTTAGATTAATCTTTTTAGATAGACTGCATCTTAGGTTAGAGATTGCTAAGTTAAGATAATATCTTGTTTAAATTAGGGTTTAGCATGACCTAATCCTTACTATAAGTTGGATAGAATCTTAATTTAGCTAAATAATTTTCATATTTTTCTAATTTCGAATTTCACATTAAAAAATGCAAAAAAAATACATAGGATAAATTAGTTTCAATTCCTAGGATAGATTGCATTCTTTTTTTAATAAAATAAAATAAAAAAAATGTAATTACATGTCATATAGAATTAGATTTGGTAATTGTTGATAGGCCTATTTAATTAGAAATTGCATGTCATTAGAATTAGGTCATTTAGTTATATTGCATTGCATAAAGCATGATTCTCATTAAATAAATGAAAACAAAAAAAGAAGAAATTGCGTGTTAATTATAAATCGTATCTATGACTGTTGATGTGAATTCTGATCTAACATTGCAGATACTTTCGTTGCTACAAGGTAAGTCTTGCAATTTATTCATTGCTTTCTTTGGTGTTAAATTAGTGGTTTGCACACCCGCATGACCACTTCACATGTTAGGGAAATAGATTTAAAATCAATTCAAGTTGTCTGCAAAAGCATTTTAAAAAAATAAAAATAAAAGAATGGTACCGAAAGGGCATTAGAGAAATCTAATGTAACTAAATCCCCGTACCCAAAATCTCTGGTTCGTAGGAGTAAAATAATCCTCTCATTATTTTATTTAGGTGTTTAATCGACTTACCATAAATTGATTAGTGGCGACTTCTAGATAAAATATATTTGCATGTTAAGAAATTTTAATTAAGTCGCGAATTGGTATAGGCTTGGAAGAGCCCGAGCTAAGTTTAGGCTTAGTAATTCATTAGCCAAACTCAAGGTGGTGCACCCGAAAATTTGATCGTGACAGAGATGCACAAACGTTGATTGAAAATTATCGACAACGGGTCAAACACTCTAAAATCCCTAAAAGCTACCCGATAGGTTAGGTTGTACTAAAATCACGTTCGGTCGATTTTAACCATGAAATTGAATTCGATTTTGGGATTTGGACGTTCAAGTGTGTCACAATTCATTTATAGGACGTCGTCTCATCTTTCGGAGAAATTTCGACGAGGCCGGAATTTTACAGAAAAAGGAATTTCGGACAAAAAGAAAAAGAAAAAGAAATTCGGATGGGTAGAGAAATTGGACTTTTTTTGCCCTAGATGGGCTTATTTTGGGAAATTAAGCTTAGGAAAGTATTTTGGGAGGATGAAGATGAGCATAGAGACTTTTGGGGCTTAGGTAATGATGATTAGGATATTTTCCTTGACTTTCTCTCCCTCTCTCCCTCTCTTTCACGCACAAATCCTCCCTCCCTCAGCAGACTATCTTCTTCTTCTTTCTTCCTCATCTCTTCTCTTTTCTTGTTCAGCAGCCAGCTCGTTTTTCCTCAAATCTCCCACTCTCCTTCTCTCTTACGTGAATTAGTCCCACTTTCCTTCCCCTTGGTTTTGGTTCTGCGCCCCTGTCATTAAGCTACCGCATATCATTCGCAACCATCACTCCTCACATCATAGCCACCATCACGTCCCACTAGTAGCTTCGCCAACCCACAATCCAACGTCCAGCCTCCGTCCTCATGTCGTTCAGCCATCGAACGGCCAGCAACCACCGCCCTGCACCACCTCACGCCACCGAACAGCCCTTCCACAAAACCTAGCAACTCCATAACCGCCTGTCCAACCAAGGCCGACCAGCCCCCAGCAAGCTCGGCCCAAATCGAGCCTAGTTCTTTGGCTGAGAGCTTGCAAGGCTGTTTCCTTCGCCGGTTGAGCTCCGTTGGAGACATGGTATGTGACATCCTGAATTTTCGACCCGTCTCGATAAAACGAAATGGGCATCTCGTTGACGCGCCTATGGTCCTTTTTCTCTGAGCCAATCACTCACGAGTTAACCAATCTATTGGGTGAAGCTGTTAAGGGATATAACCACGGTAAAATCCCTAAAAGCTACTCGATAGGTTGGATTGGACTAAAATCACGTTTAGTCGATTTTAACCATGAAATTAAATTCGGTTTTAGGAATCAGACGTTCGAGCATGTCACGATTCATTTATAGGATATCGTCTCATCTATTCCGTCGAGTTCGGGATTTTTATGGAAAATCACTTCGGACGATTCGGAAATGAACAGAAATTCGGATTGGCTAAATTAAAGGGGTTTTTGGCCTCCTAACCAAGCTACTTGGTGAAAGGGAATTTTAGAAATTATGTGAGCTTTTTCTTCAACAAAATTGGACGTTGAATAGAGGAAATTTGAGTAGAAATTGAAGCTCAAATTGAAGTAAATTCGGACCTAGGCTTGGGGGGTGCAACATTTGCTATCAAATTAGAATATTTGTGGGAAATTATTGCAAGAAAGTAATTGGGACAAGATGATATGCTTGTAGGCTTTTGGGGGACCAAGTCATGATGAGGTTTGAGATAACTATTGACTTTTCTTTAATTTTTTCCCATCTTCTTCAACCGTCTTCTTCTTCACGCTTGGACATTAGCTCCCTCCTTCACCCAATTCTCTCTCTTTGCCAGCGTCTCTCGGGATTTCCACCGCCCGCAACTTCGCTCTCTCTCTCTCTCTCTCTCGCGAATCACCCCACGGTGCCAGCAGCTGCTTCTCCATTCTACCGCTCCCACCATCCGTTGTCTCCTTCATCCCTTTGGTCAACCAACTCCCATCGAGAGCTCCATCGCTAACTGCATGCCTCAAAGCCAGTGAAGCTGCGCGTCCCCCTTCGACTCCAGCAACTTCGACCACATGCCCGCGTGCCCCATCAGCGTGCATCTCCACCGAATTTCCTTGCTCCATGCGGCCACACCTCCCTTGGTCAACAAACGAGCCCTCTCCTCTTTATTTACTCCGTAAACCGCACGCCGTCCCCATCAAAGCTACCCTTCGTTCCCGCTTCTCCACTGAATAGCCATAAGCTTAACGGTCCATCTCCACTGAGTCGCAAGCTTCAGCCCGTGCAAGTCAATTCTAGCAGCTCAGCCTTTGCACGGCCCAGACCGCTTGAAGCCGCGTCTTCAGCTCATCCACAAGCCCAGCCCGTGAGTCTAGAAGTTGAGCCCCTACAGCCCGTGCGTCTCAGCCCATCCTCAGCCAAGCCCAGCAGTTGCTGTGGGCTTTGCAAGGCTTGTTTGGCCTGGCCTAAGCTTCCCTTGGTGCCGCCAAAAGTTCGGGTTTCGGCTGCTGTCGTGGTGAACTGATTTTCGCGTTAAACCGGTGAGTTTATGCACTAAACTCTACTTAGTTGGCTAATGATGTTTAATGGGTGATTAGATTAATTATTAGTTTGTTTAATTAATTTAGGTTAGTTAGATTAGTGATTTATGTGGTTAGAAATTGTAATTAGTTAGTTTATCATATGACCCAGTAGTTAGAATGGTTAGGATAATTTAATTAGTTCAATAGGTGGTTAGATTAGCAAGTTTAAGCCTAAGTTTGCATTTATTGAATTAATGTGTATTTATTTAAATAATTTCGGTAATTAATTATTAAATTATTTTCTGGAAATTAGGCCGGGATAGCCAGTGACCGGAATTTTGTGCTGATTGCAATGGTGTGATTAATTTCTACAATTGAGTGTGAATTGTGTAAATTGAGTGGAAACTATAATTTTGGGTATTTATCCTAAAATTAAGTAATTTCAATAATTAATTAGAAAATTACCGGGCGTCGGTTTACAACGTCAAAAATATTTTTATGGACTGCATAAATAGTGGGATTTTCCAAAAGAAATATATTATATTTTTGGCTCAAGTCGACTGTGTGCCTGCATATGAGGATTTTTTTATCGGGTATTTTTAACATGAAGAAAATAGGCCAGGACATGATTTTAATTAAGGAATTTAA
The DNA here is from genome assembly GCA_016097605.1 of Eucalyptus guilfoylei. Classification (NCBI taxonomy): domain Eukaryota; kingdom Viridiplantae; phylum Streptophyta; class Magnoliopsida; order Myrtales; family Myrtaceae; genus Eucalyptus; species Eucalyptus guilfoylei. The sequence continues at coordinate 31,109,973 of CM027862.1, forward strand.
GTGCGAAGCACAATGTCCTTGGCCGGGAGTGGATAATCATGTGCTGGTTAAGAGAATTCGTCTCCCGCTGTATGTTGAGTGAACGATGCTTTCATATGGAAAGTCGTCTTGAGGTAGACGTGGTCGTGCTTGATGGGGCGAGACGACACCTAACTATGTGACTGATAAATCCGCTATGTGACGGATAGATTCGCTGTGTGTTAGTTAAATCCGCTATGTGACGGTTATGTCTGCTGTGTGATGGATAAATCTGCTATGTGACGGATAGATCCGCTGGGTGACAGTTAAATCCGCTATGTGACAGATAGATCCACTGTATATTAGTTGGATCTGCCGTGTAATAGTTAGATCGTGCCTGTGTGACCAGGATCAATTAGAGTGAGCGATTGAATAAGTTAAATGCGTCGGATTATGGGACGAAATTGTGTGGCACGATATGTGACGTGTCATAACGATTTGGTCTCATAATCGGGATCTTTGTGGTAGACTTGATGGATGGAATGATTGACTGTGAAATGCATGATCAACTGAGGTGTGGTGATTAACGGAGATGTGATTTGAGACGTTTCAATTGGTGTGTGAAATTGGCTATATGCATATGGTTGTTATATGAACTGTGCTGGCTTGTAGGGAGGAGTTGAGACGAGGTAAGTTTCTATGATTGTGTAGTTATGTGATTAGGACGCTTTAGGCGTATTACCTTCCTAATTGGGGTTTAGAGCGTGAACTCGCTGAGATTTATATCTCACCTCGTCGTGGGCTTAATTTTTCAGGATCGTAGAGTGGAGGACCTAGAGTCGAGCTGAGGGGATCTGAGGTGTAGGTCAGATATGACAGTTTCTTTGAGAGCTAATCTTTTGAAGTCTTTTGGTTTTAGACTTTTGTACTCGACTCAGTATATTTAAAGGCATGTTTCGTTTATGAATCTGTTATCCTGCTTTTCTATCCCGAGATGATTACTGTCAGGGGATTCGTTAATTGTTTCCGCATGTGCAATAAAATGAAAGGGTCGGCGACTCGTCCTGGAAAGTCGCAAATTTTTATCGACCACTAGAAGGATGGGCACGCGCTCGAAGATCGGGGCGTGACATGATAGGCTTGGGTCTTCATTGCCTTCGCGTCGCCGTCGCCATGAACCCACCGTCGCCCTAATTCGGTGAGTTAACTCCCTAATCACTGATTAGGTTGTTAATTGCGCTTAGGGGTGAGATTAATGCTAATTAACTTAGTTAAATTAGTATTAAGTGAGATTAGCCTTTAAATGGATTAGTGTTAATCTAGTTTGGTTAGATTAGCCTTAAGATGGATTAGTGTTGATCTAGTTGGTTAGACTAGTACTAATGAGGGTGATTTAGCTTGGTTTAGTGGATTTCTCCTGGATCAGTTTGCTGGACGCTTGCTGTTTTCCATTTTTGTGGAGAAAAAAGTGTTACAATTTTGAGGTTGATTCATTTTTGAGAAATGTTCTAGACATCTTCAGCTATGACATATATTTTACTCAAGATTTTAGGGATTTAAAGAATGAGATTTTAGGTTTGTCATTTGTAAAACATAATCTCGGATTGTGCTAGAACTGGTAACCTTTTGGTGTTTACAGGATTTTTATCAACTCTTAAGGTTTGATTTTCGAAATAGTTCTTTCACAAAATTTAATCACATTTTGTAGTTTAACATAGTCAAATTTTAGATCAAATGAACAAGCTTTGGATTTCGAACTAAATTGATTTTGGAAAACGTAATTTCTGGAAACGGACACGTTTTGTAACGGTTTGAGTGATTTACTTCTCTTAATATAAAAATATTTGGGTCAAGGTGTCTTCATGGAAAAATGTTCATTTAGCTATCTTTTAGAATATATTCAAATTTGAGAATTTTCTAAGCTCATTTGATTATGTTTCTGGAATTAAAATTGGAGGTGCGCGAGTGGCCCGATTTTTGCCGGTTATGGCCGATTGTGATTTCGTAGTTGTTCTTGGTATCTTACTTGCTGCAAAATGAATATGTTGTGATTTGGTTGGTGTTTAGCATGCTGAGAACTCATGTGTGATGTCATGAGGTTGATTGCTTTATGTTGGTTGTTTATTACTATTGCAAAATGTGACCTTTTGGGCTATTAAATAGAAAGTAAATGAGGTGTCGGGTCCGGATACCAAAACTTATTTGCTCAACAAAACAATGATGTTTTAAATTAGGCGCGTGCAAAATTTGATGGATTAATTTTGAGTACGTGGGCACCTATGAATTTGTTTCTAAAAGTTTTGAACAAAAAAAATGGGGTTATTAAAGATTGTCTTCAAAAAAGGGTGTTTGGAAAAGAAAATAGAAAATAAATGAGGTGTCGGGTTTGGACACCAAATTTTATGTGCTCAATAAAACGAGGAGGTTTTATACTAGATGCGTGCAAAGTTTGGCAGGTTAATTTCAAATACGTGACCCCGTACGAATTTATTTCAAAAAGCTTTGAACAAAAAAGGAGGGGGGGGATTTGCAAGGTTTATTGTTTTAAAAGGAATTTTGGTATTTTGAGCTAATTGACGGAAGATAAGAAATGGGGTTTGATTGATTTTTTGCGCACATGGTCACTAAGTGGAACCCATCACCCAACGGGAGTTTAGGGACGATACCTGATTTTTATCGGATGCCCGATGGGGGTTCGGAAGCCGAGTTGCGGTGGAGGTCGGGTCGATGCTCCTTTATGGAATGCCGTCTAGGTGGGGGTTTTGGACGATGTTGTGCCCGACGGAGCGGGACAACACCCGGTTATGCCGGATGACCACCGACTTTCGAGTTGGTTGTGGCCGATGAGTCGTAATAACTAGAACACACCTGAATGGTTGTGATAGCTGCGCTTGATTATGGGACAAAATTGTGTGACACGGTATGAGACGTAGGGGTGTCAGGAACCGAACCGAACCGAATCGAAAAACAATTTTTTTCGGTTCGGTTCGTATTCGGTTCGGTTCTCATTAAAAATCAATATTTTTTTTATTGGTTTGGTTTTTATTGGTTAATCGAACCGAACCGAACCACAAACCGATAAAATCAAACCATTAAAATTCGGTTTTATTCTCTCCCGTCTCCTCCGAGTCCTCTCGTGTCTCACTGTCTCGTCTTGATCGGCTTGGAGTTGGAGGTACAACGGCGACGGCGACGGTGAGTGCGATGACGACGACGGTAGGGACGACGACCGATTAAGGGACGAAGCCCCTTTCTTCTGCAACCAAGCTTGTCTCTCCCCTTAATCCCGTCTTCATTGGTCAAGAGGGGGAGAGAGACTGAGAAGGGGGGTTGAGCAAGAGCGAGCTTGAGAGAGACAGAGAGCAAATTGAGGGAGCGGGGAGCCCGAAAAGGTGATTTGCTGTCAACACCGCCACCAAACAAAACCAGGTAAGTCTTCTCTGCTCATGTATGCTCTGTTTTTGTAGGGCGTCGAACCGGATCTTGTGACTGACCAATTCACACGAGCTCCAATCCTATTGATTCTCCATTGATGTTTCTGCGCATGCTAGTATGCTTAGTGTAAAGCCTAGGCTCAAGTTGAGCTTCGATTGAGGCAAAACATTCTCGTTTCTTTAGTGCATGCCATATGTTCGTGATAATGCCTAAAGGGAGCTGCGTCGTCGTTTGAAGAGGGTCTTTTGAATCAAAACATCTAATTTAAAAAAAAAAAATCATAACTTTCGACTTCAGTTCATTTAGTCCGCATTTGTTTACTTGAGATTTAAGTTTATGGCTATACATATTTGCTGTTTAAAGATAGAATGTGTCAGTTTGTAAATCCATGAGCGTTATCCTTTTGCTAGGAAAAGAGTGTGCGCAGATATTGGTGAGAGGAGAAGTTGGCATTGAAGTGGCCGTGAGTTGTGAACAATGGGCTTGGTAGGTTTAATGAGATTTGGGTTTTTGGTTGATTGAGAGAGTTTGGGTTGGTTCAGGCTCAAACAGATTCTAGACCTTAGTTTTAGATGTAAGGGGAGCTCGGCATTCTACTGGTTAACCGAGAGAGAGATTGGAGACAGAGGAAGCAACCAAGAGAGAGTGAGCTGTGACTGGGAGGGAGGGAGATCCGAGAGTGAGCTCGAGGTAGAGAGGAATCTAAGAGCGAGGAATGTTGGCTCAACAACGCCTAGTGAAGTCCACTCTTCTCGGTGAGTAACTATAGCCGACGACGCCACACTAACAAAGTAAGCCCATGTCCCCCGTTTGCCTGCCTTGATCAAACCGTCAGAGAAAGGCTTGTTGACCCGGACTTGCTTATGCATGTAAATGAGAAATTCGCTGAGCTTCCTTTGGTTGCTACAAGTAGAGAGCATCAAGGAAAAGTGAGAAATTCGCTGTTCTTTATAGTCTTTGGCTGCTAGTCCCTATGGTCCTGTTTCTTGGAGTATTTTGACTTATTTATACATATTTTATTTCATTGCAGTGAGTTGGTGATGACTTTTCTCCCTCTCATCTCAACTTTTGTTTTTCACTTGGATTTTCATTGGTGACTTTTTGTTTTCTAGTTAGATTCACTTTGTGCATGGTTCTCTTGTCCCGCTCCCTGCCTCTGCTTAATTTTCCACAACTCGATCTTTGTTGATATGATCTTTTGAATCTGACTTGAAGGATTTCGTATTAAAAAATCTTTCTTTTTTTCAATTGAACAATAGAATTGTCTCTTAGAGAATCATCAAGAGAGATTATATTAAGCAATTGTTTAAATTGGATATTATTACTTGGCCAATGCTTAAAAAAGGGAATGAAGTATATGATCTAAATTTCAAAATCCTCTAAGCTTGAAGTGTAGTAACATATTGAATTTAGATTATTTTGAGTTGAAAAAAAAAAACCGAAAACCAAAATTTAAAAACCAAAAACCAAAAAACCGAACCGGAATTTCAGTTCGGCTCTCATTCGGTTCGGTTCGGAAGTTTTTTCTAACGGTTCGGTTCGGTTCGGCTTTCCAGAAAAACCGAACCGAACCGAACCGTTGACACCCCTAAGTGAGAGTAAAACAGATTTAAATGAGAAGAGGTGACTACAATAAGGGTTGGCTTGCAAATCTTAAAGAAGCAATCCTTAAGCCAGCAAAACAAATTAGGGGTGGGACATGTTTGTTGACACGCCGAGACGTCTGTGTCTTTGTTGAAGAAACTGATGGGCATTCAGTACAATCTCTCATGTGAGATTCAAATATGTGCAAATAGTTAGAGGGTGACTTTACACATAACATTCATTAGCAAGTGTGTTCATTTTCCCATATTTTCTTGTCAATCGAATGGGAATCTCATTGATAAGTGCCATATTTTGTGCAACATGTTTAGTTACTGTAGTACTTTAGCTGGTACGTCCATGATGAGATGCGATTGGAACGCACTGTTTCGTCTTGATGCGTTACGATGGAAAGACACTAATGGAGGGGTACGAAGGGAGACGTATAAAAGCCTCCCGAACACAACCGTTGAATCGGTTGGCAGATTATTCGCACAAAAAATTCTCTCCCTTTTCCATCAAAGAATCAGGAAGGCATTCCATTTCAATTTTGCAAGAACAATCGACATTTACGCCGTGGAAATCGGGTGTTTTCCTTGTGATTGCATCCAGACCAACGTGAGGTATTGTTGTTCGTGATTCATCCGCAATTCAGTGTTCGTTTCGGGGCTATTTGCTATTTGCGCATCGGAATCAAGTAAGTCGTCTTCCGCCGACATGAATTCCATAATTGGTATAAGAGCTCGGTCGTCGTTTCTGCCTTATTTTTCATTGAATTTTCCATTACACCATTTGATATCGAGATTAAGAGTATGATATCTACACTGGTTGGATGTTTATTAATCGAAATTGATATGTGAATCATCGAAAAATCGAACCAAAGTAAAGAACGGGTTCGGGGTCGCGTGCATTCGTGCGGTTTTAGCCAATTTTCGAAATATTTTTTTGGCCAAAATCAACTTTTGAATATACAGGGTGAAAGAGCTTGTCGAGACGAGTCCGGCGATGGGTCGATCGCCGCCAGAAGACTCCGGACGCGCCCACACACGCGGCCAGAAGCCGTTGTGCGTGGGCGCCACGCGCCTGAAGCGCTGGCAGCTAGCGTGTGCGCCACACGCGCCGGTCGGCGAACTGGCACGTTCGCGACGCGCGCTGGCCGGCGAACCAGCACGCGTTGGTCGGCGAACTGGCACGTTCGCGACGCGCGCTGGCCGGCGAACCAGCACGCGCCGGTCGGCGAACCGACGCGTGATGACATCATTGTGACGTCATCCAACGGTCGGTAACCGCTTGGATGACGTCATCGATGACGTCATCGATGACGTCAGTGCCGGCGGCAGTTGCCTGCTGGTCACCGGCCGGCGACCCGACCTGACCCGAGATCCGACCCGGCGACCCGACTCGACCCGAGATTCGACCTGGTTGACCCGACCTGACCGACTGTTGACCGGTCAACAGTCGGACCGGTCAACCGGTCCAGCAGTCGAACCGTTCGAATCGGTCGGACCGGCCAGGAGCCATTTGGCTCGCTGGCGCATGCACCACACGCGCCGCGCACTCAGGCGGCGCGTGTGGGCGCGTGCGAGCTCCGATTGGAGCGTGGTCGACGGGGTTTGGTTCGTATGAGTGTCTTCTACACTGTGGTATAATTATTTTATATTTTTGAATTTTATAAATATATAAAATGCGTAGGAAACCCTATGTACGCGTATTTTTGGGGTTTAATGCATAGTTTATTCATTTGTAGCTTGTATTTTCTTGTGCTTTAGAAAATACAGTAGCTAGCTTGTGTGGAAATGATGTCATATATACTGTGTAGAGCTTGGTTCGATGATATCATGTATATAGTTTGATATACTTGCAATTATCTAGTTACTAGAAAATTCGAAAAAATGGTAGGAAATCCATTATATGTTGAATTGCGATTATGATTATAGTTACAGCATGATTATTTTTTGTACGTTGATTCATATCATGTTATGTTTTTGAGTAAATAGAAAAATGTAGAAATTACATGAGGTGATGTAATTATTTTTCCTAGTGGGAGTTCGTAGGTTGGTAGAATTTAAGGAAGTTCTCACCTAGAACTTAAAATTTGCGCAAATTAAACTAATTAATGATAATAGAACAATCGCACATAGAAGTTGATTGGGAACATGGTGAACTTTTGTTTCTGTGTCTTTTGTTGAATTATCATTAATTTAGTTTGTTTTTGCTCCAAATTAAATATGTGTGTTACTATGGAAAATGTGCTAGTATTGATTCTGTGTTTATTATGTCAATGTGTTATAGCAATTGATTATGGCTTCGGCATCCAAGACCATTGTGGCTGACCTCAATAAGGGTGAGAAGCTGAACGGTGACAATTATGATATTTGGCACCGAAAGGTTCAGTATATCCTTGAGGAGCAAGAGGTTTTGGAAACCCTCAACCACACTATGGATCAACCTGAGCATGGAACTTCAGCTTAACATAGGAGAGATCTGGAAGCTTATCAAGCTTGGAAAAAGAAAAATAGCATTGCTCGCATCATGTTGCTGAGCTGTATGCAAGATGATCTCATGTGTGAGTTTGAAAGTTATGATAAAGCTCAAGCTATGTGGGTTGCCTTGAAAGATAAGTTTGGGGGTACATCTGCCACTAAGCTGAGAAGACTCACCATCAAGTTTGACACATTCCGAAAGCGCCCAAATGTAACGATGAGGCAGCATCTTCGGGAGATGTCAAACATGATCCGTGAGCTGAAGACGGCAGGTCACTCCCTTACTGATGAACAGCAAGTTCAGGCTGTTATAAGGTCTCTTCCTGACAATTGGGAGCATATGAAGATCAATATGACGCATAATGAGAATATTGTCACTTTTGATGATATTGCGCGTCATTTGGAATTAGAGGATGAGCGCCTAGAGGCTGCGAGATCCTCTACCCATGCTTATGTTGTTGAATCGAGTTCGCGCAAGGCTTCGGGCTTCAAGCGCAAATGGAATTCTCAATTTAACAACAAAGGGAAAAGGACTGATCAGGCACCTAAGAGGGCTAAGACCTTTTGACGCAAGAAGCGTGGTGTGGAAGAAGGATAAGGCCAAGATGGAGTGCCACAATTGTGGCAAGATGGGTCACTTTGCTCGTGAATGCACTGAGCCGAAAAAGGTACCATATTATTCCATTACTTTGAGTAATACTTTTGTTTCTAGTATTGTAATGCTTGCTGAATCTCATCCAATGTGGACTGTAGACTCAGGAGCAACAGACCATGTAGCTAGAGACCGAGAAGCATTTGTGGAGTATTGTCGGATACTGCCTGGAAGAAGATGGATATATGTTGGGAATAACTCAAGAGTTGAAGTGAAGGGTATCGGCATATGTAAATTAATTTTACGTGGTGGTCGAAACCTGTTCCTACATGATGTCCTTTATGCTCCAGATATTCGACGAAACTTGGTCTCTGTAGTTGTTCTTCTTAGCTTAGGTTATGTATTGAATTTCCATGGTGATTGTGTTGACATTATGTATGGAACCGTTTATTATGGTTCGGGTCATGTATCAAATAGTTTTATGGTGTTAGACATTGACTATGATCAATACAATGTTAATGTTGATGGTTGTTTTTCTTTAATTGCATCTTCTAATAACGTTGAGATTGATGCAAGTACTTGGCATGCTAGATTATGTCACATTGGATTGCAAAGAATGCAAAGATTAGCTAGAGAAGGCCTTTTAGGGTCACTCACTAATGTTAGTCTATCCGTATGTGAATATTGTCTAGCGGGAAAAGCAACTAGAAAACCATTCGGTAAAGGGACTAGAGCTGAATTTCCATTGCATCTCATACATTCTGACATTTGTGGTCCTTTGAATGTGAGGGCGAGGCATGGAGCCTCATATTTCATCACTTTCATAGATGACTTCACACGTTTCGGTTATGTTTTTCTGATCTCCCATAAGTCAGAAGCATTATACTACTTTAGACGATATATAGCGATGGTAGAGAATCAATTGAACAAGACAATAAAGGCATTGAGAACCGATCGTGGACGTGAGTATCTATTGGAGCAATTCAAGGCTCTTTGTGATGAAAAGGGAATTGTACGACAATTGACTATTCCTGGTACTCCACAACAAAATGGGGTAACTGAGAGAAGGAATAGAACCCTATTGGAAATGGTTAGGTCTATGATGGCGCAAGCAAATTTACCTATCTCCTATTGGGGAGATGCGTTATTGACTGCTGCCTATATACTTAACCGAGTGCCCTCAAAATCGATCACTTCCACCCCTTATGAATTATGGACTGGTATGAAACCAGACTTGAGTAGTCTACGACTATGGGGATGTGCAGCTTATGTTCATGATTCTTCCCATAAACATGTCAAATTAGGTCCTAGAGGGAAGAAATGTATCTTTATAAGATATTCCGAAAGGGTACGTGTTCATAGGTGAACAAGCTGATGGAAGTGTGACCGAAATGGAGTCACGAGATGTCACGTTCTTGAAGAACGATTTTCCTAATAGAGGTGAGATTGATAAGGATTTCCAATTATATGAGATGGAAGATCCTAATAACACACCCACTAATGTTGTAGAGGGAAATTGAGATTTACCTTAACACACAAGACCTAGTGGGAGTGTTGCATCGCCTGATGAATTGAATTCAAGAGAAATTCAATTGCGTAAAAGTAATCGTAAAAGTATTCCCCGTCGTTGTTTTGAGATTGAAGGGGAAGCATTTATGATTGCTCAAAAGGACGATGCCGAGCCTAAAACTGTTCAAGAGACTCTCTCATCCTCTGATAAGGAAGAATGGAGAAAAGCTTTGGAAGATGAGATGGAGTCAATGAGGGCAAATCATGTCTGGGACTTGGTTGATCTACCACCCAATCGTAAGGCCATTGGAAACAAATGGGTCTTCAAGATTAAGCGTAAGGTGGATGGATCCATTGAAAAGTATAAGGCCCGCCTTGTGGCAAAAGGTTATACTCAACAAGAGGGTATAGACTATGAGGAAACTTTTTCACCAGTTATAAGGTTTGCCTCAATACGCCTTATTCTAGCCATTGTTGCACATTTGGACCTTGAATTACATCAAATGGATGTAAAGACGGCATTTCTCAATGGAGAATTAGATGAGGAAATCTATATGAAACAACCAATAGGTTTCATAGCTAAAGGTCAAGAGCATAAAATTTGCAAGCTTCATCGCTTAATATATGGTCTTAAGCAATCATCTAGACAGTGGTATCTTCGTTTTCATCAAGCCATAACCACTTTTGGTTTTACGATGATCGAGGAAGATCACTGTGTATATGTCAAGCGGTCCGAAGATAAATTTGTGATTTTATCACTTTATGTGGACGATATTCTGTTGGCTGGAAATGACAAGGTTTTGGTTATCACCATAAAAGAATGGTTGTCCTCTAATTTTGAAATGAAAGACATGTGAGAAGCTGCTTATATATTAGGAGTTAAGATCGAAAGAGATCGATCAAGGAAACTCCTTACTTTATCACAAGAGTCTTATATTATGAAGATTCTTGAACGTTTTAATATGCAGCACTGTAATCCCATTGATACCCTTGTCATGCAAGGTGAAGGCCTAAGTACTGAGATGTCTCCTAAGACTACAGAAGAAATTAAAGCAATGGAAACTGTTCCTTACACTAGTGCGGTCGGAAGTTTGATGTATGCCATGATGTGTACTCGACCCGACATATGTTATGTCATGGGATTGGTGAGCCGATATCAATCAAATCTCGGTCAAGCACACTGGAAAGCAGTGAAGAGGATCTTAAGATACTTGAAGGGCACTATGGACTATCGATTTTGTTATCAAGGGAGTGATTTACGCCTATTAGGCTATTTAGATGCTGATTGGGGTGGAGACCTGGATGAGCGTAAATCGACTTCTGGATATACGTTCTTGCTCAATGGAGGTGCAATTTCTTGGAATAGCAAGAAACAGACATGCACGGCCTTGTCTACGATGGAGGCAAAATTTATTGCATGTTCTGCTGCGGTGCAAAGAAGCGATCCGGCTAAAACGTTTCTTGGAAAATTTAGCCACTGTCACTGAGGTTCCAAGACCGGTGATAGTTTATTGCGATAGTCAAGCAGCCATTGCCTATGTGAAGGATCCCAAGTATCATGGAAGGACGAAGCACATTGACATAAAGAACAACTTCATCAGAGAAATTATAGCGCAAAAAGAAGTGATCCTACAATACGTTTCAACTAATAGAATGGTTGCTGATCCATTTACGAAGGCTATTCCTAGAGATATATTCTTGACCCACAGGATTGTGTAGAATGTGATATGTGTTATTGTAGAGGATTATTGGTTTATGTATTTGTGAACATATGTATTGTACTTGTTTGTTTATTAGTGAATTGATATTTTATCAATAAGTACGAATACAGTATGAGACTAGCATTACACACATATATTATTGGAAAGTATGTCAGCAGGCAATGATTGGCTCACTCACACGAGCAATCGCCTCAAGTGCTATAGATAGCACGTTGAGATGAGACATTATGTACAAATAAATGCTGAGGAGTAAGTTTAGTACATAAAATGATATGTCGCCTTGATTGGAGTCAAGATGAGGTCTGTGATTTATTTATAATACGACCGAACATGATAGTCCCATAATCATGTATGCTTGTAAGATGCCGGATGCGAGTACTTAATTGGGCGCTATAGGAAGCAAGCTAATATAGCACTCGAGCTAAACATGAGTACGTGAGAAGCACGTGACTATGTTTAGGCTAAAATCCGTATAGTGGATATAATTAATAAATAACATACGCTCTTATAGAAAGATAAGTCCACTATAGCATGTAATTCATACTACATGTGCATTGTACGACCGACAAGGGAAGGTGAGTAAGGTTATCCCTATTTACTCATTGTGTGAGTCCTTGAGGTAATTTATAATTTACCTTATTTTGTGCCCTATGTTACTTTTGACTATGTTCTCGAAGTGAAAGATCAATGTTGTTACTTTAGTATGTTATCGGCGGTCATGAATGGATATGGCCTTATGGGACGTGTCTAGGAAAGCAGTTGTTTTGAAATAGAGAGAGACATGCGTGCGAAAGAAGACTATTGTTGTTTTACATCTATCACATGTATTTACTGGTCGACCAATTATATCGCTCTTATGTGGTTGCGGATATAATTGTAAATACATGGTGTTTTGAGAATAGTCAAGTATAGCCTTTAAGGGATAGGTATACTTGGACTGATGTAACAAAATATGTCTGGGGCACTGTGAGACATCAATTGTTTATTTCTTTTCGGGGTTGTAGCCATTATGTCATCCCTAACAGGTGCATAATTTGAGCTCCCAGGTGCAGGTGTACTCACTGGTCGCACGGCTTATTTGCCATTATGAATTGTTTTGTAAAGTTGATGAATGTTGAATGCCTTATATTCTTGATAGAGCGCTATTAAGCCCATCATGTCCAAGTGGGAGATGTAGTACTTTAGCTAGTACGTCCATGATGAGGTGCGATTGGAACGCACCGTTTCGTCTTGATGCGTTACGATGGAAAGACACTAATGGAGGGGTACGAAGGGAGACGTATAAAAACCTCTCGAACACAACCGTTGAATCAGTTGGCAGATTATTCGCACAAAAAATTCTCTCCCTTTTCCATCAAAGAATCAGGAAGGCATTCCATTTCAATTTTGCAAGAACAATCGACATTTACGCCGTGGAAATCGGGTGTTTTCCCTGTGATTGCATCCAGACCAACGTGAGGTATTGTTGTTCGTGATTCATCCGCAATTCAATATTCGTTCCGGGGCTATTTGCTATTTGTGCATCGGAATTAGGTAAGTCGTCTTCCGCTGACATGAATTCCATCAGTTACATATCATTTGCTAATTCTAGCGGTGTTAATGCATCCTTGGAATAGTCTTGACTCGAGACATATTCTACTTAAAAATGCTATGTTAGGAATGTTTTAATGTTCTGATCTAAGTTAGTTTTATATTTTGAACAAAGACAGTTGTGCTTGGCTACAATTGTATCTGATGTCTTGGATTTTTAATTTGGGTCGCATATAATTAATTTCAGATTTTCCAGTTTTATTTCCATTGAGACTTCAGTCACCCGGGATCTGTTTTCCAGATTTACTGCCTTTTTTCAACGTAAGAGCTAATGGCAAAACTTCGCAACCTCTTTTACATATTTATCTCATTGTCATTTTTTTTTTAAAAATTATTTTGTTTAATCTTATGGGCTTCACCTTATTCATCTGCATAGTGCTTTTCAACAATGATGATACGTATTTTTGTCCATGTATAAGCCTACCAGAAGGTTTAGCGCACACAAGTTTTCATGTGCATATGCTAACCGGATTATGCCAGTGTTGAGCATAATCAATGAATCACTATCAGATGGAGCTCTTCTATAGACATATTGTGATCATGCTTTCTAATTTAGATAATTTCTTAATGCCTTTGAAAAGTTATTTTCTTTCTTTTTGATGATTAAAATTTGAAATAACTACAGATCAACAGCAGGAAACCGATCCTTAAATTGTTGACATCTTATAAAATCCAATTCTCCCGCATTTTGTTCTTGTGGACCACAATCTTCAGCAGTGACTTCTATGTTGCTGCACCGTTCAAGTTTATGGACCTCATTATTCATGCGCTTGTTCATTCTGCTGACATTATTTATGGGTGCGCGTTCTCTATTTAGTTCTTCTCCTCTATATATGGACTTGTGTGGTTGCCCAATATTGCAATGAAAACATTAATATTGTAGTATTGATATGAATGGGATAATTATACTAAAAGTTGTAATGTTTGGTCCAAAATACAATCAATTCCTAAATATTAGAAAAAAGTACAAGCATATTCTATATATTTTGAAAAAAGTGCAATTTTATCATTTCGACCGGATATTTATCCATTGTGTTGATGTGATATGTTGGAAATCTAATGTGATATCCTTCTGCTAGTCCAGTTGCACTACCACCACTACCACACATGTCCTATGCCAAACCATTCCCCGGCAACGGTGCCAATTGTTGGATATTTCAATAATATTTTGAAATATTTATAATAATAGCTTCGATAAAAGTTATAACCGCATTTAAGACTATCATTATTTTTAATAGTCACATAATGGTTTCTTAACAACCATATAACGGCTTTTCAATCGCTTTGTAACATTTAATTTATTTCTCAAATAAATCCTCAATTATTTTACAATGGCTCTTTTAACGACTCTATTTTATTTGAATATAAAAATAAAATCTCATAAGACAATATTAAAATATACACTGAATGAAAGAGAAAATATCCTCTCTTTAAAAAAATCCTTCCTTTCCTTTTTACTTGCTGGGCTATACACAACATTGTTTCTATTCATTCTAATATTCAATGCAGAATATAGAAGAATATCTGTTATATCTTGGGAGGATAGTTGTCAAAAGCCTATTGCACTGAGTTTCGCACTCCGATAAGCGGAGTTTTCCTTGAGATTGTTGAAAAAAAATAATGAGAATAAATAAATTTATCTGAGGCGTGCAAGCGCAAGCACTTTAAGTGAATGCCACATCATAAAATAAGTCAAATTATTTTCATTTAAAAAGAAACCAAAAGCATATTCAAATTCATTATGAAGACAACAAAACCTATGACTTGCATGCCGTCAAAACCTATAGAACATATGGTATTTGAAAAAAAATTCTTGCAATGAACTTTAAACTAAACCTGTTGCATTATTGAAATACTAGACAATACTTTCATCTAACCCTTCAAGTTTTTAGAATAATTGATAATGATTTCACAAAGTTTTACAAAATTAGGTTTCATAAGGTCATGACTCGTGATCTCTCCCTTTCGCTTATTTTCAAATAGTTTTGATCTTTCATATGTTATCTCTCTTATTTCCTTTTAAGTGCAAATTCCTCGTTCATAGCAGCAATATGTCGTGAATTTAAACAGTGATCACATAAATCAAATCTTTTTCATGTGTTAGGAGAAAATTATCAAATCGGTCTTGAACATTTTGTACAATTTTTAATTTTGTCATTTTGCATGGAATTCTAATGCAATCCTCCAATCAGTGGCTACCGGTAATTATTAACGTGGCAATCTACGTAGCGAAGGAACTTAAAGAAAAATTGGAGAATGCTGATATAACTATGCCGTTAGTTTTGAATAGGAATGGCCATATCTCAGCCACACATTTTCCATCTTCAAAATGGGAGAATTACTCAAAAGGTTTCCCGTTTTTATTATATAGACATACATTTTCCAAAACAGGTCGCGATAAAATCTGTTGAGGAAATATTCAAACAAGGTTCTGATTGTCTAGAATCATTATAAAAACAAATCAAAGTGATAATACTTAAACAATAAGAAATATAAGAAGAAGTCGGTTATAGCTTTTAAAATAGTGGATATTATTCTCCGGCCAAAGAATAAGATTATCAT
This sequence comes from Eucalyptus guilfoylei, assembly GCA_016097605.1. Taxonomy (NCBI): domain Eukaryota; kingdom Viridiplantae; phylum Streptophyta; class Magnoliopsida; order Myrtales; family Myrtaceae; genus Eucalyptus; species Eucalyptus guilfoylei. Next base: position 31,125,404 of record CM027862.1, read on the forward strand.
TCCCAAATAAAATAAAATAACTTAATAATTCAAAAAAAAGGAATGTAATTATCTTGTATAATTTGAACTCCCGATTACTGTATGATTTTGTAATGCAATAAGTCAAAACTATAAATAAAGGTTCGTTAATTCTGCTTCTTGATTATAAGAAAGCGAGAGGTACTCATTTTCATCGAATTTTAGTTTATATCTATATATCTTAATACATATGATGCTTAAGTTTTTCTTCTAATTTTGTTCAGATGGATAGAGTTGGTATTAAAAATAATTTAACTAATAAAAAAATTGATAGTGATGAAGACGAGATGAACAATGCAAACGAAGATGATAGTGATGAAAGTGTCAAGACACCATGGAACATGAAATGTTTTTATTCAACTTTTATATTTAATAGATCTATATAGCGACATTGACAATTTCTCTTTAGAAGTGATAATAATGTGCTACTCGTAATTATTCATATTGTGGTAGCTACTTTATCTTTTATTTTTTTCATATTTGAAAAAATTGATTTCGTGGATTCTCTTGTAATTTCGTGTCACAACTGAGCTTGTAAAAAGGAAACTTAAAAGTATAAAATGGAAAGAAAAATAGAAAACATACGGTCAAAAATTGAAACCGTCAGACCGTTGCTTTGCAAATGGCAGTTATGCTAGCCGCCCTCAAGAAAAAAACCGCCGTAAAAACCGTCGTTCCCTCTCTTCCTCTTTCTTTCTCTCCTGTAACTGGCTGGCTCCCTTCGTTCAAAGCCGAGAAAAACGAGAGAGAAATGGAGATCTTCTCTAGAAAAGCGATCCGAGAACCTTTCTTCTTTCTTCCTCTTTCGCCCGTCGGACGCCGCCCATCGCCGCTGCAATGTCATCTCTACCACCGTCACCGCCGGCATTTCTTTCGCCTCTCTTCTCGGTCGCGGATACCGGAAGAGAGAGTCGGGAGTCGGTTTTCCTCGCCGCCTCTTCCGCCGGTTCAAAAACCCCGTGTCATCACTACAGAGGACTTCCCCCATCGCCCTTCCGAGGCCGCCGTTTTCCGCCATTCCGAGGCTGCGCGTGCCCTTTGTTTCCAAGACCCCGGGGGATCCCGAGGTGGCGAGATCCAGTTGTGAAGCCTCTTCCGTAGGTTCCGATTCCGGTTCTCTACCCTTTACTGCAGCTCAGATATTGAATCCTCTGTTGACGCGATTTATTTGAGTTTGTTTCCCTGGTTGCGAGCATCTGGGGTTGGTTGGAATTTGAACTTGAGATGGATGGTTGAAGATCTGCTCGACCATACATTGTTGCCGATGAGAATTAAGATTGCACCTAGGACTCCACTAGATTAACTACTAGTAATTAAAAAATTATATGCGGCGGGAGAGTGGGCATTCCTTAATTGGATTCAGCCCATCTGGAGCGCCACCGTGCATAGCAACACGGTGACAACAATCGCAGTGTTGGATTTTTGGCATGTCATAGTTTCACCTATATGATTGTCTTGCCGATGCAGCCACGAGGAAGATGAGGAATTGACTTTTTTTGCTGAGTGCTTTTTCTTTGGTTTTACTCTTTTGTTTTTTTGGTCGTTGAGGGTTTTTGCCTTGGCTTGATTTATACGGCCAAACAATCTCAATCCATCTATCGGGCATGCGGGAGGAGGCTTTTCTATTGAGCTAATTTCTGGAATCTAACAAATCCTTCTAGCAATAGCGTGCGAAGGAAAGAGACTTCGCACGTTATTGTTAGAAGGATTCGTTAGATTCCAGAAATTAGCCCAATAAAAAAGCCTATCTTCCCGCGTGTTGATGGATGGATTGAGACTGCTTGGCCCTATAAATCAAGATAAAAATCCTCACCGAAAAAGAAGAAGAAGAAAGAACCAAAGAAAAATCCGTTAACGAAACAAGTCAATTTCTCACCTTCCTCAAATCATGGTTGCTGTTGCCGACGAACGTGAACGGGGAGGGCAAGATGATCATACGGGGAAAATAGGATGTGGCAGAAATCCAACTTTATAATTGTTGTCGCCGTGTTGCTCGCGATAGTGGCAGACGGGCTGAATCCACCTCAAGGAATGGCCCACTCTTCCACTGCATATAAGTGATCATTATCATACGTGATACGTGTTTGGTCACATCAAATAAGTGAGTCCAATTAGCATAGTCACTCAACATTTAAAGGAGCAAGTGGTGCTAGTGGTAGGTCACAGAAGGAGCAAACTCAAAAATCAAGCAAGTTAGTGGAATTAATTGCAAGAGAAAAAGGATGATGAGTTGAAAAGAAAGGTACAGGCTAAGAGGACTAAACTAGACTTAATCTGGAATTAAATGATAAGGGCTATTGAGTCCGTATTGACCCTCAAACTCTAATATCCTTAGAAATTGGAAGACTATGTCATCTTTTCACTATTCGCTCTAAAATTGCTTGATATGGCTAATGGTGCCTGTGGTGCTTTTCTGTCTTATTACTAGTCATTAGACAAGTTTTGTGGTTCTAGGTTGGCAATGCAATGCTTTGTGGAGCTGTATATGCACATTTTTAACATATAATATATCCACTTCTCCAAAAGTTATGGTTTTGTATGGGATATTATACTTGACAATGGTGTTTTACGGACTGAGCTGCAAGTGCAGGGTGCATGTCTTTTTGATCTATGTGTTCAAGTCAAGTGTTAGTTATTTGACGAAGGCTCACAAAGGTGAAATTCCTGGACTTGGGCATGAGTAGTGGGTTTTTTTTTTGGATACATACCAACTTTATTTTTTTTATGAGTAAATGTGCAATGAGTTCGATATATCCCCATGAAACTGAAGATATCATACACCCTTCCAGTATCGAAGCTATTAGGGACCTGCGAATCTCACCTTTCGATGGCAGTCTTGCAGTTTTTGCTTCATGGGGGAAGACATTATCAGTTCTCGGGTTATGTTCTTAGTGGATGCTAATTCTCTCTTCTTTGGCCTTGTTTGAAAATTTTAGTTTTGTTTCATTTTTTGTAATCTTAAAAGCAACAATATCATCCTCGCCTATGACCTACTGGTAAGCATAGTGTCTCTAGCTATGTGCTGTTTTTCTCCCTGTCCAGTTTATTAGACTTCAGGTCATCAATGTTTCTGTATACTTATCATTAGTATGGTAATATTTGTGTAGAACTTTAGAAATGACGTAAAGGAGACCTTTCAGCATCAACAGCACCATCCAAGGGATGAATAATATCTTCAATAGTCACTAGGAGGATCCTGTTTAATTTTTTTAGGCATATGTCTTAGCTTTCTTTCCTTGGGAGTATTTGAACTATTGTAATTTAATTTATTTAAAATATAAGCCACACTGCTCATCTGTAAATTTCAGGTGAAATATTGTGATTGTATGATTTATGTTCTAAGGCATGCAAACAAGTGTGCATGCTGACATGCACATGTACATGCACCTCTGCTCAGGTACATACTGATAAGCTAGGTCCATGAGGAATATTATAGCCATTCTATAACTCGGTTCCGGTCATCTTCCTCTCAGGGATTGTTATTTCGCTAAAGTTTTGCTTCGTGGAAGGAAAAAAAGCGAAAACTTGAAGTGGTCCAAATACTTGAGACTCTGCAATTGGTGAACATGTTAATAAATGCAGTTGATATACATCATACCTACTTTTGGGCTCTAATTGCTTAGGAGTAAAGTACCTGACCAATTATCCATTTAAGTTCTCAAGTTCTGTTGCTCGGAAGCAGGAATCGAACTTCTGGACCAAATATTAACCGTGGTAGACCATTGATTCAACCGCAAATACATCTGCAACTGAGTTTCGATCGTGATGTTTATCCTAATTTTGTTCCTTTTGCCAGCAATTCCCAGATTTTGAACTCTTGCTTTTGCAGAGTTAAAATGTGTGAGATGTGTTTATTTCTGCCGTTCCTCTTCCATTGTTGATGAGGTTACTACATTCTTCCACGGTCTATGGAAAATGAAGTAATGCCCTTTCTTGCATATTTAGTTGTTCTAAAAGCGCTCTTGTGATGCTCTTCAGGATGAAACTGAAACAAGTCAAGCTACCCTTTGTCCAGGAGGAAAGCACAAGCTCATTTGGGATGAGGAAATTGGTTTGATTTGCCTCTTCTATAATCAGATGCAGCTCGAGATAAAATATATCTTGCCACCATTTCAACCATCTTTCGTAAGTTCTGTTGGTTTACCAAGTACTGGGGCTGTTCATGTTACATCCCATTTTCAAAATACCGTCTGCACTTCACAGTTGGACTAGTTACGTTATCGACTGTCACTTCCATAGATTAATTGTTTCGCTCACCGCCATCCTCAATGTATGTCTATGCACTAGAACCTGGTACTGATCTTTTTTTTTTTCCCTTTTAGTATAATTATAACGTATATACTTTGAACTACACCTCCAGCGCATTCATGAATATGTTATCTACTCCTATGAATTTTTTCAAGACAGGGACAACACATGGGAAGTGCCTTCTTCTATTTCCTCTACTCTTAATACTCTATGTGCACATCTCTATTCACTGTACTTTTTGAACTTATTAACGACTCCCCATCCCACTTCGATGTCTTGATCTTTCTCCTACTGTTTTATGATTGCTCTAGCCATTACTAAGGTGTTTGAAAAATGGTATATGTAATAAAGTCTATCATTGTGCATATTTTATATATAAACAAGCTCATTATGTCATGCTTCCAAGCTCACTTCTCTAAGTACCTATCTAATTTGAACCGTGTTATTTAGTATATATGCCAACTTTTATATGTCTCGCTAGTGCACGTAACAGTTTTCTTACTTTATTGAACGATCCCGCATGACAAACATGTTTCTCCAACCAACTTTGGCATGCCAAGTTTAGGGGATAGGATATCGGGAAAAATAAATAAAGAGTCAGTGCCATGGTTGACTTCTCTAATTTAATTTCTTGTTTACTTTTTTATTTTGGCTGCAGCAAAGTTGTTCATGACTGTGGCAAGTACATAGCTGAGATGGAAAGAGTAGTGTTCAGGATGGTCTGCGAGGGCTACTATGTCGAGAATTGTTATGATCGATTCCAGCTCGTACCTCCTACGATTCTTGAAGTCCAAGAAATCTGAAGGCGTGGAGGTCAGTGTGAACCCAGCCTGTCACACGGACGAGCTTTTTGTCCTACTTGCACCAGAACAACATTAATAGCTTGGATGTGAGGACCAAAGATGGCGAGTGGTTCATTTTTGAGCCCTCGGCTTCAACTTTCGTGGTCATTGCCGGTGAAGCATGTGTGGTGAGTCACTTATTTGCTTGAAAATTCTTCTTAGTATTAGTTTGCGCTAGTTCATTGAAATCATTTGTAATTTTGTGGGGTTCATTGATGAAGCACGCCCTCAGCAATACAAGCCCTTCATTTACATGAATTTCCTTTGCCACTATGACTCTCTGTCAATGGCCGCATGAAGGGCCAGAGCCTCATCAACTCCTTCTGCGGAGCTCAGGCCAATTAGCCCTTATGATTAAATCAGAATGAATTGATTATAAGCTCTTAGTGTTTAATAAGATGAGATTTGGGGAGATTGTTGTCTCTCAATCTTCTTTGTTCTGTTTTCTAAAATAAAGATGTATGCAAAGGTCGAAGGTGATTGACGATGGAAATGGATTTGGTTAGTAAAATTCATAGACCACACAATATTTTTGGGGAATTAGTAAGAAATGTTCGTCTCATTGGCCTTAGCTTATTCACTCTTACTCAGGCCAGGCCAGTTTAGGAAAATGAAGTCTACCGATTTGGAACTACCTTGGACACTATGTTATTTTCATTTAGCGAGAGAGAATTTTGTGATCAATTCTTGCCAGTTATTCAAACTTGACTCGTGCCACTGTTGGGAGGCTTGAGGTTTTTATAGTAGATAGTTTCTTCCAGGCGTGACAATATTATTATGACGTCATCATATATTTTTATGTAGAGCTGGGAGCTAAATAGACCCAATAAAAAGACGTTAGCTCATCCTCCATTTTTGGGAGCAATGTGGTCTAAATATAATTATAATGTAATATTGTTGTGACATTTTGCTAGTTTGTTTCAAGAAATTATGAGAAAAAAACAGCTTATTCAGTCATAAGATGAATGATATCCAATAGGATGAATGGTTCCAAATTCCGTACAGATTCTACTTGGAACTTGGAACTTATCCATTGGAATAGATTCCTTATTTTTGGAACCTGGAACCTGTATCTTTGTATCCCCTAGAATATGAAACTTATCCTATCACAAGTTTCAAGGTCTACTTAGGTTCCACTTATATTATTTAATTAAATGATTGTGATGAATTAAAATATTTAATGACCACCACTTGTTGTTACAATTCATTGACCATAAACATTAAATTCTTGTTCTAGGTTCAATGTTACATGTTACATGTTTCAAGTTCCTCCAATTAAGAACTTAGAACCTACTCTTTTAAATAAGTTCATTATTTTTTGGAACTTGGAACCTATCCTGCATATTTTGGAACCTGGAACCTATAAATTTTCATTAGTTCGGTTCTCAGGTTCCAAGTTCTACCTTGGATCCATGCTCACCTTTAATATCCAATATTTCAATCCTCATCATCACTACTTTCATAGTTTTGACATAAAGATTGGAGTGCAATGCTCAAACTAGAGGTTGGACCAGCTTTCTTTACCACAACATTTCGCTTAAAGGAAGAATTGAACAACAGTCTACTCTAACTTCAATCCCGTGAACCCACATAATTTCCCGTTAAATATAACAATGAGTTCGCATTGACGATTGAGTGAAATAAGATGCCATTACTTTTTGTGCTTTTGAAAGCTATCGGTTTGATTTTGATTTGCGGTGAATCGAGCAGAGATTTTTGCCGTGGAAGGAATCAATAGTTACCGAAGTTTGATTGGACTCAAATTTGTCACTCGAAAACTCCAAATCTTCCAATTGCTATGAGAAAGAGCTAAGTGCTCTCTCAATTTTCTGATTTTCATTTTCCGATTCGGTCAATGGCATTGATCCTCTACCTATGTTGGAACTTCCAACGATTTGTTCATTGATTTTTCTTCTCCATAGCTCTCTCAACAAAGAGAACCATAACCAAAAAGTGCCATTCATAGAGTTGAATTTTGGTTGAAATTTTGGTTGAAACTTCATCTCTAGTGTTGATACACGATGACGACGAATTCTTATTCCTTCTCTTGTCAGTTTGATGACCGATGGTGATAAGGATTCTTCCTCTTGAAGTTAAACTCTTCAAACTCCGTTTTCGTCACCTATTAGCAAAGCAGAGTCCGTAAATTTTAGCTACTACAACACGTGAAACCCAGCCATGATTTAGTATCCATCGAGGAATTGAGCTTGTTATTATGATTGTTGTGGTCGTTTGGTTTCGAAATGCTGCTCCATGATTGCTTTTAGATCAATAATACGAATGTGTCCTCTCTAAATTTTAGCTGCAGGGTTGTTGTTCCGTAGTTTAACAATGAGGCCATGTGACATTATTTGCCCAGTATTGTGTCGGGCTACATTCCACACTTTTTTTCTTACGAGCTTCTCGTTATCTTTTAGTGCTCTTGTTTCTATTTCTTTATGTCATTTTCTTGATTATATTTATCTTATTTTGTTTAACCTAGTTGGATGGTTAGGACCTATCCTAAATGGCATGAAAGCATTGCATGACACCTAGTGGACGATAACTTTAGGACCCATAATTGGATTAAAAGAATGTATTGGACACATAGTTGAGAAACGATTAAGTTTAGAAACTGCAAGAGCATTAGATGAATAACTAGTCCAATTAAGTTCTTGTTTTGAGATATCTAGTTATATAGAAAGTGAAATATACTCTCGTGTCTCACTTAATTCTTACTCGATTCCAATGGACTAGTAATCACTAATTTAGATGATAGAATTTTCAAAAATTAATCAATTAAAATGAATTTTCTAACGTGTAAGGATTTGGAAGAACCCGCGTTGATTGAGGACCATTGGTCCTCAACTCAGCATTATCCCTAAATACCTCTTCCTACCTCCGGGAGGATCACCACAAGACATAGCACATAAATACAAGAGTTCCGATTTTTTATCCTACTTCCAGGAGGATCACCACAAGACATAGCACATAAATACGATAGTTCCAATTTTTTTTTTTTTTGGCTAGAATCATGTTCATCCCATTGAAAGATTAAAACCTTTTAGGCACCTTGTTTATAATAATAAAAAAACATTTGACCTTTCTAGCAATTTAAGCACGTCACACATTTCATCAAACATAAGTATTGTAATTTATATCAACATGGCAAGTTTATCTACATTTAGACATGTGTATGTACGTTTAATTTAGCATTTTTTTGACCTTTTGAGTAAGGGAAAATTTCAATTAAAGGTGCAAGTGAAACCGTTTTCTCAAAAAAAGGCCTAAAGTGGACATTGTATCAAATAAGGGTCCGAAGTGATCAATTTAGTCTTAAATAAGGGTTTTAATTTGAAAGTCAGTCAAATCTTATTTGCAACTAAGGGTATTTTCGTCTAAATACTTTTTTTCTTTTCTTTTTCTTTTTCTTTTCGTTCTTTTTTCATCTTGCTCACCTCCTTCTTGACAAATGCATCGACTCCTCATGCACGAGCTTGCACAGGTGCAAAATAATTTGAACAATTTAGGAAAAGAAGAAAACGGAAAGATATTCAAGAAGTTATGCAATTTTGCAAAACTGCAAATTGCGTGCTTTAGTTCTGCAGCCTCCCCATCAGCAAACTTCAAAGCGCATGCTCTCTACATTATGCAATTTTGCATCCTCACCCAAGAACTCATCGATTTCGGCATAAGCCGGTTTTTAAGTTATTCACCACCACTTACCTTCTCCGATGACGATAATGAACTTGAGAATCAAGAAATATCTATCAATGGGTTTTTTTTTTAAAATTCAATTTGCTTATAAAAACTTATTATGGCAATTAAAGTAATAGTTTCATGCTCTCCCCGCCAATGAAATTGCCTATGCCATGATAACTTTCACTCATAGCTTCTTGGGAATGTTTTATTGGGTCCGGGTTGGATTATTCATAACATTCATAGACGCAGCTTGCATTGAGATGGAATATGTGGCTTCTTGAGAGGGTCCGATTGTGTCATGCATGCTAGTTATTTTCAAAAGCCGCTGAATCATTCTGACCTGTGATTGAAGATACTCGCCTTTGGTGGCGATTCGAATAAGACAGCACTCAATCTAAAAAATGAATGACTTTGGTCTACACATGTTCAAACAAATTTGCCTCTCTAACTCTAAAATATTATCTACACATATTTGAGAGAGAATAATAAGATGAAAAAAGTGAAAAATCGCTCAAAAATTCCCAAAACCACGTATTTCACTACACATGAGTATCACAGAGATTCCTCAAAAACCTATAATACATTTGGCTTAAGCACTTCAATCTTGTTTCTATTAAGATCAATCATAGCCTACGTGAGCACCGATTTGAATTCAAGCATCGATGACCACGAGGGCAGCAAGCTAATGGCTTACACCTCATCATGCTTCGTGCTTGACCACGACCACAAGATATGGGGATCGAATCGAGCTGAGCGTCATATCTTGGTCCACTCGTGCTCGATCTAGGGCTTGGATTGACCTCCATCTTTCAACAAAGGTACTGGAATTGCTGTTGAGGGCAATGGCAAATGAGGTTGAGGGCGTTGATGGCTAATTCCGCAAGGAAGATAGAGATGGACTTTGGAGAACACAATCTAAAGAGTGAAAAAGGCGAAGGCACGATGATGATGAAGAAAAGAAAGAGAAGGAGAAAAAAAATAAATTAAAAAAAGAAGGAAAAAAAGTCTTTAGACGAAAATACCCCTAGATGCAAATAAGATTTGGTTGGCTTTTAAGTTGATGCGCCTTATTTGAAACTAAGTTGGTCCACTTCATGTCGCCCTTTTTGAGACAAACGTCCCATTTTGAATCCTTTTTTGAAAAAACGGTTCCACTTTTGCGCTCTTAATCAAATTTTCCCTTTGAGTAATAATTTGAGGTATCAATTTAGGATCTTTTGCGCATGATATGGTATTTATGTGCCTAATTCGCGTACACCGTTGGATGAGTAGGCTTTTCGAAGAGGGACCCGCATGATCCAACGGTGGACAAGGGATCGGGCGAGCACGATACGAAACCGAAATTTCAGTCGTCTTCTTCCTCCTCAAATTTACCGCCACGACGCCCCGTCCCCGTCCACTTGTTGCTCCGCAGCCGGGAACGCCGCCCGCACACGGCACCGGAAGCTCCGGAACGACCGCGGATTCTCCGGTGCCGCCGCCGCCGCCGCGTCTTCTCTCTGGCCGATCGCACTCCTCGACCGGCCTCCGATGGAAGCGAGCTCCGTCGCGCTCTGCGAGGTCCACCGTTTCGCGCCGAAGCGCGGCCTGCTGGCGTTGACCAGCCCTAGTTTAGGCCGGAGCCGATGCCGGTCGCCGGGACGGGGCTCGCTCAAGCTCGGACCGCGGAGGGGCTCCAGAGGCGTCGCCCTCGCGTCTGCTTCCGCGGGCGATGCTTACGGTTCGTCAACGATCGATCGGAGGGAGGCGGAAGGCGGCGACAAGAAGGCGGCTTCGTCGGCGGCTTCGTCTCCCTCCGCGAGTCCCGTTTACGTGCCCACGCCGCCGAATCGGGAGTCGCGAACTCCTCACAGCGGGTAAATCGTGTGGCGTCAGTGTCTTTTGTGGTTGCATTTCGGGATTGAAGTTGTAGTTGGGAGTGTAGGGTACTTGATTGCGCTCAAGGAGATTCGGTAAAATCTGGCTGACGTTTTTTTCTGCTTTAGATGCTGCGTTTGATTGAAGTAGCATTTCGATGTCGTAGATATCGTAGTATGCTTTTGCTTTCTCGACCTCAATCGTTTGATAATCGGAGAGCATCTCTTACTGTCGTAGAGCTCCGGTATATTGGTTTTCAGGATTTTCGCGAATGTATTTTATTACATCATAAGCATTGCTTCGTCGAGATGCTGTTTGATGAATCTGTCACTTGTTGAATTAGGTACCATTTTGACAGAAGTAGTCGGAAATTTTTTGAAGGATGGTACTTTAAAGTGTCTATTCCTGAGAGTAGACAGAGCTTCTGCTTCATGTACTCTGTGGAAAATCCTGCATTTCCCAAGAAGCTGAGTGCTTTGGAAGTGGCACAGTATGGGCCTCGATATACTGGTGTTGGTGCACAAATTCTTGGTGCTGATGACAAGTATATTTGCCAATTCTCTGAGGAATCTGCCAACTTTTGGGGAAGTAAGGCTTTGACGTTTTGTACAGTAATACCTGATATGAAGTTTGTGCAAATAGTGTACGCTTACCCATCAAAAGCAGTAATTTTGCAGTTGACTTTGTTAAGATCTGTCTTTGAAGTAGATGCTCTTAAAACAGAGACATCTTATACTCAGTAAAGAGTGGAAATTGGTGAGGTAGTAAACTGTGCTTTTTTCAGCTACTAGATGGGGAGCTATAGAAGCTCTCATCACGGTTTTTGGATAAATAATAGTGTGATTTATGGTTTACTATAGGAAACAACCTTGGCCATTACAATATATATTTCTGTCAATCGGATATTATCCAAAGCAAATCCTGTTGTGATAACCCATAACTCACCTAGGTAGAGCCCGTCGGATGTTCTCTTAGCCTGTAAATTTGGGGTCTTTTGCAGAAAATCTGGCTATGATCTCCCGCCGCCTTAACATATAGTCAAAACCCACGCGCAATAACATGTGAGCAGCACTCTGCTTGAACTGGCTGTTAGCTTCTTAATAACACACAAAGTACGTGAATACTTGAGGAAAGGAATCACACTTTGGACCTTTGCTGTTGCTTCAAGGATAATCCCATGCTTGGCTTTTCCACCTAGGAAGACAAAGATTAGAATTTTAAGTTGTCTTTCTTTAAATTTGGATTTTCTGTATCTCACACATGGTCTGTGTGCACTGTCATCTATTATATCTCATTGTCTTCTTTGAACCATTGCTGTTATTTTTATTCCGTTATATTTCAGGTCTATTCTAATTCTCTGTTTGGGATTGTCTTATTTTTTTGGGTTGAATTGATTATCTTCTTAACTCTTCAGGCAATCAAGTCATGTATCATACAAACTGTTTTCTAATGGCTTGCTTTCAATGCTCAGGTAGGCATGAGCTTATATTGGGGAATACTTTTATGGCTGAAAAAGATGCAAAGCCTCCGAACAAGGAGGTTCCTCCTCAGGTAATGTTTTGTCATTGTGGTTCATTGATTTTGCAGAACTTCTATCATTTGTGATTTATTCTCGCTTTGAGGTTTTATGACAAGTTAAAAGATGACGTCAGTACTTTCTTCCTTATTTGGTGTTCTTTTCCTCCAATTAAGTTGAAGGTCAGATTATCATATTGACTTTGCCATTGTACTATGACTTTTTAGTCTTGTAGGAGGTTCTCGCTAAAGTAATTTTCTCAAGTTTGCGAAAGTTTAATTAATTCTTTTAACACTCGCTTAATTTGTAGCTACAACTGAAAAGAGGATGCTGGAAGTAAATTTTTTCGTCTCATCTTTCTTTTACCTTTTCTCTTTTCAATTATTTATTTCACTTTTGTTATTAATTTGATTAGAAGTCCACTTGTAGATACAAAAAAAGAAACAAGAATGAGAAAAGAAAAAAAAGGGATGAATGTCAAGCGGACCATCTCTTATCTTTGCCCTTTTTCTCTATTTCTCTAATATTGTCTTCTGTCTAGCTCCCCTCTTTTCTGGCTCTGATGAGTGATGATCCTAGAGAAAAATTGCTGATGACAAGTTGAGTGAAATGGATGTCTTCATAATATGTAGGGCTCTTAATATTTTCACTTTGCACAGGAATTTAATAAAAGGGTAGCGGAAGGTTTTCAAGTCAGCCCACTTTGGCATCAAGGTTTCATACGAGATGATGGCAGGTTGTTATCATGCTTTTCCCATTTTGTCTTGATGTTTTGTGGTTTAATTCCAGCTGCTTGTTAGATCTTCCAACATGCATGGGCACAATACCCTCATATGGCGCAGAATACATTTTACATTTTTGGAGTTCCCAAACAGAATTCCCATGAGCTTTCCATCATTCTGGCCATTGATAGCTAGTAATGGTTATAGCTATCTGTAAGGGATGGAGGAATTATAGAATGATCAAAGGAAATGGCTAGCCTATGGTTGTGGCAGTTTTGTAATATTCCATGTTCTATATAGCAATTTGTTCTCAACTTATTTCATTGGTATCTTTCTATGCTCTTACCGATGTAGGTCTATCGTTCAAAAACAAAAAGAAAATTGAGGGGTTCAATCTGCTAGATAGTACTTTGGTCTCCCTTCTTTATTAATTTCACTGTTTACCTAATATCTGTCTTTCTCACAGGACCTAGATTCTAATGACAGGTCAGACTACGTGGAAACTGTGAAAACTGCACGTTGGGAGTATAGTACCCGCCCTGTCTATGGATGGGGCAATGTTGGATCACAACAGAAGTCAACCGCGGGTTGGTTAGCAGCTTTTCCTGTATTCGAACCCCATTGGCAAATTTGCATGGCAGGCGGGCTGTCAACTGGTTAGAATCTACTCTCTTACCTTTTAAAGTTGATTTGTTTGATAGATTGGCCCATTCTCTGATGTTGTCTTTTGTTTTAATAAATGTTTAAACTCAAGTGTCGGTTTAATGCTTTTCTGTTTATACTGACTGAATCAAAGTCATGTTTTGTGGCTATATTCATCCATCCTATCCTTAATTTAGGACTCTCGAATCTGTAGCTTCAACAATGAGGGATTGTCATGTTAAACTCTTGTCAGAAAGGAACAGGCTTTATATGTACCTTGACTGCGAATCTGATTCAAGAACTATTTCTTTTTTGATAGGCATATGGAAAGTTGTAGGAACAGTATTGAGTAACAGAACCAGCAAGTTTAGAAAGAGCTTTACTTTCTGTTGTTCTGACAAAACATAATTTCCTAATTTAATCATTGGTGGTTGATCCTTTAAGTAGAAGGATCGATAACTATGACAAAGAAGAGCTTCTAGAAACTTAATGATAAAAAGTCAAATGGATGTGATTATTATGCTATTTTCATTATATGTTTATTTCAATTTTTTAACTTGTTCATGGTGTTGAAGCAGTTCCTTGTCATAAAAATCTGAACCCTTCCTTGGTTATTAGAGGGATATATGAAGGGTTGAACAATCTTTTGACTGTGGATAATGTGATTCTTTATCCATGGGACGTTCTTCATTATGTTGCACTATAAACTGTAACTAACTATAGCAATCGAATAGTTCTCTTTTCTGCATATATTATTTTAATTTTGCATGTAGTAGCGTTGGAATGGTAGGTTTATTTATAATATGTTACTTTCTCCTTGATCACCCCTGGCTCATAAGCATGTCATAGCACTTAATCTGATTTGGCTATTTCCGATTAAAAAAAAAAAATGATTTGGCTATTATTTTAGTATGTGTTTGGAATGTGTTCAGTATTCTCAGGCGTTTCACTTAAATTTTCCTTCAAACCTTTCCTTTTGTATTTCTAGGTTGGATAGAATGGGAAGGAGAAAGATTTGAGTTCCAAGACGCGCCCTCTTATTCAGAAAAGAATTGGGGTGGGGCCTTCCCAAGGAAGTGGTTTTGGGTAAGTGTTGCACATCCTCCTTTTGACTGGAGCCAAAAAGAGAGGAGAGGTCAGCTCATTTAGTTGATTATTTTCCTGTCTCAGTTGCACAGATGGACTATATATGTAGTAGGCTTAGGCTGTATTTTCCTAATTAGGGAACTGGCTTTGGGAGCCTCCCTCTTTTCTTATGAAGTTTATAGCTGCAAGGAAAAACAAGATGCAGAAAGAATATCTGCTGGCAGTTGTATGTCAATAAATAGCGCTATAGAAACTCTATTGGTGATAAAACTAACTTCCTCATTTAGCTAATTGGCAGTATTGATTTGAATTTAACTAATGTTGTAAGCTTCTAAGTAGGGGCCTTCCATCTTAGGCTTTGACTAGATGCTGCTTCTTATCCTAGCACTGAAGTGATGTCATCATGTGATCTTCGTAATTGTTTGAATTTGGATCTTCTTTTATTGGCCTCTTAATACAGGTTCAATGTAACGTCTTTGAAGGTGCAAAAGGAGAAGTTGCTCTGACGGCCGCTGGTGGCTTGAGACAGCTACCCGGACTAACCGAGACATTTGAAAATGCTGCACTGGTACTTTTCTCCTAAAGTCTGGAATCTGTTTAAATGTCTGTATGGTTAATCAGAAAAAAAAGAAAATAAAAAAGAAAGAGGAGGAATCTTTGACTATAATGAAAATAATAAAGAACAGCACTCTTGGGAAAATGGACCTGATAAATGTGTTACTCTAATGGCCTTTTAGTTGGTAAAAGATCAGGGGATGCTGTTAGCAATAAACCCATGGTAATGGCATGTTTCAATCCCTTAGATTCTATTTTCTCTATAGCTTTCTTGGATCTACACATAGGAGAGTTGGGATGGTGATGGCAAAATTTGGTTTTATCAATACCCATTGTCTCCTTTAAGTGTTGTCCCACAATATGTTTTTGGATATGGGTTCTGTTAGGGAGTTAACTTCAAAATGAGAGATCTTTACTCATGATGTATCATCTTCTTTATCCGGTTGCAGATTGGAGTTCACTATGATGGGATTTTCTATGAATTTGTGCCTTGGAATAGTGTTGTCAGCTGGGAAGTTGCTCCATGGGGCTCCTGGTACATGGAAGCAGATAATGAGACTCACAAGGTAAATATAGCTTTCTGTTATAGCTTATGCAATTGTAAAGTAGAGTCTCTCGCCACAGCCATGACTAAGCCATGTAAGAGGGCCAATGATGTGTTGAAGGCTGCTATAGTTTTCATCATGTAAAGTCCTAAACTTTATGCAGAAATTGCTTTATATTGTCCGGCCGCACAAGCCTGTTTAACAGTATGTGCATATGTCGTAAATTGGCTTTAGACCTTCTTGGCAAAAACAAAGTATCTGATTTTGATCAGTAAAGTAAAGTGAGCAGAATTTGTTGATTCTTTGCAGGTTGTAGTGGAGGCAACAACAAAGGATCATGGTACAACATTGCGTGCTCCGACTTCAGAGGCTGGCCTTGCTCCAGCTTGCAATGATACTTGTTTTGGTGATCTAAAGCTGCAGATATGGGAACGGAGATACGATGGAAGTAAGGGGAAGGTATGTTTCATATTTTGGGCTGACCATCCTAAACTGAAGTAGCAATAGAGTTAACCTTTTACTTTGTGCTATAAAATGAATTTTGCATCATTAGCTGATTCTAGAACCTCCTCTTATATGAAAGCCTCCAACACCAATACTTATGGGCAGTTATGTGCAAAATTTTTTGTTTAGCTGAAATATATAATGGAGGTGTCATAAGAGATTTTTTGGCATTGCAGTACGGAAAGGATCAAAGATAAATCCTGTTGTATATTAGTTAAGTACTTTATTCAAGTAATATGTCTTGCAATTTCATTATCCTAAGAGTTAACGGGGCTAGGGCTGTCTTCCTCCTATTTGATGGCCTCGCTATGAGAAAATAAGAGATGTTAATGTATGAACTCTTGGCAATAACTGTTGGTAGGGTCCTTGTTTTGGGTGTGCTTTTTACCGACTCGGTAAGGCAAAGAGCAACAAAAACGCCCAGAAAATGACATTTGTCTGAGTTCAATGTCTGGCAGAAAAGTAAGTTATGCCAAACTATGGGGAAAATGAAATCTGGGACCAATTCAATTAAAATCAATAGTTTGGATGGTCATACTAATCATATCTATATTCCCTTGCTTAAAATTTATTAATGTCAACTTCAGGCATTCCAGTTCTTGTTCTGTTACCATATGGTTTGTTATCTTTTTTCTAAGTCGGAAGATATGATCTGCAGTTGATCTTGGACGTGACGAGCAATATGGCGGCAGTGGAAATTGGAGGAGGGCCATGGTTCAACACTTGGAAAGGCAAGACCTCCACGCCGGAACTTCTGAGTCGTGCTTTACGCGTCCCCATTGATGTCGATGGGTTTTTCGGTTTGGCTCCATTCCTCAAACCCCCTGGTCTATAGTTGATGGCTTCTCTTCACTCTGTGGAGCAAACTGATCAATGAATGCAATTGAGGTTCGCAGGAAGAGCTGTCACAAACTTTTCGTTTTTAAGGAGAGCATTTTCTCCAATTTGGACGGACAGGTTGAGATTAAAGACAATCTATAAACAATACTTCTCTAGACTTTCCTGTCATTGTTGTTATGCAGCACCATCTGAAATAATACACATAGACAACTTCTTTCTCGGGTCTTTTACCTGGGCCACTGTCTTTTACTCGACACCGTTGGAGATTGTTGAGAATCGTCGGCGAAGATTAATTGATACCGTGGAAAGGGTGGGGCCTCAAGATGGATTAGATTTGAGTGGTGCCGGCGCTGGTTTCGGCAGTTCCACAGTGGTGCAACTGTGATGGGGGAATTCGCATGTGGAATTCGTTGCTTAATATGTCCTGAAATGACCACGCTCGCGGCTTAAGACCTTTGGTCCCGATTCAAGCTTTTATTGCCGGGTACGCCATGTCCTATTCAATCTGCTGGAGACATGATTCGATTAGTGGCGAATCCATCGCGGAAGGAAGCCAAAGGAAATCGGAGTTGTCCTCCCTTTAGGGAAGCTTATGATTTAGTGCGGTGATTCTTAGACTTTGTTTGTTGAGGAGAAAATAAATGAATTGAAAAATGTTTTCTTAAAAATAATTACTTATAATGTTTGAAATAATTAAGTTAATTAAAAATATTTTTATTATCAACGACAGTTTATATTTAAACATTTTGATGAATGATGAAAATCTTTTATTTATTTATTTTAGTAAATGATTCAAGCAATCACCTTCAAGAAAATCATTCAATTTTTCACTAAAAAACGAAACTCTAAAAGTGCGTTGCTTTTCCTAGCTTTTACTGTGTAGGAAGCCCCATCCTTCGAAGGTTCGATTCTTGTCTCTCAATGGAGTGGAGTTTCTCTAAGTTCAGTTAACCCTCGCGTGCAGCGAGAGAATAAAGAGCGAGAGCTTCCTTTCTTACTTTATTGTCTCTCCAGTCTTTGCATAACAACCTTACCGTTTCATTTCTTATAATATTTTTCGAGCATACAAATTTCCGTTGATTAATCTATGAACGATCTGGATTCCTCCATTTGAGCAATCAGATGACCTGTTCATGTAAACCCTCGCTGCATTTTACTAGTCTTTTAGTTTGTAGCCCTAACATCTACTCAAGCCAATATCGAGTTGGTTCTTGGAATGTTAGACAGACGTAATCCCGGCATGCAATTCCCTTTTCATCCCTGACCACTTCTGAGAACTGCGGCCAGCTTTGCCAACTCGGAGACCTTAAGATATTTCTCTGATCCAGGTTTTCCTTCCACGTTCTCTATCAGGATTTATCTCCTCCAAAAAGAGAGGGGAGGTCAGCTCATTTAGTTGAGAACTGTTCCTGTTTCCATTGCATAGATGGACCGTGTGTGTAAGTTAGGCTTAGGCTTCATTTTCCTAATCATGGAACTGCTTTGGGAGCATCCCTCTTATGAAATTTATAGCCGCAAGGAGAAAAAAGACGCAGAAAAAAATATCTGCTAGCCAGTTGTATGAACATAAATAGTGCTTTATAAACTCTCTTGGTGATAAAACTCTCTTCCTCACTGAGCTAATTGACAAAATGGATTTGCGTTCACTAATATTCTAAGCTTCTAAAAAAGGGGGCCTTCCATCTGAGGCTTTGACTAGATGCTGCTGCTTATCCTGGCACTGAAGTGATGACATCGTGCCATTGTCGTTTAGGCCTGCCTAATTGTTTTGATTTGGAGCTTCTTTCGTTCGCCTATTGCAATGATATGTTTTTAGATATGGGTTTTGCTTGGGAGTCAACTTCAAATGAGAGATTTGTTCTCCTGACGTATCATCCTTCTATCTCCTCGTGCAGGTTGGAGTTCACTATGATGGGATTATCTATGAATCTGCACCTTGGAATGGTGGTCATTGGGAAGTTGCTTTTATGGGGTGTCTGGTATATGGAGTCAGAAAATGAGACGCATAGTTTCCTGTTATAACTTTAACATAATGGTAATGGAGAGTCCCTCGCCACAACTGTGACTAACCCACTTAAGAGGGCAGAAGGTGTGTGGATTGCTGCTATCGCTACCTCTATATGTTCTAGCTTTCATCCAACGTGAAGTTATATACCTCATGCAGAAATTTGTTTGTATTCTCCAGCAGCATAATGCTGTTTAACAGTATGTGCGTATGTTGTAAATAGGATTTAGTCCTTCTCAGCAAGAACAAAGTAAGTGATTTTGATCAGTAAAGTGAAGTGAGCAGAATTTGTTGATTCTTTGCAGGTTGTAGTGGAGGCAACAATCAAGGATCCTGTTACAACATTGTGTGCCCCGACTGCAGAGGCTGGCCTTGCTCCAGCTTGTAATGATTCTTGTTTTTGTGATCTAAAACTGCACATACGGGAATGGAGATACGATGGAATTGAGGGAAGGCGAGTTCCATATTTTGGATCGATTATCCTCTACTGCGTAGCAATGGTGTTTAACTTCTTACTTTGTGCTAGAAGATGAATGTGGCGTCACTAACTGGTTCTGGAACCTCCTCTCATATGGAAGCTCCAAAACTTCTTTCCCGTGTCTTTTACCTGACACATGGGTCATACTCATAACATAGCTACATCGCGACACAAGGACAATTCTTGCACGATTTTTGTCACGAAGCACCGATGGTGATTAATCAATCCTGTGGAAAATTGATCCTTCCGAACGGATGGGGCCACGGACCGGATCAAATCTGAGTGGTGCCGTGGCTGGTTTAGGTGAACTGCATAGTACAAAAATAATGGGGATTGGCATCTTGTGCACAGCGGAAACTGGTGGTTAGAATTCTCTTTCCATAGGGACCAAGCTCGCAGTTAAAGCCCTCTCATGGTCCCAACTCAAGCTTTTATTGCAGAATACGCCATGTGCTATTCACCTAGTGGAGACATTATCGATTAATAATGTTCGGGACAAAGCTTGAAGGGAGTGAAAGGATGCCATTAGAGTCCTTTCCTTACAAAGCTTGAAGGGAGTGAAAGGACATCAGAAGCCTTTCTCTCTTTTAGTTAACGTCCACCTTAGTTGCTTTGATTCACAGTATTTATTACTAGGTTATTGGTCTAAAAGATAAATAAAGGGGAAAACACGGCGGGTAGGCTTCCCGTCCTGATCCGTGGTCACTCTCGCCACGCAGGAATCTCTCCTTTCAAAGGGGGGATTTGTGATCGACATCGGAGTTTCCTTTGGATTAATCCACATTCCAAAGAAAATCAAGACTGGCCTTCCTTCCTTCCTTTCCCATTTCTCCGATCCATGCCTAACAGCCGTACCGTTTCATTCCTTACGATTAATTTTTAAGCATACTGGGTTCCTTCCATACATTGATAATGGCGGAGATCGAAGAATTAATCTACAAAATCAGTTTGTGGACGATGTGGATTCCTCCTTTTCAGCAATCGGATATGACCTGTTCATCTAAACACTTTCTATATGTCAAAGTTATTTTGCAGACTAATCTTTTGTAGCGCTAACGACATGGAGTGGTTCTTGAAATGTGAAAAGGATATAAGTAGTAGGGAATCCAATTCACTTGCCATCCCTGACCACTTTCCGAGAACTGCGGCCAGCTTTGCGAAAAGTGGAGAAATTAAAAGTCGAACTGCGACAAAAGTTGTGTGATCAAATCTTCTGTTCACTTCAGCCTTTACCAACATATGTACTAAGGACTATCCGGGTTTCCCTTCCATAT
This sequence comes from Eucalyptus guilfoylei, assembly GCA_016097605.1. NCBI lineage: Eukaryota > Viridiplantae > Streptophyta > Magnoliopsida > Myrtales > Myrtaceae > Eucalyptus > Eucalyptus guilfoylei. The sequence continues at coordinate 31,146,217 of CM027862.1, forward strand.
TCTCCACCAGGATTGTTCAATTCTCTCCGATTGTGCCGACTAGTTATATATATGTGTTAGATTTTATTTTATTTTCCTTGAAAGTACCCTACACAATGTCATAGTCGAGCTTTAATTTTTGCACCACTCAGTCGTGTTTTCCTTCATCTCAAATTGGAGGGAGTGTTCTGATTAAAGGGTTACAAGTATAAACATCATCCGTATTTTTTTTATAGATATATTTGAGTGTCCATTTCGTATAGCCTCTGATTGGATATATGGTTTGCGGTGAGCAATGAAGGTATAGGTCACAATATTCTATGCCTCTCAATTCCCATTTTTTTTCCCATGTGCAACATAAGGTTCTGATCTCCCGCCGGACGCCTTTCACGTGGTTCGCTGGTGAATGAAGTCATGAAACGTATCCTACAATCGCTTCTCTTCAAGGGTTCATTTTTCTAATAGCAATAATTTAGAACCTCCGATTAAAGATTCTTATACAACTGCATAATTTAAACATGTCGGCCTTTCTTCCATAGATAAATCCCTTCGCTCTATCGCCTCTATCGCCACTTCACCAAGCATGAAACTCGTGCATGATAAACCGACAAAAACTTCACCAGAAACGCGTCAAAACACTAGCAAAACTCACAGGAAACAAAAAAGACAAAACAAGGAAAAGCCCGGCACCATTAGACGGCAAGCAAGCAGCACGATGTGAAAACCAAATGAAACACATGCATGGTGATTTACCGGCTTATTTTTTAGACGATCTCGGACGGATATTGTTGAAATACTGCCGAGAGCTTATAACAAAAAGCATATTCTCCCGCATATTTCTTGCAATCGGTTCCACGTGGCCATTGACCATTACGCATGCTTTTGTCCGTCACCTCATCAGTAAAATCTCAAGTCTATCCATATTGGTCCCCACGTGCTGATCCACATGGAACGGTTCTCTTATGTTCTATATATATAAAGCTGTTGGATTCTCAAGCATTCAAGACCCTCAAAGCTTTGATCCATTTTCTTCAAGAACTCAACAAGTCCATATAGAGAAGCAGATGGCGGTTGCTCACTGGCTGGTTCTTTTTGTTACGATAATCACGGTGAGCAATGTTCGGGATGCGAATGGCGCGTTACCAGCAACGACCCTAGAAGCGATAGCGAAAGCTAACGCGAATGGCCCTTACATCGGCATCGTGATCCCTAATCTTTTCGAGATGGGTCCACTTCTTAATTCGTCGAGCTACAACGCTACTGAAATCATAGATTTCTCAGGTAACAATTGCATTTTGTCTTGACTTATAGAGTTCCCTAGAAAACATGGAAAATGCTTTCTTGGTCGGACTTAAACATGGACTCTTTTTTTACCAATATGAATGTGTGGATCGGTCATGAGGGTGATCGGTTTCCAGTCTATTCCGATTCTATCTAGGAACTCGGAACTGGATCGGGAGGATCGATTTTCAATTTTGGGATTAGGAACTGGACTGGACGGTCCTAGGACCAAGGCCCGGTCCCATGGAACCGATCATTTAGCAAAAACAATAAATAATTAAAAAAATACTAGAGTTGTTACTATTTTTAGGGTTTATTGCTATTTTTAAGAAATTAAAAAATATATATTTATTTTTAAAAAAAAGTCAGTCCAGTCCGGTCCGGTCCCCCTCTCGGAATCGGGAATCGGATCGACAATCACTGGTTCCATTTTTATGGAACTGGGAACCAGACTGATCCTTTTGGGAACTAGATCAAATCGGTTGGTTTGGTCCGATCCGAGCAATTCTTGGTTTGGGCGGTCCGACATGCTCACCTCTAATCGGTCAAGATCATGAGCCTTGAAGGAACAATGTTAGACATATCAAGAGTTTGATAAAGTTCTTTGACTATTATCAATTAGTAATTACAGTTTCATTGATGTCTTGTTTGTCTCATGGAAAACATGATATTGGAAAATACTTTTTGGGAAGTCTTTTTTAAGGAAAATGACAATATTTTTAATTGTTTGTTGAAAGTTGAAAATGAGTTGGAAAATATTTTTCGTTGTTTGATGTAAAAAATCCGATTTGATTTTCCAAGGGAAAACTACCAAAATATTCGAATTTATTTATTTATTTATTCTTTTTTTCCCTTCTTCATTAGTCGATCATCAGCCGCATGTGAGGGCCAAGCTCACCCAAGGTCAATGAGGCTTGAGCTTGCCAAATTCTAACTAGTCGAGCTTTGCCAACCTTGGGCGAGGCTTTACCTCACTAGATTTGGCAAGCTCAAGCCCCACTAGATCCGGAGCTTCAAGCTCACTAGAGGTTGGCGAGGCTCGAGCTTTGCAAGAGGTTGGTGAGCTCGAGCCTTGCTGGCCTTGGGTGAGCTCGTCCCTTGCTTGTGCCGGTTGGTAGCCACATCGTGGCTAAGCAACTGACTTAAGCGCCAATACCTAGTTATATTTTAAAGAATATTTTTTAATTTTTTATAGAAAAAATCATTTTCCTGAATCTAAACATAGGTTTCCATCGATTCATTTTCTTAAGTGAATCAAAGTAATTCACAAATTTTGTGTAAGCATTTTGCATACGATTGGTTTTTTTTTTTTTTTGTCATAGATATCATTAGTTAATTAATAACTCTTAATGACATATGGGAAAAAAGTAGACGCTGAATTTTTTGGGGCATGTGTGGCCACAAAATTTCACTGAAAATGAAGTAACAACGAAGGATTGAAGCAAAGAGATGTAGATTGACAATGAATTGTGAAATGGTTAGTTTCCCTAATAACGTCCAGGAAATATTCTCACTTTATCCCTGACACTTCTCCATCCCTTGACGGACTCCAAGGTAGAAGATTTCGATTCGGGACAGTCGAAGAGAGGAAAGTCATACTGGTCATGACAGGACTGAGTGTGGTATGTGTCCCGCTACTGTTTTCTTCAAAATTTTGTGCCTGTCTTGTCAAATTTTCAAAATATATATTTCGGCAACGGCTTAATTTGGTTGCGACTAATGCGCTCGTGCGTCGCGATATTAAGGGAAAGTACGTATGAACTGGTGCAGATAAATGCAGCCATCACCACGCAGCTTCTGCTAAGCTTCTTCAATGTGGAGGGAGTAATTCATTACGGAATTGCTGGGAATGCTAACCCCGATTTGCACATCGGAGACGTCGCTATTCCCCAGTATTGGGCACATACCGGTCTTTGGAATTGGCAGGTTTTTGACTTATCAACCCGATTTTTAGATTCATCCACCCATTTTTTCGATGTGAAGGGAGTAACTTGACTTTTCTTTTTCTTTGCCTTGAAATTATGGGGGAAACTCAACAGTGGTTCTCGAAGTACATGAGAAAGAAACTGTCAATGCGATTCGTTATTCTTTGTTTTTTCCTCCTAAGTTGCAAGTGATTTTATTAGATTGACATTTTTATGGAGATGTTCACACTTAGGAGAGAGACTCGTTTTTTTTTTTCCTATTACGTACATAAGCCTACCATGCACGCTTTTATATTCTAAGAAGATAATAGCAATGGGGCGGCTTTCATAACATGCGTGTACTAGGGAAAATTATCCAAGAATATTTAAAGTTATTGTGCGGCGATCAGTTGAGTCTAGAACTTTTTGATTATGCAATTAACACTAAATCTTTTGACAATTTTCAAATGTGGTCCATTTAGTCAATTGTAACTGCAAATTATTGATATAGATCCCAACCGTACTATATGGTATTCGGTCATCCACACTGATAAATATCAATACAATGGTCTGTGCACAGAGATACGGGCAGGGTCCAGAAGATGAACTTGCATTGGAATCAAACGGAGACTACACGAGAACGCTTGGGTACTTGAGGTTTGCGAATTACACTACAAATGTCACGGGTTGTGCTTCACACGACAATCTCTTGAACAACATATGGTATCAACCGGAGGAAGTGTTTCCCATCACTGGAACTCCTGAGGAAAGACAGCACGAGTTCTGGGTCCCCGTCGGTTCCACCTACTTCGCAGTGGCCAAGAAGCTTGAGGTATTACTGCTCGATGCTTTCTAGGATTTGCTATCGTATCTATATATGTTGGAAAAACTTTACTGAAACTGATTTAGAAAGTAAATATATGGCGAATCTCAGGAAAAAGTGTGCCGGGACCTCTAGGGCTTTCGGAAGAGTTTTACTCAACCAAAAGAAAGTCAGATGAGATCAGTACATTGAAAGGCATTATTTACATGAAGAGTAGCTAAATGACTTTAGCAAAAATATCATTCTTGCTTATCACTTGAATAACACCGCTTTAGATATTTCGAACCATTATTTGAAAAGTATCACGATCATGTAGAGTTTCATGAGTCAATACTTCAATAGAGAGAAATTTTGGCCACCTTTCTTGTCCATCCAAATTAATCATTTATGATGAAGGGTCTAATTCAAACATTTTTTTTTATGCATGTCACTCCTCAGGGCTTGAAATTGGAATCTTGCGTGAACGCGACCACGTGCTTAAACTACACGCCGAGTGTAAGCACCGTTGAAAGAGGCATGAGTGCCAGCATCTACCTTGACAACAGCGCCTACCGGAGCTTCATGTACGACAAGTTCAATGTGAGCCCTGTGGACATGGAGAGCGCATCGGTCGCCCTAATCTGTTACCAGCAGAATACGTCTTTCATCGCCATCAGGGCGCTCTCTGACTTGGCCGGCGGTGGGTCTGCCGAGTCGAACGAGGCGGACACTTTCGTTGACCTCGCCTCGGACAATGCGGTGACGGTCGTGGTGGAGTTTATAAAGCAGCTTTCCTCCAGGAACTCTCTAATGGCAAGATTGGCAGCCTAATATAATATTCTATTGTCAATAATAATGCAATGATCCATTGCGTTTGTGTCTATTTGCGTAGCAACATGAACCCTGATGGGCCTTGGACCTTGGCATAGCTGGGGAAGAAACTTCAGCAGTGACCGACTGCCTCAAAAATTTCCCATATCATTTTCCTTACTTTAAATCCTCCCATAGTAATAAAAGATCAAAGTCACGAGGGTTTGATGATTCGAAATGCTTTCCACACACTTATCCTTGCTTGAATTATACACTGGATATTCATAAATTTGACTTTACTCAATTATGTTTGATTGGACTCAAAATCAAGAACCAAAGGTAACATATAGGTCTACTTCAACATGAACTGTGTGTCGGTCTAGTAAAAGAGAAGATAGTGTCTAAATTTATTTAAATCTTAATATTAACAACATTTCCTTATTTCTATTGAAAGTAAGAAAGAACATTTCATTATTCAAGCTAAATCCATGAAAAAAGAAAGTGAGATCTTATTTTGACATTGTTGGTGAGTTTGTTTAAACTTTTCAGGTCCAAGTATCATTGGGCCTGGACTCTTCTTCTCTTTTTTCATTTATTTCTTTTACAGATATTTTGCTAGAACTTATTTAAAAACCAGGCAGGCCGAATGGAAGTCGTGGGCCTAGCTAGGGGTCGTTCCAATCATATAGTGAGAGATAAGGTCAGAATATTATGATGGGTTAGACCCATTCAATTAGAGATAAATTGCCTAATTTGCGGAGCAAAAGTCCAAAAAGCAGTTGGTCAAATGCTTCAAGGGAGCAAGTCATGAACATTTTGGCAGCATTATCAACCACCATTCACCAATACCACACCGTTGGAAATGCTGCATGTCAAATAGTTTATAGTCCGAACTATTTAAATTGCAACATTTAGAGAATCATTCATCAAAATCTCATCAGTTGACTTGATTATCCATAAATTAAAAGTTACCCCACAATATATATCCATTTGTGATATTCGATACATATATGGATCCGGCAAAGTTCATATGGTTAGGCCTGATCCATCAACAGTTCACCGACTTTATAGATTTGTACAGCATGTGCATCAAATTCACATGAATTGATACTCAAAGTCAATCACAACTTATATCATGCCGATAAATCCATAATTTTAGCAAAATTGAAAGGTGGCAACTTTCTTCCTTTCATAAATCCTCCGTTGTGTTGCCCCACTTCACCGAGTACGAAACACGCGCAGGATAAACTGACAAAAACTTCACTAGAAACACGTCGAAACACTATCAAAACTCACAAGAAATTAGAAAAGGCAAACGAAGGAAAAACTCAGTATTATCAGACAGCTGGCAGTACGATGTGAAAACCCAATGAAAGGCCTGCATGTTGCCTGTTGCCCTACTTCACCGGGCACGAAACACGTGCATGATGATTTACGGGCCTACTTTAAGACAATCTCGGACGGGGAAATACTGCCAAAAGCTTATAACAAAAAGCATATTCTCCCACATATTTTTTGCAGTTGATTTTAGGGTCAACATGATTCAAGAGTAAAACTTAAAATTTAAGAATCGGACTAGTGAGAACCTATTTAGTTCCAAGTTCAATATATGTAGGGTAAGTTCCAGATTTCAAAAATCGAAAAATTTGTTTTGATGAGTAGATTCTAAGTTCTAGATTTTAGGTTAGTGGAACCTAGAACTTGGAATTTATAACTTGTAATCTAGAATTTGGAATAAGTTTTTGGATTTTTCTTGATCTATGCCTTCATGCAATCTTGCATTATTCCACATTGTTTGATAATGAATGTATAATCTGAAACTACTAATCTGAGTTTTCATTTTATGATTGAAATTTTTATTTTATTAATGTTTCATATTTTTCTTGTGTCTAAATATAAGTTATAGTAAGTGAATTGTAACAACAAGTAGTAGCCATTAAATGTTATAATTCACTCTAATCGTTCAATTAACAATACAAGTGAAATATGGATAGATCGTGGAATCTATGATAGGGTATATTCCAGGTTCCAGGCTATGTAGGGTAGGTTTCATATTTCACAAAATAAGAAACCTGGAATTAGTTACCTCTATTTAGTTCTACGTAGTCATCGCATCATTACACAGGTTTTTGTCCATCATCTAATCACTAAAATCTCAAGTCTGTCGGTATGTGTCCCCACGTCCTGATCTTCATTTCCCTCATGTAGTTGCTGACTTCAGAGATACCGCATTCATTCCACGTGCAGTATATACACACAGATATTGCAATCATCTGATCCACATAGAATAGTTCTCCTATGTTCTATACATATCAAGCTGCTGGATTCTCAAGGCATTCAAGACCCTCAAAGCTTTGATCCATTATCTCCGCCTGTTCTCTTCCTCCAAGAACTCAAGGAGTCCATATGACGACGCGAATGGCGGTTGCTCACTGGCTGGTTCTTTTTGTTAAGGTTTTTATGGTGAGCAATGCCCGAGATGCGAATGGCACATTACCAGCTGCGACCTTAAAAGCAATAGCGAAAGCCAACGGGAATGGCCCTTACATTGGCATCGTGATTCTTAACCTTTCCGAGGTGGGTCTGCTTCTTAATTTATCGAGCTACAGCGCTGTTGAAATCATAGATTTCACATGTAACAACTGTCTTATGTGTTGACTTGCAGAGTTTCGTAGATAACATGTAAAATGCTTTCTTGGTCGGACTTGGACATGAACTCTTCCTTTTCCTTCTTGCTTGGCCAATCGTTAGCCACAAAAAAAGTAACGACCTTGCCCAAGGCCGCCGAGGCTCAAGCTTGCCAGCTTCCAAGTAGCTGAGCCTTAGCTAGATCCAATGAAGTCAAGCTTCTTAAGGTTGGTGAGGCTTGAGCCATGCAAAAGGTTGATGAGTTCTAGCTCTACCGAGGCCGGCGAGCTTCAAGCTCGAGCCTTACTGGCCTTGGGTGAGCTTGTCCCTCACTTGTGGCCAATTGCCAGCCCTCACCACGGTCGCAGACTAGCCAAAGAAGAAGGAAAAAAATAGAAAAGAAAATGAAAAGAAAAGACAAGAAAAGAAAAAGAAAAAAAAGATTAAAAGTTGATTTTTTTTAAAAAGAATATTTTTATAAGAACGAACGTTTTACAATCTTAAGCATAACCTTAGAAGGCTTCATCTCTTATTACGTCTGAATCTAATCTCTGAGATATAAAACATATAGATGCCATGTCAATTAGAGGTGCGAGGAGAGGGAGTACCGGCACGTTAAAACAAGGGAATACATCCTAGCAACCTGTTCATCTAAACACTTGCTATATGTCAAAGTTATTTTGCAGACTAATCTTATAGTCTGTAGCCCTGACGACATGGAGTGGTTCTTGAAATGTGAAAAAGATATAATTAGGGAATCCAATTCGCTTTCCATCCCTGACCACTTTCCGAGAACTGCGGCCAGCTTTGCGAAAAGTGGAGAAATTAAAAGTTGAACGGCGACAAAAGTTGTGTGATCAAATCTTCCATTCACTTCAGCCTTTACCAACATATGTACTAAGGACTATCCCGGTTTCCCTTCCATATTCTCCACCAGGATTGTTCAATTCTCTCCGATTGTGCCGACTAGTTATATATATGTGTTAGATTTTATTTTATTTTCCTTGAAAGTACCCTAAATAATGTCATAGTCAAGCTTTCGTGTTTTCCTTCCTCTTGGATTGGAGGGAGTGTTATGATTAAAGGGTTACAAGTATAAACATCACCCGAATTTATATTTAGATATATCTAAGTGTTCATTTCGTATAGGCCTTTATCAGATGTATGGTTTGCGATGAGCAATGAAGGTATAGGTAGAATGCCTCTCAATTCCCATTTTTTTACCATGTGCAACATAAGGTTCTGATCTCCCACTGGACGCCTTTCACGTGGTTTGCTGGCGAATGAAGTCATGATACATATCTTACAATCGCTTCTCTTCAAGGGTTCATTTTTCTAATAGCAATAATTTAGAACCTCCGATTGGAGTTTCTTATACAACTGCATAATTTAAACATGTCGGCCTTTCTTCCATAGATAAATCCTTCGCTCTATCGCCCCACTTCACCAAGCATGAAACTCGTGCGTGATAAACCGACAAAACTTCACCAGAAATGATAAACCGACAAAACTTCACCAGAAACGCGTCAAAACACTCGCAAAACTCACAGGAAAGAAAAAAGACAAAACAAGGAAAAGCCCGGCACCATCAGACGGCAAGCAAGCAGCACGATGTGAAAACCAAATGAAACACATGCATGATGATTTACCGGCTTATTTTTTAGACGATCTCGGACGGATATTGTTAAAATACTGCATCATTACGCATGCTTTTGTCCGTCACCTCATCAGTAAAATCTCAAGTCTATCCATATTGGTCCCCACGTGCTGATCTTCCTTTCCTTTCCCCACGTGCTGATCTTCCTTTCCCCACGTGCTAATCCACATAGAACGGTTCTCTTATGTTCTATATATATAAAGCTGCTGGATTCTCAAGCATTCAAGACCCTCAAAGCTTTGATCCATTTTCTCCAAGAACTCAACAAGTCCATATAGTGAAGCAGATGGCGGTTGCTCATTGGCTGGTTCTTTTTGTTACGGTAACTGTGGTGAGCAATATGCGGGATGTGAATGGCGCGTTACCAGCAGCGACCTTGGAAGCGATAGCTAAAGCTAACGCGAACGGCCCTTACATCGGCATCGTGATTCCCAACCTTTTCGAGATGGGTCCACTTCTTAATTCATCAAGCTACAGCGCTGCTGAAATCATAGATTTCTCAAGTAACAAGTGCATTTTGTCTTGACTTATAGAGTTCCCTAGAAAACATGGAAAATGCTTTCTTGGTCGGACTTAAACATGGACTCTTTGTTTACCAATATGAATGTGTGGATCGGTCATGAGGGTGATCAGTTTCCGGTCTGGTCCGATTCTATCTAGGAACTGGGAATTGGACCGGGAGGATCGATTTTCAATTTTGGGATCAGTAACTGGACCGGATGGTCCTAGGACCAAGGTTCGGTCCCATGTGTTAGCGCTAGTATAAACACCTAGAGGGGGGTGAATAGGTGTAAAAACAAATTTCCGAGATAAGTGAGTAACACTAATCAATAATAGATAATGAAAAGGAAATCTCTTTCTTTTCAAATGAACAAGATACGATCAAAGTAAAAGAGTGAAGGGAAGAGAATATGAACACAGAGTTTATAGTGGTTCGGCTTAATCCAAGCCTACGTCCACTCTTCCGCACTGACAGCCCACCGGCTGGATTTTACTATGAACAAAAGAGTTGTTACAGAAAAGCTCTTCCTTGATTCCACAGTGTAGAGACTCTACTACACTTCCTCAAGGTCTCTCAAAGATATAAACTCTCTTTTGCGTATAAGATTTCGCTCAACAGTGTAATTGACTAAGAACAAGGAGCTTCAGACTTTAGAATTCTTCTATCGCGCACTCACTGAAACAACTGGAATGTCTTCCTTATACACTCCTTTATGCCATCATACCCGTTGGCACTTACCAAAGGAATTCTTCCAATCTACCCGTTGGACAGAATCAATTAGGAAGATCTTCGAGCTATTTAAGGAACATGACGATAGCCCATCAATCCTGCTCGCCCATACAATCAGAATCTAGGTTTCCATAAGTAGAACCTTCCAAGTATACTTCGTCAATCAACGGATCCAAAATCCCTGAATCAATCTGGATTTGAATAAAGGATTCCGACATGCTATATCCAGCCAAGAGATCTTCACCTAGTCGATAAAGTCAAATCCTTAACGAAACACCCACCTCGATAAGCCTTCTTCGACGGTCTAGAGACTGTCAATGAGGATAGACTTTGAGTCTTGAGTCGCGAACCGGAGGTCTTCGGACTTTGATGGAAGAGTCTGCAAGTCTTCGACTAGACGATGGAAACGTTTTGTCGCTTCAAAACACTTAAGGAAGTTTTCTCCAACAATCTCCCCTTTTTGATGGTGACAAAACTTTCCTCTGATTTGAATAACTTTGTCTGCAAAACATTACTTAGGCAAATATGGATATCTCATAAAGATAAAAGGCTTAGTAATAACACTAGAATCTGCATCCACAGAAGGTAGGTTAGTCTTGTAAATAAACAAAGCCATGAGATATCAATAGTACTTAAGATAAACAAATGTTCAAACAGTCAAATCTAAATCCAGTCCAAATCCAAACAACCAAACAAAAAAGACAAGTCAATCAAACATAATCGACACAAAAGTTTAAAACAAATCTGCACCACATCTCTCCCCCTTTTTGTCATCATTAAAAAGGTAGAGATGAAAAGAGAATGGAATTAAGATTGCTTGGGAACACGAACAAGCTGGAAATCTCCCATTGACTGGACAATCCCTTCCAGCTTTTTCAAATCCTCCTTCAGTTGCGCTACATCTTCACCCTTGGCATTTGATTGAACTTGAAGAGCAAGGGCATGAATTTGATCATGCAAAGAAACTGAAGAGGTTTGGCCTGCATTTTGCAAATTCTGTACTTCGCATCCCAGAGCATATATTTGACCCCGCATCTCCATGAGAACATCAAGAATTCTGCGAAAGTCTGCTGAATTATCAGTCTAAGTACTGGCTTCTGCTCGATCAGACGGAGTATAGGCAGATGATGGCAAATCAGCATGTTCACGCAGATTGGGCGATGAAACATCATGTTCCTCCTCAGGAAATTGAGAGGCATAGACGTCCTCTGGATCTGCTGGAGAACGACTTATTCCTTCACTGGTTGCAGGGAATGAGGACGTTCCTCTTTTCTCAGGATCTCCTCCTGTTTCCATGCCTTCAGTTGGAGAAAAGTGTTCCTCATGCTCTGCTTCCTCTTGAATTTCTCTCTCCTCTTCTTCTTCTTCCTGAATTCTTTCCTCCTCTGCATCTCTCTCCTTTGCTTCTTTCTCCTCTGCTTCAATTCTCTGTTCTGTCTCATCAGTGTCTTTTTCTTGTCGCTCCGTTGATTCTGGAACAGAACGACTTAAGTTCTTCAATGCCATTGCAGAAATGGTGATATCATCCTCATCCTCTTCATCCTCAATGATGAGAGCTCTTCTTCTCTTTGATGGAGCAACCATGGGCTCCTTCCCTTTCCTCTTTGCAGCCGAAGAGAATTGATAAGTCTTGACAGGGCTTTTCTCCTTGAATTGCTCCAATGCCTTGCTAAGTTCTTTCAGATGCATTTTAGAGACCATTTTCAGTCCCACCACCATTTGATCGCACGTTCGAACACAAAAAATCCTGGGAGGCTGAACGTTCAGATATCTGAATAACTTGGTCACAAGAGCTGCATACGGAAGTTGACCCTTGTCCTTCACCACTGCTCTGTACATGTGGAACATAACAGTGTGTGGAAGAGAGAACTTTTTACCAGCATTGATGGCATACATCAACTTTGCCTTCGAGTTTGAAACGTCGGTCTTTGAAGTTGATTTTGGTCTGAGACAGTTAATCACAATCTTGTGAAGCAAAATATTGGACGCATTCATTCTCGAATAAGAAATCTTTTCTTCCGTCTTTCTATCCTTAACAAGCTCCAACGTTGCACGAGCAATAGACACACTGATAGGTTGATATCTCCCTCTTTCAACCCCAATCACATCAGCCAATGTATCCATGTCAACCACATAATCCTGATCTCGAACACTAAAAGAGAATCTATTCGCATTCAAGAAACTGAGATTCGAATAGAAATAAGCAGTAAGTTCAGCATAAGCCTCTGTAGTGTCAGAACAAAACTGTTCGAGTTGAAGAAGACTGAATTTTTCCCGCAGATTGACATTCACAGAGTCAAGAAAATCAGTCCACACTTTTAGGGTTTATCACCCCACGCTTCAACAACTTAGAGTATAGTTGTTTGTGGTCATCCGACCGAAACAAATCTGTCCTTTTGTTTCTGATTTTTGCTGCAATACCCATTCTAGGTTTAAACTGACTGTACATCCTATCATCGTCATTCCCATCTGGTTGACTCATCCCTCCAACACGCGGGTCGATTGGAATATTTGCCAATGCCTCTTCCGCCGAACCAGCAGGGGCAATTCCCAATCGTTCCATTGTGCGTAAGAAGTAAGTTTCATTTCTATACCCTTTGTCTTTCAGGAATTCATCAATGTAGTTCAATGGCGTATCACTCCTCTTCAAAGCACGATAAAGCTTGTAGGTAAAATCGGGCTTAAGAGATCTTACAGGTTCTGCGTCTTCAATGATTTCTTCCTCTGCAACATTCTGAGGTCTAGATGGAGGAGATGGACACTGCTGAGAATGTTGTGGGCTCTGTTGTTGTCTAGGAGATTCTTCTTCCTCGGTAAGATCAAAGTGCGTAGGCCCCTCACTCATTTGCTGTGGTCCCCTGTTCGCGATCCTTGAAGACTTTCTTTGGGACGACATCTTTCACAGTCTTTGAGAGATTCCAAGCTTGTTTTCCAAGAAAGATGACAACTTTTTGAGGATTAAACAAGAGAAGAAGACAGAAGTGAAAGTTCGAAGCTCTCTTAGGGTTTTTGAGAGTAAGACGAAGAGAAACTGACAGTATATAAGGTAGTCGAAACGAGGCATACGGAACGACGTAAAAAAGAAATATAAAGATGCCTTTTAAAAAAATAACTGCCTTTTAAAAAAATTAGATAACTGTCATTTAAAAAGAAAACTTCTTTTTCGAAAAGGAAAGATTGCAATAATCACGATAATTGAAAATAGCAACAAAATAATTCGGATAGATGATCGTACCTTTTCGAGATTTGATCTGAGAGATAATAATATAACTTACAGTCATGAATCTTAATCATCTGAGTCTGCGACTCTTTAGACTTTTAGTCCTGGGTCTGAACTTCCTCAGACTTTAAGATATTGAGTCTAGTACGAATAACTTCAAATTGATTTTTCTCCAAAGGCTTTGTAAATATATCCGCCAGTTGATTCTTTGAGTCAGTAAACTGAATAGTAACTTCTCCATTTTGAACATGATCTCTAATGAAGTGATGTCAAATCTCTATATGTTTTGCTCTTGAGTGACGAATCGGATTCTTGGTGAGATTGATTGCGCTTTGGTGTTGTCACATTTGATTTCGGTGCATGAATCTTCAATTCCAAAGTCTCTTAGCTGTTGTTTTATCCACGAAATTTGTGAATAACAACTTCCAAGAGCTACATACTCGCTTCGCTGTAGAAAGAGCTACCGTACTTTGCTTCCTTGAAAACCAAGACACTTGTCCTACTTCCAAGTAGTTGACAAAAGCCCGAGAGCTCTTTCTATCAACTCGCATCTGCTAGGTCGCATCTCGAGTATCCAAGAAGAGTAAAGTCTCCTTCTTTAGGATACCATAGACCTATTTTTGAAGTTGAGGCAATGTATTTGATAATACGCTTTGCAGCACTTAGATGAGATTCTTTAGGGTCTGATTGAAATCTGGCACAAATGCAAACACTAAACAAAATGTCAGGTCTAGAAGCAGTAAGATAAAGAAGTGAGCCAATAATACTCCTGTATAGCTTCTGGTCAACTTTCTTTCCTCCTTCATCTTTGTCTATCTTCAAGGAACTTGACATTGGTATATCAGTCCTTTTGCAATTCCTCTGCCCTAACTTTTTGACAAGTTCATTGGCATATTTTTCTTGATGAATAAAAGTTCCTTCCTTTAGTTGTTTTACTTGAAGCCCGAGAAAGAAGGTTAGTTCACCCATCATGCTCATTTCAAATTCATCCTGCATAGACTTAGAGAATTTCTTGCACAGACTTTCATTAGAAGATCCAAAAATAATATCATCAACATAAATTTGAACAAGTAGAAAGCTTTTGTTTTCTCTTTTAATAAACAAAGTAGTATCTACTTTACCTTTGACAAAGCCATTTTGTATTAAAACTTACTTAGTCTGTCGTACCAAGCTCGAGGTGCTTGCTTTAAACCATATAAAGCATTTTTCAGTCTGAATACAGAGTTTGGTTTTCTTGGATTCTCAAAACCGGGTGGTTGTTCCACATAGACTTCCTCTTGGATAAATCCATTTAGGAAAGCACTTTTCACGTCCATTTGGAATAACCTGAAATTCTTATAACAAGCAAAAGCAAGTAATAATCTAATTGCTTCTAACCTTGCTACGGAGCGTAAGTCTCATGATAGTCTATCCCTTCTTCTTGTGTATATCCCTTGGCTACGAGTCTTGCTTTGTTTCTTACGACCTTTCCTTTTTCGTTCATCTTGTTCCTGAAAACCCATTTAGCTCCAATGATAGATTTACCTTTTGGTTTAGGAGTCAATTCCTAGACGTCATTAATGCTGAATTGCCTGAGTTCTTCTTGCATAGCTTCAATCCAGCTTTCATCGATAAAGCTTCTTCTATGCTCTTGGGTTCTATTTCGAAATAAGAGCCACAGCACTAGACTCTTCACGCCTTTTGGATCTTGTGCGAATTCCTTCATTGATATCGCCAATAATAAGATCTTTGGGATGATTGGATATATGCTTCCAGTTGCTAATTGATTTGTCAGATTGTTGATCTTTTTCCTCATTTGAATCTTTGACGATCATTTGTTGCTGGTCTTCTGAAGTCTGAGCTGCTTTTGGGAATTTAGACTTTGTAGAGTCTTGAGCAGGTTTAGAATCTTCATGTTGAGTCTGAATCGATTCATTTTGCATAGAGTCTTCAAATTTGACATTCATTGATTCCTCCACAGATTGAGTCTTTTTGTTGTATACTCTATAAGCTTTGCTTGTGATAGAATATCCAAGGAAAATACCTTCATCTGATTTTTCTTCAAACTTACCAACCCGATCATTTGCATTTTTCAAAATAAAACATTTACATCCAAACACATGAAAATATGAAACAATGGGCTTCTTTCCTTTGAATAACTCATAGGGAGTTTTCTCCATAATAGGCCTTAGAAAGACTCTATTAATAATATAACATGCTGTAGAAACAGATTCAACCCAAAAACGAGAAGATATGTTACTTTCAATTAAAAGAGTTCTAGCCATTTCCTGAAGCGACCTATTCTTTCTTTCCACGACTCCATTTTGCTTTGGAGTGTATGGAGAGGAGAACACATGCTGAAAACCAGATTCATCACAGAATTTTGTAATGTCTTGATTTTCAAATTCTCCTCCATGATCTGTCCGTATTCTTGAAATAACATATCCTTTCTCATTTTGGACCTTTTTGGCAAACTTTTCGAAATAAGAAAAAGTTTCAGATTTACTTGCCAGGAAATATACCTAAGTGAATCGTGAATAATCGTCCACAATTACTAAACAGTATTTCTTACCTCTAATGCTCTGAGTTCTGGTTGGTCCAAAGAGATCCATATGCAGAAGCTGCAATACACGATTAGTGGAAACTTGATTTATTGGTTTGAATGAGTTTCTTACCTGTTTTCCCAACTCACATGGTGTGCATAGATCAGACTTTTGGTATGAAAGATTGGGTAGGCCACGAACAAGCTTCTTTGCTGAAATTTTGGCTATTTGTTTCATGTTGATGTGCCCAAGTTTCCTATGCCACAAGTTTGCTTCTTCTTGAATTGAGATTAGACATTGGGTTTCATCTGGTTTGACATCCAAGAGGTAGATATTTCCATGTCTTCGACCTATGAAAGACTGAGAGAAATCTTTACTGATTCTTGAACAAATTCCCTCTTGAAAATTGATTTTGAAACCGGTGTCGCACAGCTGATTGATACTTAGCAAGTTGTAGTTGAGTCCTTCCACTAAGGAAACATTACTGATCGTGAGGCTTCCAATCTTTACAGTTCCGTATCCTACAATTCTTCCTTTGCTGTTTCCTCCAAATGAAACTTTTCCACCATTAACTTGAACAAGCTTTAAGAAGCAATTTGAATCTCCTGTCATATGCCTTGAGCATCCACTATCCAGGTACCATTTAATCTTTTTCTTGATAGTGACCTGCATTTAGAAAAGAGACTCAAGCTTTCTTTGGTACCCATACTCTCTTGGGTCCATTGGTGTTAGTACAACATACTGTCTTTGCCCAAACATTCTTAATAGGTTTCCAAACCATAGGATATTCTTTCTCAAAATGATTTGAGCTATTGCACTTAGAACATCTAATAGCACTACGACCTACTGGTTTTACAAAGACTTTTTGGAAATGATTTTTGTAAGAATCTCTTGTAGGTCTTTGCTTAATTCTTTCCTTTACTTTAGGAAAATCAATTATGATAGAGCTAGTATAAGCACTTAGAGGGGGGTGAATAGGTGTAAAAACAATATTTTCGAGATAAGTGTGCAGCATTCAGTAATAGATAAAGAGATGAGAGTTTTTCACTTAACAAGATTCGATCAAAGTAAAAGAGAGTAGGGAAGAGAATATGAACACAGAGATTATAGTGGTTCGGCTTATTCCAAGCCTACGTCCACTCTTCCGCACCGACACACCTACTGGATTTCACTATGAACAAAAGAGTTGTTACAGAAATGGTCTTCCTTGATTCCATAGAGTAGAGACTCTACTACACTTCCTCAAGGTTTCTCAAAGATATAGACTCTCTTTTGTGTATAAGATATCGCTCAACAATTTAATTGACTAAGAACAAAGAGCTTCAGACTTAGGAATTCTTCTATCGCGCACACACTCGAACAACTAGAACGTCTTCCTTATATACTCCTTTATGCCATCATACCCGTTGGCACTTACCAAAGGAATTCTTCCAATCTACCCGTTGGACAGAATCAATTAGAAAGATCTTCGAGCTATTTAAGGAACATGACGATAGCCCATCAATCCTGCTCGCCCATACAATCGGGATCTTGGTTTCCATAAGTAGAACCTTCCAAGTATACTTCGTCAATCATCGGATCCAATCATCCCCGAATCAATCTTGATTTGAATAAAAGATTCCGACATGCTATATCCAGCCAAGAGATTTTCTCCAGTCGATAAGGTCAAATCCTTAATGAAACATCCAGTTCGGATAAGCCTTCATCGACGGTCTAGACTGTCAATGAGATAGACTTTGAGTCTTGAGTACGCGATAGACTGCGAGTCTTGAGTCTCAGTGATCCGAGGTCTTCGGACTTTGATGGAAGAGTCTACAAGTCTTCGGACTAGATCGATGGAAACGTTTTGTCAGCTTCAAAATACTCAAGGACGATTTCTCCAACAATCTCCCCATTTTTGATGGTGACAAAACTTTCTAGATTTGGATATCTTTGACCTGCAAAACATTACTTAGACAAATATGGATATCTCACAAAAATAAGAGGCTTAGTAATAACACTAAAATCTGCATCCACGAGAAGATATGTTAGTCTTGTAAATGAACAAAGCCATGAGATAACAATATTATTTAAGACAAACAAATGTTCAAGCGAGTCAAATCCAAAACCAATCCAAAACCAAACAACCAAACACAACCAAACACAAAAGACAAGTCAAACAATGAATCGCACCACATCTCTCCCCTTTTTGTCATCATTAAAAAAGGTAGAGATGAAAAGAGAATAAAAAATTAAGAATGCTTGGGAACACGAACAAGCTGGAAATCTCCCATTAGTGGACAATCCCTTCCAGCTTTTTTCAAATCCTCCTTCGTTGGACCACATCTTCACCCTTAGCATTTAATTGAACTTGACGAGCAAGGGCTTGAATTTGATCATGCAAAGAAACTGAAGAGGTTTGTCCTGCATTTTGTAAGTTCTGTACTTCGCATCCCATAGCATATATTTGACCTCGCATCTCCAGGAGAACATCAAGAATTCTGCGAAAGTCTACCGAATTATCAGTCTGAGTACTGGCTTCTGCACGATTAGATGGAGTATGTGCAGATGAAGGCAGATCAGCATGGTCACGCAGATTGGGCGATGAAATATCATGTTCCTCCTCAGGAAATTGAGAAGCATAGATGTCCTCTGGATTGGCTGGAGAACGACTTATTCCTTCACTGGTGACAGGGAATGAGGACGTTCCTCTTTTCTCAGGATCTCCCCCTGTTTCCATGCCTTCAGTTGGAGAAAAGTATTCATCCTGCTCTGTTTCCTATCTCTCTCTTTCTTCTTCTTCCTGAATTCTCTCCTCCTCTGCATCTCTCTCATCTGCTTCTTTCTCCTCTGCTTCCAATTCTTCTCTTTCTTCAGATCTCTGCTCTGTCTCAACAGAGTCTTTTTCTTGTTGCTCAGTTAAACTTGGAACAGGACGACTCAAATTCTTCAAAGCCAATGCAGAAATAGTGATATCATCCTCATCCTCTTCATCCTCTTCATCCTCAATGATGAGAGCTCTTCTTTTCCTTGAAGGAGCAACCATGGGCTCCTTCCCTTTCCTCTTTGCAGCCGAAGATAAAAGATGAGTCTTGACAGGAGTTTTCTCCTTGAATTTCTCCAATGCCTTGTTGAGTTCCTTCGACGCATTTTAATGACCATTCTCGGTCCACCACCATGTGATCGCACGTTCGAACACGAGAAAATCCGGGAGGCTGAACGTTCAAATGTCTGAATAATTTGGTCACAAGAGCTGCATACGGAAGTTGACCCTTGTCTTTCACCACGCTCTGTACATGTGGAACATGATAGTGTGGAAGAGAGAACTTTTTGCCAGCATTGATGGCATACATCAATTTTGCCTCCGAGTTTGAAACATCTTGTCTTTGAAGTTGACTTTGGTCTAAGACGTTAATCACAATCTTGTGAAGCGGAATGTTGGACGCATTCATTCTCGAATAAGAAATTTTTCTTCCGTCTTTCTATCCTTAACAAGCTCCAACGTTGCACGAGCAATAGACACTTTGATGGGTTGATATCTTCCTCTTTCCACTCCAATCACATCAGCCAAGTATATTCATGTTAACCACACGATCGATCTCGAACACTAAAAGAGAATCTATTCGCATTCAAAAAACGAGATTCGAATAGAAATAAGCGATAAGTTCAGCATGACCTTACGTAGTATCGAACAAAACTGTTCGAGTTGAAGAAGATTGAATTTTTCCCGCAGATTGATATTCACGAGTCAAGAAAATCAAAATCCACACTACTAGGGTTTATCACCCCATGCTTCAAAGAACTTAGAGTACGGTGCTTGTGGTCATCCGTTCGAAACAAATCCGTCCTTTTAGCTCGGATTTTTGCTGCAATGCCCATTCTCGGTTTAAACTCACTGTACATCCTATCATCGTCATTTCCATCTGGTTGACTCAGCCCTCCAACACGTTGATCAATTGGGATGTTTGCAAATGCCTCATCCGCCGAACCGACAGGGGCAATTCCCAATCGTTCCATTGTGCGTAAAAAGAATGTTTCATTTCTAAACTCTTTATCCTTTAGAAATTCATTAATGTAGTTCAATGGAGTACCACTCCTCTTTAAAGCACGATAAAGCTTGTAGGTAAAAGCAGGCTTAAGAGTTCTTACGGGATCTGCGTCTTCGATGATTTCTTCCCCTTCTTGATGTACAGCATTCTGAGGACTAGATGGAGGAGATGGACGCTGCGAGAATGTTGTGGGCTCCGCTGTCTGTCTAAGAGAATCTTCTTCCTCGGTGAGATCGAAGTGCGTAGGCCCCTCTTGCATTTGCTTTGTGGTCCCCGTTCGCGATTCTGGAGGACTTTCTTTGGGACGACATATCTCACAGTCTTTGAGAGATTCCAAGCTTGTTTTCCAAGAAAGATGACAACTTTTCGAGGAATAAACAAGAAAAGAAGATAGAAGTGGAAGAACGATGCTATCTTAGGGTTTTTGTTAGAAAAAAATCGAAGAGGAACCACCAGTATATAAAGCAGTCGAAACGAGGCATACGAATCGCCGTAATAAGAAAATATAAAGATGCCTTATTTTTAAAATAACGCCTTTTGAAAATATTAGACAACTGTCTTTTTTATTAAAACAAACTTCTTTTCGAAAGGAAAGATTCAAATAATCACGAATTAGAAATAATCAAGTTCGGATAGATGATTGTACCTTTTCAAGATTTGATCGGGAGATAATAACAAAAAAAAAACTTACAATCATGAGTTTTGATCATCTCGAGTCGAGAGTCTTTTCGACTTTTAGACTCGAGTCGAACCTCTTCAGACTTTAAGATATTGAGTCTGGAACGAATAACTTCAAATTGATTTTTCTCTAAAGGCTTTGTAAAAATATCTGCCAGTTGATTCTTTGAATCGATAAACTGAATAGTAACTTCTCCATTTTGAACATGATCTCTAATGAAGTGATGTCGAATCTCTATATGTTTTGCTCTTGAGTGAAGAATCGGATTCTTGGTGAGATTGATTGCGCTGGTGTTGTCACATTTGATTTCGCACAAGAATCTTCAAATCCAAAGTCTCTTAGTCGTTGTTTTATCCACAAAATTTGTGAGCAACAACTTCCAAGAGCTACATACTCGCTTCCGCTGTAGAAAGAGCTACCGTACTTTGCTTCCTTGAAAACCAAGACACTTTGTCCTACTTCCAAGTAGTTGACAGTGCCCGAGGTACTCTTTCTATCAATTCTGCATCTGGCTAGGTCTGCGTCAGAGTATCCAAGAAGAGTAAAGTCTAATTCTTTAGGATACCAGAGACCTATTTTTGAAGTTGAGGCAATGTATTTGATAATACGCTTTGCAGCACTTAGATGAGATTCTTTAGGGTCGATTGAAATCGGCATAAATGCAAACGCTAAACAAAATGTCGGGTCTAGAAAAGCGTAAGATAAAGAAGTGAGCCAATGATACTCCTGTATAGCTTCGATCAACTTTCTTCCCTTCTTCATCTTTGTCTATCTTCAAGGAACTTGACATTGGTATGTCGATCTTTTTGCAATTCTCCCCCCAAACTTTTTGACAAGTTCTTTGGCATATTTTTCTTGATGAATAAAAGTTCCTTTCTTCAGTTGTTTCACTTGAAGCCCGAGAAAGAAGGTTAGTTCACCCATCATGCTCATTTCAAACTCATCTTGCATAGACTTAGAGAATTTCTTGCACAGACTTTCATTAGAAGATCCAAAAATAATATCATCAACATAAATTTGAACAAGTAGAAAGCTTTTGCTTTCTCTTTTGATAAACAAAGTAGTATCTACTTTACCTTTGACAAAGCCATTTTGAATTAAAAACTTACTTAGTCTGTCATACCAAGCTCGAGGAGCTTGCTTTAATCCATATAAAGCCTTTTTCAGTCTGAATACAGAGTCTGGTTTTCTTGGGTTCTCAAAACCGGGTGGTTGTTCCACATAGACTTCCTCTTGGATAAATCCATTTAGGAAAGCACTTTTGACGTCCATTTGGAATAACCTTTTGGTTTAGGAGTCAATTCCCAGACATCATTAATGTTGAATTGCCTGAGTTCTTCTTGCATAGCTTCAATCCAGCTTTCATCGGTTAAAGCTTCTTCTATGCTCTTGGGTTCTATTTCAGAAATAAGAGCCACAGCACTAGAGTCTTCGCGCCTTTTGGATCTTGTGCGAATTCCTTCATTAATATTGCTAATAATGAGATCTTTGGGATGACTAGATTTATGCTTCCGATTGCTGTTTGATTTGTCGATCGTTGATCTTTTCCCCGATTTGAATCTTCGACAATCATTTGTTGCTGGTCTTTTGAAGTCTGAGTTGCTTTTGGAGATTTAGACTTTGTAGAGTCTGGAGCAGGTTCAGAATCTTCAAGTTGAGTCTCGAATTGAATCAATTTGCATAGAGTCTTGAAATTTGACATTCATTGACTCCTCCACGATTGAGTCTTTTTGTTGTATACTCGTAAGCTTTGCTTGTGATAGAATATCCAAGGAAAACTCCTTCATCTGATTTTTCTTCAAACTTACCAACTCGATCATTTGCATTTTTCAATATAAAACATTTACATCCGACACATGAAAATATGAAACAATGGGCTTTTTTTTCTTTGAATAACTCATAGGGAGTTTTCTCCGAATAGGTCTTAGAAAAACTCTATTAATAATATAACATGCTTTGTAGAAACGATTCAGCCCAAAAGCGTGAAGATATGTTACTTTCAATTAAAAGAGTTCTAGCCATTTCCGAAGCGACCTATTCTTTCTTTCCACGACTCCATTTTGCTCTAGAGTGTATGGAGAAGAAAAAACATGCTGAAAACCAGATTCATCACAGAATTTTGTAAAGTCTTGATTTTCAAATTCACCTCCATGATCTGTTCGAATACTTGAAATAACATATCCTTTTGCATTTTGAACTTTTTGGCAAACTTTTCGAAATGAGAAAAGGTTTCAGATTTACTTGCCAGGAAATAAACCCAAGTGAATCATGAATAATCATCCACAATTACTAAACAATACTTCTTACCTCCAATGCTTTGTGTTCTGGTAGGTCCAAAGAGATCCATATGCAAAAGCTGCAGAACACGATTAGTGGAAACTTGCTTTATTGGTTTGAATGAGTTTCTTACCTGTTTTCCCAACACACATGGTGTGCATAGATCGAGACTTTTTATATGACAGATTGGGTAGACCACGGACAAGCTTCTTTGCTGAAATTTTGGCTATTTGCTTCATGTTAATGTGCCTAAGCTTTACGTGCCACAAATTTGCTTCTTCTTGAATAGAGATTAGACATTGGGTTTCATCTGGTTTCACATCCGAGAAGATAGATATTTCCATGTCTTCGACCCAAGAAAGATCGAGAGAAGTCTTTACCGGTTCTGAACAAATTCCTTCTTGAAAATTGATTTTGAAACCGGTGTCGCACAAATTGACGATACTTAGCAAATTATAGTTGAGTCCTTCTACTAAGGAAACATTACTAATCACGAGGCTTCCAATCTTTACAGGTTCCGTATCCTACAATTCTTCCTTTGTCAAGTTTCCTCCAAATGAAACTTTTCCACCATTAACTTGAACAAGCTTTAAGAAGCGGCTTGAATCTCCCGTCATATGCCTAGAGCATCCACTATCCAGGTACCATTTAATCTTTTTCTTGATAGTGACCTTGATTTCACCGTCTGAATCTGAGTCTGTTTCGGAGTCTGAATCAGAGTCTGATTGTGCCATGAGACAAATGTTGGCATAATCATCATCACTTTCTTCACATTCTGTATCACTCCAAGTTTCTACTTTGAATGCCTTTTGAGATTTCTCAGCTTTTCCTTTCTTCTTCCTCAGAAGGGGACAGTTGGGTCTGATATGTCCCTTTTTCTTACATTCAAAACAAACTACATCTCTATTGGATTCTTCATCCTCAACAGACTTACTCTATTGCTTTTGGAAGCTCTATTTCTTTGGATTGAATCTTCTTCCTTTTCTGTTTAGCTTTCTGAATCTTCTTATCATGAGAGCAAGCTCTTCATCATCCATGTCGTTTTCAGAATCGTGACATCGAGAATCATCATTAGACTTTAATGCAATGGATTTCTTACCTTTAGGATCTTCATCTTCATTGATTCGCTCCACTTCATAAGACGAAGAGTCCCAACCAATTCATCGACGGAAAGTGGCATAATTCTTTGTGTCTCTCTTATTGAGGTTTTTATGTGATTCCAATCCTTGGAGAGTCCACGCATAGCTTGTTTACTTTCATGGGATTTGAAATTGGTTGACCTTGATTTTCAAGACCATTCACGATATCTCGTAAAACGACTAAACATGTCGATGATAGATTCTCCTAATTTCATTTTGAATGCTTCGTATTGATCGGGCGAATGTTGATTCGGTTTCTTTCACTCGATCGGTTCCTTCATAAGTGATGTGTAATCTATCCCAGACTTCTTTAGCTGTAACACAAGAAGATATTCTGTTATATTCGATAGGTGATAATGCACAATATAAAGAATATATAGCTTTTGCATCAAGAGCTTGTCTTTTGGTCATCTCTTCTTGAGTCATTTCGCTAGACTCAACAGCTTCTTTTCCTCTTTCTAAGACGGGTGCAGCTTTAGGAATGATTCCTTTGTCTACTACATCCCATTCCAGAGGATCCTTTGATCTTAAGAAAGCCTTCATCTTGTTTTTCCATATGTTGTAATCCTTCCCATCAAAATAAGGTGGTCTGGTATTGCTTTGCCCTTCAACCAATCTTGGAGCGAACATACTAGCCATGGATCTTTAACTCTAAAGTAAAACACTTCAATTTAAATGAGTACACAGGCTTTGATACCAATTGATAAAGCTAGTATAAGCACCTAGAGGGGGGTGAATAGGTGTAAAAACAATATTTTCGAGATAAGTGTGCAGCATTCAGTAATAGATAAAGAGATGAGAGTTTTTCACTTAACAAGATTCGATCAAAGTAAAAGAGAGTAGGGAAGAGAATATGAACATAGAGATTATAGTGGTTCGGCTTATTCCAAGCCTACGTCCACTCTTCCGCACCGACATTACCTATGGATTTCACTATGAACAAAAGAGTTGTTACGAAATGGTCTTCCTTGATTCCACGAGTAGAGACTCTACTACACTTCCTCAAGGTTTCTCAAAGATATAGACTCTCTTTTGTGTATAAGATATCGCTCAACAATTTAATTGACTAAGAACAAAGAGCTTCGACTTAGGAATTCTTCTATCGCGCACACACTCGAACAACTAGAACGTCTTCCTTATATACTCCTTTATGCCATCATACCCGTTGGCACTTACCAAAGGAATTCTTCCAATCTACCCGTTGGACGAGAATCAATTAGAAAGATCTTCGAGCTATTTAAGGAACATGACGATAGCCCATCAATCCCGCTTTCGCCCATACAATCGGGATCTTGGTTTCCATAAGTAGAACCTTCCAAGTATACTTCGTCAATCATCGGATCCAATCATCCCTGAATCAATCTTGATTTGAATAAAAGATTCCGACATGCTATATCCAGCCAAGAGATTTTCTCCAGTCGATAAGGTCAAATCTTTAATGAAACATCCAGATTCGGATAAGCCTTCATCGACGGTCTAGAGACTATCAATGAGATAGACTTTGAGTCTTGAGTACGCGATAGACTCGAGTCTTGAGTCCGGCGATAGACTCGAGTCTTGAGTCCGCGATCCGGAGGTCTTCAGACTTTGATGGAAGAGTCTACAAGTCTTCAGACTAGACTGATGGAAACGTTTTGTCAGCTTCAAAATACTCAAGGACGATTTCTCCAACAAATTAGAGGAATGGTTTCAACAGTCATTCGTAAGCCAGATTTGTTGAAGTAAGGTCTTTGTGCTAAAAGAATTTTTTCAAGTTTCTCGAGATCATATAGAAATTTTTTGGAAATATTTGAGATGTCATTTTTCAAGAATCAATTTTCTTTTGAAAGATTGTCTTCATTTTCTTTCAAAGTAGTAACATTTTTGTCTAAACTTTTGACCTTTTCTTTCCAAACATTTTCTTGTTGTTTTAGTGCAGAATTTTCTCTTTTAAGTTCGGAAATCCTTTTAAGAGAAGTTTTAAGACTAAGACACAATTCATCAATGTATCTAGAAACTTTAGTAGGATTTTCAAATTACTTACCTTGAATTCACCGTTCGAATCGAGTCGTTTGAGTCTGAATTTGAGTCCGATTGTGCCATGAGACAAATATTGGCATAATCATAATCACTTTCTTCACATTCTGTATCACTCCATGTTTCTGCTTTGAATGCCTTTCGATATTTCTCAGCTTTTCCTTTCTTTTTCTTTAGAAGGGGACAGTTGGGTCTGATATGTCCCTTTTTCTTACATTCAAAACAGACTACATCTCTATTGGATTCATCATCCTCAACAGACTTACTCTGTTGCTTTTGAAAGCTTTGTTTCTTTGGATTGAATCTTCTTCCTTTTCTATTTAGCTTTCTGAATCTTCTTATCATGAGAGCAAGCTCTTCATCATCCATGTCGTCTTCAGAATCTGTGACATCAGAATCATCATTTGATTTTAATGCAATGGATTTCTTACCTTTAGGATCTTCATCTTCGTTGATTCGCTCCACTTCATAAGACTGAAGAGTCCCAACCAATTCATCGACAGAAAGTGGCATAATTCTTTGTGTCTCCCTTATTGAGGTTTTTATGTGATTCCAATCCTTGGAGAGTCCACGCAGTAGCTTGTTTACTTTCATGGGATCGAAATTGGTTGACCTTGATTTTCAAGACCATTCACGATTTCTGTAAAACGACTAAACATGTCAGTGATAGATTCTCCTAATTTCATTTTGAATGCTTCATATTGACCAAGCAGAATGTTGATTTTGGTTTCCTTCACTCGATTAGTTCCTTCATAGGTGATGTATAATCTATCCCAGACTTCTTTAGCTATAGCATAAGAAGATATTATGTTATATTCAGTAGGTGATAATGCACAATATAAAGAATAAATTGCTTTTGCATCAAGAGCTTGTCTTTTGGTTATCTCTTTTTGAGTCATTTCGCTAGACTCAACAGCTTATTTTCCTCTTTCTAAGGTAGGTGCAGCTTTAGGAATGATTCCTTTGTCTACCACATCCCATTCCAAAGGATCCTTTGATCTTAAGAATGCCTTCATCTTGTTTTTCCATATGTTGTATTCCTTTCCATCAAAATAAGGCGGTCTGGTGTTGCTTTGCCCTTCAACCAGTCCTGGAGCCAACATACTAGCCATGGATCTTTAACTCTGAAGTAAAACACTTCAATTTAAATGAGTACACAAGCTCTGATACCAATTGTTAGCGCTAGTATAAACACCTAGAGGGGGGTGAATAGGTGTAAAAACAAATTTCCGAGATAAGTGAGCAACACTAATCAATAATAGATAATGAAAAGGAAATCTCTTTCTTTTCAAATGAACAAGATACGATCAAAGTAAAAGAGTGAAGGGAAGAGAATATGAACACAGAGTTTATAGTGGTTCGGCTTAATCCAAGCCTACGTCCACTCTTCCGCACTGACAGCCCACCGGCTGGATTTTACTATGAACAAAAGAGTTGTTATAGAAAAGCACTTCCTTGATTCCACAGTGTAGAGACTCTACTACACTTCCTCAAGGTCTCTCAAAGATATAGACTCTCTTTTGCGTACAAGATTTCGCTCAACAGTGTAATTGACTAAGAACAAGGAGCTTCAGACTTTAGAATTCTTCTATCGCGCACTCACTTAAACAACTGGAACGTCTTCCTTATATACTCCTTTATGCCATCATACCCGTTGGCACTTACCAAAGGAATTATTCCAATCTACCCGTTGGACAGAATCAATTAGGAAGATCTTCGAGCTATTTAAGGAACATGACGATAGCCCATCAATCCTGCTCGCCCATACAATCAGAATCTAGGTTTCCATAAGTAGAACCTTCCAAGTATACTTCATCAATCAACGGATCCAAAATCCCTGAATCAATCTCGATTTGAATAAAGGATTCCGACATGCTATATCCAGCCAAGAGATCTTCACCAGTTGATAAAGTCAAATCCTTAACGAAACACCCAATTCTGGATAAGCCTTCTTCGACGGTCTAGAGACTGTCAATGAGGATAGACTTTGAGTCTTGAGTCTAGCAGTCCGGAGGTCTTCAGACTTTGATGGAAGAGTCTGCAAGTGTTCAGACTAGACTGATGGAAACGTTTTGTCAGCTTCAAAACACTTAAGGAAGTTTTCTCCAACACCATGGAATTGATCATTTAGCAAAAACAATAAATAATTAAAAAAAAAACACTAGAGTTGTTACCATTTTTAGGGTTTATTGCTATTTTTAAGAAATTAAAAAAAATATATTTTTTTAAAAAAGAGTCGATCCGGTCCGGTTCGGTCCCCCTCGGAATCGGGAACCGGATCGACAATCACCGGTTCCATTTTTATGGAACTGGGAACCAGACTAATCCTTCTGGGAACTAGATCAAATTGGTCGGTTTGGTCCGATCCGGGCAATTCTTGGTTTGGGCGGTTCGACATGCTCACCTCTAATTGGTCAAAGATCACGAGCCTTGAAGGAACAATGTTAGACATATCAAGAGTTTGATAAAGTTCTTTGACTATTGTCAATTAGTAAGTACAGTTTCATTGAGGTCCCGTTTGTTTCGTGGAAAACGTGATATTGGAAAATACTTTTTGGGAAGTCTTTTTTTAGGAAAATGACAATATTTTTAAATGTTTGTTGAAAGTTGAAAATGAGTCGGAAAATATTTTTCGCCGTTTGATGTAAAAAATCTGATTTGATTTTCCAAGGGAAAACTACCAAAATATTCGAATTTATTTATTTAGTTTTTCTTTTTTTCCCTTTTTCATTGGCCGATCGTCAACCGTATGTGAGGGCCAAGCTCACCCAAGGCCGATGAGGCTTGAGCTTGCCAAATTCTAACTAGTCGAGCTTTGCCAACCTTGGGCGAGGCTTTACCTCGCTAGATTTGGCAAGCTCAAGCCCCACTAGATTTGGAGCTTCGAGCTCACTAGAGGTCAGCGAGGCTTGAGCTTTGCAAGAGGTTGGTGAGCTCGAGCCTTGCTGGCCTTGGGTGAGCTCGTCCCTTGCTTGTGCCGGTTGGTGGCCGCATCGTGGCTGGCAACGGCGACTTAAACGCCAATGCCTAATTATATTTTAAAGAATGTTTTTTTAATTTTTTATAGGAAAAATCATTTTCCTGAATCTAACCATAGGTTTTTCATCAATTCATTTTCTTAAGCAAATCAAAGTGATTCACAAATTTTGTGTAAGCATTTTGCATACGATTGGTTTTTTTTTTTTTTTGTCATAGATATCATTAGTTAATTAATAACTCTTAATGACATATGGGAAAAAAGTAGACGCTGAATTTTTTGGGGCATGTGTGGCCACAAAATTTCACTGAAAATGAAGTAACAAGGAAGGATTGAAGCAAAGAGATGTAGATTGACAATGAATCGTAAAATAGTTAGTTTCCCTAATAACGTTCAGGAAATAATCTTTCACTTTATCCCTGACACTTCTCCATCCCTTGACGGACTCCAAGGTAGAAGATTTCGATTCGGGACAGTCGAAGAGAGGAAAGTCATACTGGTCATGACAGGACTGGGTGTGGTATGTGTCCCGCTACTGTTTTCTTCAAAATTTTGTGCCTGTCTTGTCAAATTTTCAAAATATATTTCAACAACGGCTTAATTTGGTTGTGACTAATGCGCTCGTGCGTCGCGATATTGAGGGAAAGTACGTATGAACTGGTGCAGATAAACGCAGCCATCACCACGCAGCTTCTGCTAAGCTTCTTCAATGTGGAGGGAGTAATTCATTACGGAATTGCTGGGAATGCTAACCCCGATTTGCACATCGGAGACGTCGCTATTCCCCAGTATTGGGCACATACCGGTCTTTGGAATTGGCAGGTTTTCGACTTCTCAACCTGATTTCTAGATTCATCCACCCAATTCTTCGATGTGAAGGGAGTAACTTGACTTTTCTTTTTCTTTGCCTTGAAATTATGGGGGAAACTCTACAGTGGTTCTCGAAGTACATGAGAAAGAAACTGTCAATGCGATTCGTTATTCTTTGTTTTTTCCTCCTAAGTTGCAAGTGGTTTTATTAGATTGACATTTTTATGGAGATGTTCACACTTAAGAGAGAGACTGGTTTATATATATATACATACAATTACGTACATAAGCCTACCATGCACGCTTTTATATTCTAAGAAAATAATGGCAATGGGATGGCTTTCATAACATGCGTGTACTAGGGAAAATTATCCAAAAATATTTGAAGTTATTGTGTGGCGGTCAATTGAGGCCAGAACTTTTTGATTATGCAATTAACACTAAATCTTTTGACCATTTTTAAATGTGGTCTATCCAATCAATTGTAACTACAAATTGTTGATATAGATCCCAACCGTCCTATATGGTATGACTAATGTAAACATGTATGTTTTTTGCTTTTTATTTTTTAATTTTTTTCCCTTTTCCCCTATGGCTTGTTTAAGTGATGGTCCGCGACTATCCCTTGCCCAGATCTAAGTGAGCATAGCCCTTGCCTGTGGTTGTTGCGGGTCATTGTCAAGATTGGCTGTAGGCAAAAAGGAAAAGAAACAAAAAGACAAAAAAGAAGAAGAAAAAGACAAGAAAAAGGAAAAAAGAAAACAATTCAAAATTGTTAAATTTTTTTAAAGATGTCAACGTTTGTACTTGTTGTGTCACATAGATGGTTGGTGCTAATTGGACCATCACGTCAGTGATTTCCGGACAAAACCGGTCGGAAGGATTACATTGAAAAACATAAATAAGATTTAGAACTAAATTAACCAAATTAAAAAGTTCATAACTGAATTAACCACAATGCAATAGGTTTATGACTTTTTGACAATTTTTCCTCACATAATAGTCCAACCAAATTATATAAACATACAAAATATATATTACTAGTGACTAGTGAGATATTAATAGGAATGCATCAAATCGATGACATTTCAAGAACGCCGGGTCTTACAGAAAAAACTATTCTTTAGCGTGTTTTCTATGGCAACAGTCTGGTACAGTAGTTGTTTTTCTTTTTGTCACTTTAGTCATGTATAATATATTTCATCGTTTCCTTATAAACAATGGTTGTACTTTATTCGGTCATCCACACTGATAAATATCAATACAATGGTCTACGCATAGAGATACGGGCAGGGTCCAGAAGATGAACTCGCATTGGAATCAAACGGAGACTACACGAGAACGCTTGGACACTTGAGGTTTGCAAATTACTCTACAAACGTCACGGGTTGTGCTTCACACGACAATCTCTTGAACAACATATGGTATCAACTGGAGGAAGTGTTTCCCGTCACTGGAACTCCTGAGGAAAGATAGCACAAGTTCTGGGTCCCCGTCGGTTCCGCCTACTTCGCAGTGGCCAAGAAGCTTGAGGTACTACTGCTCGATGCTTTCTAGGGTTTGCTGTCATATCTATATATGTTGGGAAAACTTTACTGAAACTGATTTAGAAGGTGAATATACGGCGAATCTCAGGAAAAAGTGTGCTGGGACCTCTAGGGCTTTCGGAAGAGTTTTACTCAACCAAAAGAAAGTCAGATGAGATCAGTACATGGAAGGCATTATTTACATAAAGAGTAACTAAATGACTTAAGCAAAAATATCATTCTTGCTTATCACTTGAATAACACCGCTTTAGATATTTCGAACCATTATTTGGAAAGTATCACGATCGTGTAGAGTTTCATGAGTCAATACTTCAATAGAGAGAAATTTTGGCCACCTTTCTTGCTATCCAAATTAATCATTTATGATGAAGGGTCTAATTCACACATATTTTTGATGTATGTCACTCCTTAGGGCTTGAAATTGGAATCTTGCGTGAACGCGACCACGTGCTTAAACTACACGCCGAGTGTAAGCACCGTTGAAAGAGGCATCAGTGCCAGCATCTACCTTGACAACAGCGCCTACCGGAGCTTCATCTACGACAAGTTCAATGTGAGCCCTGTGGACATGGAGAGCGCATCGGTCGCCCTAATCTGTTACCAGCAGAATACGTCTTTCATCGCCATCAGGGCGCTCTCTGACTTGGCCGGCGGTGGGTCTGCCGAATCGAACGAGGCCGACACTTTCATTGACCTCGCCTCGGACAATGCGGTGACGGTCGTGGTGGAGTTTATAAAGCAGCTTTCCTCCAGTACTCTCTAATGGCAAGATTGGCAGCCTAATATAATATTCTATTGTCAATAATAATGCAATGATCCATTGCGTTTGTGTCTATTTGCGTAGCAACATGAACCCTGATGGGCCTTGGACCTTGGCATAGCTGGGGAAGAAACTTCAGCAGTGACCGACTGCCTGAAAAATTTCCCATATCATTTTCCTTACTTTAAATCCTCCCATAGTAATAAAAGATCAAAGTCACGAGGGTTTGATGATTTGAAATTCTTCCTCACACTTAACTTTGCTTGAATTATACACTGGATATTCATAGATTTGACTTTACTCAATTATGTGCGAGATTGGACTCAAAATCAAGAACTAGAGGTAATATATACGTCTACTTCAACATGAACTGTGTGTTGGTCTAGTAAAAGAGAAGATAGTGTCTAACTTTATTTAAATCTTAATATTAACAACATTTCCTTATTTCTATCGAAAGTAAGAAAGAGCATTTCATTATTCAAGCTGAATCCATGAAAAAAGAAAGTCAGATCTTATGTTATTTTGACATTGTTGGTGAATTTGTTTAAACTTTTCAGGTCCAAGTATTATTGGGCCTGGACTCTTCTTCTCCTTTCTTATTTATTTCTCTTACAGATTTTTTGCTAGAACTTATTTAAAAACCAAGCAGGCCTAATGGAAGTCGTGGGCCTAGCTAGGGGTCATTCCAATGGGTGGCTCTAAGTCTCTTTCTAATTACCTGCATTGCTTCAGTAGTAAGTTGCACCAACTAGGGACCAGTAAGCTTCTTTTCCTCGACCTCATTCCAACAAGTTGGAGTTCTGCAAGTCCGACCATATAAGGCTTCAAATGGAGCCATTATAATACTTTGTTGATAACTGTTATTATAAGCAAATTCGACGAGATGCAAATGCTCGTCCCAGCTTCCTTTAAAATCAACTATACAAGCTCTCAGCATATCCTCTAATGTTTGGATGGTTCTTTCTATCTGGCCATCAATTTAGGGGTGAAAGGACGTACTATATTGCAGTTTTGTTCCCAATGCAGTTTGAAGACTTTGCCAAAATATTGCTGTGAATTTAGGATCTCGATCAGACGTAATTGTCACTAGTACTTTATGTAGACATACTATTTGTCATACATACAAGTGCACATAATCTTCCGATGAGAAATCCTTCTTTACTGCTAGAAAATGAGCCAACTTTGTCGATCGGTCAACTATTACCCAAATTGAGTCATTCCGTTTTGACTCCTTGGTAATCCTAGAACAAAGTCCATGGTAACGTGTTTCCATTTCCATTCAGGAATTTCAAGTGGTTGCAATAATCCACTAGAATTGCAACGTTGAACTTTTACTTGTTGACATGATAAGCACTTGGCAACATACTTAGCAACGTCCGTCTTCATGCCATTCCACTAGTAGTTTTGTCGAAGGTTCTGGTACATCTTTGTATTACTAGGGTGGATACTGTAATTACTTCAGTGCGCTTCCGCCATAATTTCTTCCTTGAGCTTATCATGATTGGGTACGCACCAACGCTCATGGAATTTCACGGTTTCGTCTCCTGCAATGCGGAAATCACTTCCTTTCTTGTCCATGGCTTGTTTCCGAAGCCTTTGAATCTCCGGATCGACTTGCTGTAATTTTTTTTTATCTTCTGTATTATTTCTGGCTCAATTCTAAGTGTAGCCAGTAAACCCGCAAGTCGTCTTATCTCGAACTTCAAGTCAGAATCTCGAACTTCTTCTAGGAGATCCATTCTTAAGCATTATTTGTGCAAGAGAGGACTTATGGCTAAGGGCGTTGGCAACTCAATTTGCTTTACCAAGATGTTATAATAATTAACGATCATAATCCTTCAAAAGTTCCATCTATCGCCTTTGCCGCATATTCAACTCCTTTTAGGAGAATAAATACTTCAAGCTTTGATGGTTGGTGTATATCACGAACTTTTTTCTGGAAAGATAGTGTCACCAAATCTT
This sequence comes from Eucalyptus guilfoylei, assembly GCA_016097605.1. Lineage (NCBI taxonomy): Eukaryota > Viridiplantae > Streptophyta > Magnoliopsida > Myrtales > Myrtaceae > Eucalyptus > Eucalyptus guilfoylei. The sequence goes on from CM027862.1 coordinate 31,180,446, forward strand.
CAAAGCGAAAATAATTGCAGCTAGCTCCAGGTCATGAGTTGGGTAATTCAACTCGTAGGGCTTCAATTGCCTAAACGCATATGCCACAACTTTACCATACTGCATTAACACACAATTAAGTCCTTTATGCGAGGCATCACCGTATATTTCAAAACCTCCTGATCCAAATGGAAATGTGAGTACAAGAGCCATTGTAAGTCTTCGTTTTAATTCTTAAAAACTCCATTCACATTTATCCGTCTACTCGAACTTCACATCCTTCCTTAATATTTGAGTGAGGGAAGCAGCAATACTAGAGAATCGTTCCACGAATCTCCGGTAGTACCTAGCCAAACCAAGAAAAATCCGAACTTCGGCAACTGTAGTTGGTCTTGGCCAATTTATTACTGCTTCCACCTTAGCAGGATCTACTAATATCCCTTCACTAGTCACCACATGGGCCAGAAATACCATGCGGTTTAACCAGAACTCGCACTTATTGAATATTGCATATAGTGCGTGTTCTCGAAGCATTTGCAACACCATTCTCAAGTGTTGCTCATGTTCTGCCATATTCTTTGAATAAACCAGAATGTCGTCAATAAATACTATGACGAAGTGATCCAATTACGGCTGGAATACTCGGTTCATGAGATCCATGAAAGCTATTGGGACATTCATCAAATTGAACGGCATAATGGTAAATTCATAATGCCCATACTGAGTTCTGAAGGTTGTCTTCAGAATATCTTCTTTCTTGATTCTCAATTGGTGATATCCCGAATGTAAATCAATCTTGGAATATATTGCCGCTCCTTGAAGTTGATCGAAAAAATCATCGATCCGTGGTAACGGATACTTGTTTTTGACGGTAACTCGATTCAACTGTTGGTAGTCGATACAAAGACGTAACGACCTATCTTTCTTTTTTACAAACAGGACTGGTGCACCCCAAGGTGAGGCACTAGGGCGTATAAAACCCTTATCAAGTAATATTTGTAATTGCACCTTCAACTCCTTAAGCTCCGCCAAAGACATTCAGTACGACGCTTTAGAAATAGGTTCCGTTCTCGGAACTAGCTTAATAGTGAACTCTATCTCTCTTTCAGGCAGTAATCCACGTAGTTCCTTAGGGAATACATTAGGAAACTCCCGTACCACTGGGATATCGTCCAACTTTGGTTCTTCAACTGACTTATTTTCTACGGTTGCTAAGTAACAACCTTACTTAAGGAGTTGGACTGCTTTCTTTACAAAAATCAGAGGCGTTGAGGGTCCTCCTCCATTTCCGATGAATTGATAGTCGATTTCGATAGGTGGACTAAATTGGATTATCTTGCTATAGCAGTCCATTTTGGCTCATTGTTTACAAAGCCAATCCATTCTGATGATAGCATCGAAATCACAAATATCCAATACGGCTGAATCTATTTTTCCTTCTTATCCACTTATGACAATCCTACACTCCTTGCATCCCATAGTGGACAACATTTCATGTTTCATCGGGGTGGATATACTAAGAATCATCGTAAGGGGTTCAAGCTTCAATCTTACTATACGCACGAACCTCTCCGATACGAAAGAATGCGTTGCACTCATATCGAAAAAGACATAAGCTGAATGATTGTGTAAAGAGACCATACCTGTGATAACGGTCTTGGAGTTCTCCGCTTCTTCCTACATCACCGCATATACTCGTCCTTGAGCTAAAGGACGATTATCTTGCGCAAAAACTCCACTGGATGTCATTGGCTGTTGTTGTGATGGCAGTATAGTTTGTCACCTTTGAGGGCAATCCCTCAACATATGGCCAAGTTGTCCACAGCTATAACATACTCCTTTTCCAGCTAAACAAGGGGCATTACCATGCCGTTTCCCACAGTTACGGCATACTTCAGACAACACCACACTCGCTTTCTGCTTCTTATTCTTTTTGAACACGCGCTTTCCTCCCGGCGCAAACCTTTTGCCTTGTCATTGATTAGGATGGAAGGTCGAATAAGAAGACCTCCCTTGGGAATTCGATGCCGCGACACGTTCTTACCAATCCTTCTCAACCAATTGAGTTTGCTCATACAGCTCATTATAATATTTAAGATTTAAGGGCACCGGCTGACTTCAAATGTCATCTCTGAATCTTTTAGCTTGATTAATCAGATTCTCAATCAATCGAGGAGCATACTTTGATATTTTGGTTAATTTGGCCTCATACTGATCCACCGTCATGTTTCGCTACTGCAAGTGTAGAAATTCGGCCATCTTTCTATCTCGAGCACTCTCAGAAAACTACTTGTTATTAAAGGCCTGCACAAAGGCATCCCAAGTCATAGGAGTGCCTTTAGGGAATATGATCCTCTTGGTGGCTCTCCACCAGTGACTAGCCTTACCTTGTAATCGGTACATTGCCAAGGTCACTTTATCCTCATCAGAACACCTTAAAAGATAAAAAATCTTCTCGACCTCTTTAATCTCGGACTCAGCCTCATCAATGTTTCTAGTTCCAACAAACTTTGGAGGCTTTAATTTTAGGAGCTGTTCGACCAATCCACTCTTTGGACGGTCTCCATTTCCATCCCCATTTGAGGCGTTAGTGGAAACAGAGCTTGCTGCTGTTGAACCTTCTGTTCAATCAAGCTCCCAACATTGGTCAGAACTTGCAGAATTCCATCAAGTCGGGGTCCTGTCTCGATTTTCCTTTAGAAGCATTTGGGTCCTGAGCTGATTTTCCATGGGCAGTTGCTAGATCTTGGAACTCATATTGGTTGCTAAGGAATACAACTATAGAGTTCTAGGGGAATTATCTACAATACAATCAAAATCAGTAATCATAACTTTCATAAAGAAAGAACAATCAAGCAAACAATCACATATCATGCATGTGATCTTCCTAATTTTCTATCCCACGATTCCCAACGCACCTTATGATTCCTGGTAATAAAAGCTTGCTCTAATACCACAACCTGTCACAACCCCCTTTACTCGGAGGTCGAGTTGCGGGTTATTTTGCGACATCCCAGGCTTTGTCACCATCCCGAATTCATTTACTTCTTATTTATGCACATGCGAAAAGCGTAAACATTTTTTTCTGACACAAAATAACATGGGAACGTGAGATACAAACACACTAGCATACTTCGTATATTACATGAGTAGTGATGATTAGAAGCCTATCTTGCATACAAAAGTGGCTTGGGGTATCCCTGTCTCCGCTACGACAGGAACTAACCAAAATTGAGAACCCTTCTTCTTTTACATAGGGCTGATACACCTATCTAATTCCAAAGCCTCGGATGGTTCATCCATATCACTGAGATTCAAGTTTGGATCATCAAACTTGCGGAGAGGTCCTATCCATATGTCCTCATACCTTTGATACCAAGCTTCGAAGTGCATCGGGACAAGCTCACCTAAGCCATTTTCTATCCATACAACGGATGACATTTTACAATAAGTAAAATTAGTTTCTATATCTACCACATCCGTCGTAGTGGTATATATCTTTATAGGGCAACCAAAATGCATAGTAGCCACGATTCTAAGTACCAGTAAAAGAAATAGGGGTGAGTACTTGGAATACTCAGTAAGTATAGCCTCTGGCCTTCGAATAGAACATCAATTCATCATCAACACTAGTCAATCATTTCGTGCAAATTAGGGCGAAGGCAAATCAATTGCAAGATGCAACCAAGCTTCAAGCACAAATGAATGACAATTCTTGCAATCATTCGTGCATATGATGCATGCCTTGAGCTTATGCACTCTAGCCTTTCTTTCTTGCTCATGCATGCCATGCTTATTAATCTTTTCTCTTATGCTCGGGACTCAAACCCAAGTCTTCCCGGAGCCATCTTGGGACTCGAACCCAATTCAATTCAGGCTTTTAACTGGGTTTCTTGAAGCCGTCTTGGGACTCGAACCCAATTTAACTCCGGCTTTTTAACTGGGCTTCTGGCTTTTGCTGGCTTCTGAGACTCAAACCCAGTTAATATGCTCAGGACTCGAACCCAAGTCTTATGTTAGCCTCTAGGACTCGAACCCAGTTCTTGCTAGGAATTCGGGGACTCAAATCCTATTTTTATCCTTTCTTATCTTTGCTTGAGCACTAATCCCTTCTCAAGGGTGTACTCAAGTCTTATGCACGTGCCATGAACTATGCATTTTATGCCCAAAAATAATGCATGTGTCATTGTTGACACCTATTTTAAATAAAAGATAATCTTCAATTATAGAGGGAAATTTTGAAAAATTTTTGAATTCAAAAGAATTTAACAGTCAAATTTTGGAGCCACTTTTTTTGTTAAAGAAGTTGAGTGAATATCACCAGATCTTCAACAACTTCGAGTCTTTCCTCTATAAAAAAGAAGGTGAGGTTTTGGAATCAGGGGGCCATCAAAAGTTAAAAAAGAAGAAGAGTGAAAGAAAGAGAGAAAGGTGGGTGGGACGTAGCAAAGTCAGAAAAGTGAGAACAGAAAGAGAAATGGGTTTCGGTTCTTGAAGGGAAAAGAAAAAAAGTCAAAAGAAGAAAAGGGTGCAGAAAGAGGGCAGAGAAAAAGGGACGTGAGATAGACAGGTGAGAGAGAGAGAGCTAGAGAGAGAAATAAATAAAAAGGGGAGGAACAGTGTCGTCTTCTTCGAGGACTCCCCCCCTGATCGCGTCGTCCATCGCTGATTCACCTCCCAGCCGCGACGAAGCTTCTGTTTCTGCAGTTCCGCCCCTGCTCCGACGATCTGAGCACCCCTTTGCCACTGGCCCTGCTTCTACCCCCGCTCGCCATCTCCGAGCATCACCGCTGCTGCGATCGGACGACGGAAGCCGCAGCATCTGCCGAAGTTCCGCTCCTCGCCGAGCCCCCTGCTGCTGATTGCCCCGCTCGCTGACTCCCTGCCCTCACCACGCGATGACCCCGACGCTGCTCCTGGTCCGCTCGTCGCCCACCGCCTTTGCCGTCGCCGATCTGCAGCGCCAAAAGCCCCGACGCTCCTGCTCCGACGCCCAGCAGATCTACCCCGACGCCAGTAGATCCCGAGCCAGTCGACGTGCCTCCTCCAGAGCCGGACCTGCGAAGTCGTCGCTGTCCCATCTCGCCGGAACCCTCGCCTGTGAGCCCGCGTCCCTGCACCACCGCCGCACCTCTGCTCCGAGCTCCTCGCCAGTGTGCCTGCTGTGCCCTTGCCGGAGTCTTTCGCCGGCGACTTCCCTCATCGGACCGACGACCGGCTGCCCCTTGGAGACCCATGAGCCGTGCCTGGAAAAGAAGAAAAAAACAAGAGAAAAAACAAAAGAAAAAAGGAAAATTAATTAGGTAGTATTTTACTTTTATTTTTCATTTATTTTGCTCTATAATATTGAATGTTAATACTCATGAATTTTGTAGGCATTATTCGTAGGGATTTTGTCCGGAATTATCGTAATTATTAATTTGATCCGAGAGACATCGGATCATTTTTTTAATTATATTAATTTTTGGGCTTCTTGATAGAATTTCAATTGTTAAATCACAATAATTATTTAATTTGGTCCGTAAGACTTCGGATCAGATTTTTAATTATTTTGATTTCCTTGTTGTGACTATAGAGTTAAAATAATTGTTAATTTAATCCATGAGACAACGGATTCTTTTTTCGGTTATTTTAATTCTTATCTTGGTTTATTTTTTGTAAAAATAATTACTTGTTTTGGAAAAAATGAAAATTATTAAAAAATAAAAAAAGTATAAAAAATCTAAATCTTGCATTAGAGTTTTAATTAGGCTTAGTAAATGAGGATCGCATCATGTTATTATGTTCTAGTAATCCCCTCGTGTAGTTTTTTTAATTGCATCATTATGTTGCTTTCTTTTTTTAAAAAGAATTATTAAGTAATTTAAAAAAAAAAAGAAAAAGAAAACACAAAAGGTCATTTATTTGGATAGTTAATAGGTTAGCTCATAATGAATGCCATTTTATGTCATCATTGTTTAGTGTAGGTTGCATACATAAAAAAATCATTAAAAAAAAAATCATAAAAAGAACATGCATATAGATTTATTATGTCATTCACCCCATATCATGAAACGCATGCATATTTAGGATTATATAAATTAGATTGCATACATATAGTGATAGTTCAAGTTATGCCATATGAATTGCATCTCACATATCATTAGAGTAAAATTCATGCATATCAAATTTAAATTAGGATTACATTTAATTAGATATCATGTCATTTAGAAAATCATGTTTAGGGCATGCATTTTTAATAGCATTTTTTGTAAATGTTTTTTAGAGATTGGACCTAAATAAGTTGTAGTTTATGATTTCTTATGAATCTAGCATTTCGGTTTATTGAATGTTATTTTTCTTGATTGTGCACTCGCATGACCACCATTTGCATGTTAGTAGCTTAGGTTAAAATTGATCAATACTGCCTGCAAAATATTTTTGAAATTAAAATAAAAGGTACCGAAAGGGCGTTAGACTAATCTAGCGTAACCATGTCCCCCTGACTTATTGAATCTACTGGTTAGCAAAAAATAAAGTATTCTCCCATACTTTATTTGGGTTTCTAACCAACCCTAATTGGTTAGTGGCGGCTTCAAATTGAGTATAATTGCATGTTTAAATTAGTTAATTTCTTAATATCAAGTCGCGATTGGTAGGACTTGGGAGAGTCCGTGCCAAGTCTTCGGACTTAGTAATCCATTAGCCTTCTTTAGGTAATTCACCCTCGAAAATTAGGTCGCGACAGCTTAGCGACTTCGCTGGGAACTTTTAAAACTCATAGTGGACATAGGCCTGTTTCTTTTTAAAAAATATTTTTTGTTTGGTAGCAAGGACACAAGGTATGTCACTAACATTTCTAAGGTGTTAAATGTTCTTGCAGATGGGAGGTATAAGGGGAGTAGTCTTTGCTAATCCTTGTCTTGTAGGAGGGTGTAAGGATGAATGATTTATTTTTCCTTAATTAGAAGTGTTGTTTGCATTTAAACTGTTGTGCATGTTTTATTGCTTTTAGCACTACACTATTACACACACGACCTGTGGCCGGACCTGGGCTGCGATAGGATTTCTAGGATGGTGTTGAGAAGGATACTTCCTCCAAAGCGAGACTGCTATGTAGAGGTTGACATTCTCTTCCCCGAAATTTCTTTCATGGTGTCAAATGTGTTTGTCCATATCCGCGAGACTACGTGATTATTGGACATTCCATTCGACTGAGCCGGAGTTAGGGGGACCTGACACGTTAATGCGAGACTACAACGGTCAAATCATCCCTTTAGCTCCACTTTGTTAAGCCATCTAGATAGAAATCGAGCCCCACATTGCATGCATGTGTCTATGTGATTGTCATCCCTTTCTGGTAAAAGTAAGTTGTCTAAACTCTTACTTTGCAATTTACTTACTTTATTGCAATTTTGTCGGTCCATGACAATAGGTTTCGTCGTCAGTCTTGTTTTATATGCGATGGGGAAAACCGACGTGTAATTCATTTCCTCTCCCGAAAAGAGCTCAAAATGTGGCTGGACCAGTTAGATCAAGGCGACCAGGCCTTACGTCCAGTGGTCCCTGACGTGACTGAGAAGCCCACCCAACAAGCACAAATTAAGCATCTTAAGCGGAAAGTGGAAATGATTGAAGCTGAAAATAAGAAGCTTCGCAAGGCGTTGGGTTTTCGAAAGCATATAAAATGAGATGTTTTGGTTTCTTAGTTCAATGTTTAGGGACCTTAATTTCAATTCAGTGCTTTCAATTTTTAGTTGAATATTTAGGGATTTGAATTTCAATTCTTAGTTCATTGTTAGGAAGTTTGGTTCAACGTTTAAAATAAATTTTGAATAAAATGAGGCGATTAGACCATTGTCATGGGCCATTTTCCTATCTTGTCATCATTTCTTACATTATCTCTTTTCTCCCCAAGATCGCCAATCCGTACTCGTTCTAGAGTAACAATGGCCGATGACGCCGAACAAACGCGTGTTGCCGAACAAACATGTATCGCCGCCCTCGAAACGGAAATGAAGCAAGTCCTGAATGTCTTTGAGCAACTCTCTAAACAAATCGATTCTCTCCAAGCAAATACTGTCCCATCAGCTTCGCAAGTCGAAGTGGTGTTACCACAACATGCTCCCATGGCTAATTCGAGAGATAAAGGCAAGAATGTCTCTGTGAGTGGGCCATCAACCTCTGATGATCCCTCCAGTGTTAAAATTACTGACTCGCCTCAAACCATTGTTGATGATGAGGTACAAGTGATACATTCGGCTGAACCGAAGACTGAGCAAGAAAAACGCTTGGCGAAAATCGAGGAGAAACTTAAGCAGCTGCAGGGTTCATTTAGCCAAGGCCCAACTGATCTGTCTCATTATGCAAAGATCAAGATACCAAAGAAGTTCAAAATGCCAGACTTTGAAAAGTATGATGGCACCTTTTGCCCGAAGATTCATCTACAGACTTATGTGGTCAGGATGACTCAGTATGTTGATAACATGCCCTTGATGATTCAACAATTTCAAGCGAGCCTGACAGGACCGGCGCTTCAATGGTACATTATGAAGAAAATTAATCTGCTAGAGACTTGGGAGGATTTGACTGATGCCTTCTTCAAGTAATATAAGTATAATATTGATGTCACTCCATCTCGAGAGGATTTAGTTCGCACTGAGAAGAAGAAGACGGAATCTTTCAAGGCATATGTCACAAGATGGAGGACCGTAGCTGCTCAAATTACTCCGGAGCCGACAAAAAAGGAGCTGATGGATTTGTTCATCGAGACACTCCTGCCTGAATATCGAAGTCGGATGCTGGGATCGACGGCCGAGTCGTTCAATCAGCTAATCCCTATCGGCGAGCGAATTGAAGTAGCCTTGCGTGATGGATGGGCGTCTGATCAAACTAGCTCGTATAAGAGAATCTTGACCAAGAAGGATAAGGAACCTGCAGCGGTGGTTAATGCAATTTATGTTCAACCACCTCGCCCTACCCCGAACACCCAACAGGGAGGAGCACGACCATTTTTTGGCCAGCAGAAAAACTCTTACAAGCGTCAATTTACACCACTTCCTAAGCCCTTATCCAAGATCTTGTCGACCCTTCAAAAGAAAGGATTACTTGCTAAGGAGCCTAAGCGATCTAATCCCGAGCGTTTCCCCAACTATGATCCATTGAAGACATGTGCTTATCATATGGGGAGGTAGGGCATTCTGTTGACGATTGCTATACGCTGCAACACAAAATCCAAAATCTTTTGGATGCCAAGGTGGTCTCATTCTGAGATGCATAGCCGAACATCTAGAATAATCCACTCCCTGACCACCCAGAAGCTGTGAATGCCATTTTCAGTTTTGATGTTGAGCCCACCATGTTTCAGATGATGCATGAGGAAGCAGAAGTGATGGACACCCTGGGGCAACCAAGTGGCAAATTCGATTACTATGTAAAGTATTCGGCTCCTCCCAGCTCCTACTTCGACCCGCGGGATATCATCCTAGATGGATGGGGTGGCATAGATGATCCCGCACCTCCAAAGATTGAGAGCTCTAATGACACACTCGAAGGAATGACTGAATTGTTTGCCATCGACGAAGCTCGAGAGTAGGAGAATTTTAATTATTTGCACACTCCTCTACGCAGGAGTCTTTATCGCTTTCCGTATTTGCATATTTGCATTTTCAATTCTAGGATTTCCCTCATTTCAATAATATAATTTGTTTTTCATCCAATAAAATACATGGAGATTTTTCATGTTTTAAGGGCATGTTGAAGTACACCAAACTAGCCCTGTGATGAAATCCTACCAAAAGAAAACGGCAAGGAGCTAATTCTGAAGGGCTGGGCTTCTTCATGTTCCCTTGAAAAATTTTTCAAAATAAAATAATTTTCCAGCATGCATCTAATTTACCCTGTTTGTTTTTTTTTTTTAATTATCTGCTTTTTGTTTCAAAAAAATTGCGCACATTTAAGGAACCTCTATGAGCTCCCTTGCAAAGAGGGGTAAGACACAGACACTTAATAGCTTTGACTTTATGATTTGATGTGCAAGAATAGAGCATGGCCTTTTTATCATTACAGAATGTTTTCACATGATGTTGTGCAATCCATCAATTCCACTTGAAATTGATCAAAATGGACAATTTAGTGAAGGATGTCGAGTTACTTGAACATGCTAAATGAAGCATGAAAGGCAAGCCTTATCCCATACACAGTCCCTTGTCCATACATTGTGAGGTGAGTATGGAGACGTCTTGTGTTTCAAGGTGAAGAGTTTTCTTGCATGAAGTACGGCAACTAAAATGACGAGGGGCAGTTCATAGTGAACCCTTGTTTAACCCTTTTTTGAGCCTAAATACTTGAAGAATTTCTTTCATACTACCTCTGTCAAGGACCACCCCACATAGGGGCAAATGGAGGTAAGTTGACATTGAAGGAGAGGGAAATGGATAGAAATTTTCTTGCTCTCACTTGCATCAATCTTCAAGTTATGCTTTTACATTGAATTCATGTGGTAATTTAAGTGCCTTAGGATGATGAAGAGCATTTCTTTCACTATCCTACACACTTATATCCTTTGCATAGCCCACTTGAGCCTGTGATTTCGTTTCTTTTAAACCCAGTTGATGATCATCCCCCACACTGGGGCAAGGTAAGAGATAGATGAAGACCCTTGAAGGTTCGAGTGTCATTTAAAGTATACTTGACACACGCATTGTGCGCAAGAAATGAAATCAAAATAGAATTAGGGGGCATGAAAAAGCAGTGTGCCTAGTAAAAGCAAGAATAATGCCCGTGAAAAGAAGAGAGAAATGATTGATGAATTGGGGGGCATAAAAAAAGCTGTGTGCCTGATCGATGCCCATCATCAAAGAAAATGATTTTAAAAGAAAAAAATGTTGAGAAAAGATCTCCAGTTGAATAATCATTGGCATCAGGTGATAAACTCTTGAGCCAATAAAGAAATCTGTCAAGAAGACAATCTGTGGCGAAGAAAACTAGTGGCAATGTCAAGATGATCACCAACTTTGACCCCTATACACATCTTTGAGCCTAACGATCCTTTCGTTTCTCAACCCATAAACCCAGCTTATGTTACGTCCCTTACAAAGTCTCTTTAGATTAGGGCATTTGAATTAACATAGGAATTCACATGTTTTAAGCATTGCTCGAAGAAGTGCGAGCAAGATTATTTCTTTCTCATTTTGCAGGGTTCTTGACTTGTAAACTCGAAGATGACTACAAAATTGTTCTTTCAATTGCCTTGACTCAAAGAGTCCCTTTTGTTAAGCTGTTGACCAAACCTGTCAAAGACCTCTCAGATTGGTAAGGTCGTACTGCTTGCAAGAAAATTCGAACTCTTGTTGACATGATGATGATAAGATTGAGTGATATATTCCTGCATCAATGGTCAGGACAAATAACCCCTCCTAAATGAGAGTGAGTGAAAAAGTCTTTCACACCAAAGGTGTCTCATTTAGCATGTTCAAGAGATTCACAGCTTAGTGAAAATTTTCTTAATGATAATTTTTCCGATGGAAGTTTGAAAAAGCCATCATGCATGGACCTTCATTGAATTTTGAAAAAAATGAAATGAATTTTTCCTCAAAGACTAAAGGATTTGTCTTTGAAACCCTGAGTCTGTTCAGTTATCTTTGAATACTTGATGAGAATTCTAAGTACCCATGTCTAGATATTTGAACTTTTAAACGCTTGATGTGATTTCCAAGTGTTTATCTTTTCAAACATCTGATGTGATTTCCAGATGTTTAGTAAATGTTTTCAAATGTCTAGAGTGAATTCCAGATATTTGAACCTTTAAACGCCTGATGTGATTTCCAAGTGTTTGTCTTTCCAAACATCTGATGTGATTTCCAAGTGTTTGTCTTTTTAAACATCTGATGTGATTTCCAGATGTTTAGTAAATGTTTTCAAATGTCTAGAGTGAATTCCAGATATTTGAACTTTTAAACGCTTAATGTGATTTCCAAGCGTTTGTCTTTCCAAACATCTGATGTGATTTCCAAATGTTTAGTAAATGTTTTCAAATATCTGACATAAAAATAAGATTTTTTGAAATTTCAAGTACTTGATGTAATTTCCAAGTGCTTAGAATCTGATGAGAGTTCTAGATCCTTGAAGACTTTGAGCCTTTCAATTATCTGAAGGGAGTTCCAGATGTTTGTCAGGTCTCATAAAAATTATTTCACACCTAATAACACTCTTCTAAATCCCCAGACAAGTATGACAGGTACATTTTCTTCTTTGCATTTGCATTTCCATTGGGCATAGACACATGGAGATCTATGTTCTTGACCAAATCATTGCATTTACATTGCATTATTTATTGCATGACCTTGCATTTCAAAAGAAATTAAATTTATTCGAGTTCATTTCCTTAAAAAAAAAAAAGTCATTACAGTGAACATTTTCATTTCACATTTATTTTGCATGGTTTAAATTTAGGTATCATTTATCTTTGAAAGAAACCTCTATGAAATTCCCTTCAAAGAGGCGGTGTTGACACCTATTTTAAATAAAAGATAATCTTCAATTATAGAGGGAAATTTTGAAAAATTTTGAATTTAAAAGAATTTAACAGTCAAATTTTGGAGCCACTTTTTTTGTTGAAGAAGTTGAGTGAATATCGCCAGATCTTCAACAACTTCGAGTCTTTCCTCTATTAAAAAGAAGGTGAGGTTTCAGAACCGGGGGCCGTCAAAAGTTAAAAAAGAAGAAGAGTGAAAGAAAGAGAGAAAGGAGGGTGGGACGTAGCAAAGTCAAAAAAGTGAGAACAGAAAGAGAAATGGGTTTCGGTTCTTGAAGGGAAAAGAAAAAAAGTCAAAAGAAGAAAAGTGTGTAGAAAGAGGGCAGAGAAAAAGCGACGTGAGATAGACAGGTGAGAGAGAGAGAGAGAGAGAAATAAATAAAAAAGGGGAGGAATAGTGTCGTCTTCTTCGAGGACTCCCCCCCTGATCGTGTCGTCCACCGCCAATTCACCTCCCAGCCGCGACGAAGCTTTTGTTTCTGCAGTTCCACCCCTGCTCCGACGATCTGAGCGCCCCTTTGCCACTGCCCCTGCTTTTACGCCCGCTCGCCATCTCCGAGCATCACCGCTGCTGCGATCGGACGACGGAAGCCGCAGCACCCGCCGAAGTTTCGCTCCTCGCCGAGCCCCCTGCTGCCAATTGCCCCGCTCGCCGACTCCCTGCCCTCACCACGCAACGACCCCGACGCTGCTCCTGGTCCGCTCGTCGCCCACCGCCTTTGCCGTCGTCGATCTGCAGCGCCAGAAGCCCCGACACTCCTGCTCCGACGCCCAGCAGATCTACCCCGACGCCAGTAGATCCTGAGCCAGTCGACGTGCCTCCTCCAGAGCCGGACCTGCGAAGTCGTCGCTGTCCCATCTCGCCGGAACCCTCGCCTGCGAGCCCGCGTCCCTGCACCACTGCCGCACCTCTGCTCCGAGCTCCTCGCCGGTGTGCCTGCTGTGCCCTCGCTGGAGTCTGTTACCGGCGACTTCCCTCACCGGACTGACGACCGGCTGCCCCTTGGAGACCCATGAGTCGTGCTTGGAAAAGAAGAAAAAAACAGGAGAAAAAATGAAAGAAAAAAGGAAAATTAATTAGGTAGTATTTTACTTTTATTTTTCATTTATTTTGCTCTATAATATTGAATGTTAATACTCATGAATTTTGTAGGCATTATTCGTGGGGATTTTTGTCCGGAATTATTGTAATTATTAATTTGATTTGAGAGACATCGGATCATTTTTTTTTAATTATATTAATTTTTGGGCTTCTTGATAGAATTTCAATTGTTAAATCACAATAATGATTTACTTTGGTCCGTAAGACTTGGATCGATTTTTAATTATTTTGATTTCCTTGTTGTGACTATAGAGTTAAAATAATTGTTAATTTAATCCGTGAGACAACGGATTATTTTTTCGGTTATTTTAATTCTTATCTTGGTTTATTTTTTGTAAAAATAATTACTTGTTTTGGAAAAATAAAAATTATTAAAAAATCAAAAAAGTATAAAAAATCTAAATCTTGCATTAGAGTTTTAATTAGGCTTAGTAAATGAGGATCGCATCATGTTATTATGTTTTAGTAATCCCCTCGTGTAGTTTTTTTAATTGCATCATTATGTTGCTTTCTTTTTCTAATAAGAATTATTAAGTAATTTAAAAAAAAAAGAAAAAGAAAACACAAAAGGTCATTTATTTGGATAGTTAATAAGTTAGCTCATAATGAATCCCATTTTATGTCATCATTGTTTAGTGTAGGTTGCATACATAAAAAAATCATTAACAAAAACTCATAAAAAGAACATGCATATGGATTTATTATGTCATTCATCCCATATCATGAAACGCATGCATATTTAGGATTATATACATTAGATTGCATACATATAGTGATAGTTCAAGTTATGCCATATGAATTGCAACTCACATATCATTAGAGTAAAATTCATGCATATCAAATTTAAATTAGGATTACATTTAATTAGATATCATGTCATTTAGAAAATCATGTTTAGGGCATGCATTTTTATTAGCATTTTTTGTAAATGTTTTTTTATAGATTGGACCTAAATAAGTTGTAGTTTATAATTTCTTATGAATCTAGCATTTCGGTTTATTGAATGTTATTTCATTGATTATGCACCCGCATGACCACCATTTGCATGTTAGTAGCTTAGGTTAAAATTAATCAATACTGTCTGCAAAATATTTTTGAAATTAAAATAAAAGGTACCGAAAGGGCGTTAGACTAATCTAGCGTAACCATGTCCCCGGACTTATTGAATCTCTGGTTCGCAAAAATAAAGTATTCTCCCATACTTTATTTGGGTTTCTAACCAACCCTAATTGGTTAGTAGCGGCTCCAAATTGAGTATAATTGCATGTTTAAATTAGTTAATTTCTTAATATCAAGTCGCGATTGATAGGACTTGGGAGAGTCCGTGCCAAGTCTTCGGACTTAGTAATCCATTAGCCTTCTTTAGGTAATTCACCCTCGAAAATTAGGTCGTGACAGTCATGAAATCATGAATTTCCTCATCAATAACTTCACAAACGAGCCTAAGCCCAAAGCCTCGCTCGAGTAACAAGCATAGAGGAACCCTGTACAAATCCAAGACGTGAATTGGTATTGAGGTGTATCGAATTCACATCTTATGGCTATGGGCGAACCTCGACTTGTATTGAACAAAAGCTATGAATTGCGACTTCGTTCTAGTCATACAAGAAATTCAAGTACATGAACAAGTCATAGAATACATCAAACATCTAAGAGTCAATCGACCTACCCTCGACTTGTTTGCAAGAGGATTTCTTAGGGTCGAAGACGTCTCGAATGTTACTAAAAGAAGGGAGATACTACACTTACCTAGATAAACCTCAAACTAAAGCTCAAACTACACAAGATGGGTGGCTTGCTTTGAAGGCCGAAGAAAGAGAGAGAGTGGGCATGAGAGAGGGGCGATTAAGGAGGAGGGAGGAGGAAGAAATGGGAGTAAGGTGGTGGAAATGAAAAGAGGCACCTCTTATTTATAGCCCTTGGTGTCATCATTACTAAGCCAAGCGGTCCATTCCGGTGATCCCAAGTGTCCCGCCTAAATTCCTTGGGTGGCAAGTCTACTTTGCCTCATAATTACACCTAGAAAGTGAGTTGGCATGACTAAAGGCC
Source organism: Eucalyptus guilfoylei (assembly GCA_016097605.1). Lineage (NCBI taxonomy): Eukaryota > Viridiplantae > Streptophyta > Magnoliopsida > Myrtales > Myrtaceae > Eucalyptus > Eucalyptus guilfoylei. The sequence goes on from CM027862.1 coordinate 31,196,090, forward strand.
TTGTTTGGCAATCTAAGCTCTTAGGCATCATCGATGATGGCCCGCTTTTCGCTATTCCATTGGTTCACCTATATGCCGCATTTAATGGACATTTAATGAAGTTTGACAATAATTGTACCATAGTTGCCAACTCGGCCATTCTAAAACATTTAGTTATTAATGAGGGCTCGTGTATCGTTGTCTAACTAGTCCACTTATGTGCCGCCTTTTTCTAGATTCTCCAAAGATATTTTGGCCGCTAGCATGACTTTTGACTATTCAAAGAACAACTCACCCCTTCATTTAATGAGGGGTTTCTAGAAATTTCCTTATTTTTGTTTTTTTCTTCATTAATAAGGCAGTCTAGAGAATTCTATCATCCAAGTTGGTTCCGGGGCCGAGAAGGGATCATTAGATACACCTTGAAAAATCGAATCACGTACACTCGAGGTTCGGCCATCACGCTTGATATTCGCCTAAACCGTGCATTTGGACGGTTGGTTGGCCAATATGGTCGATTGTCCTTTGATCGGTTCAAGACCAATCTCAAGGCTACGCATGGCCTAGCACTAAGTCAAGGCACTCATGGACCATAGAATTAGTGACAGAATAGCCGGGTCTATCCCTAGGCTCATTCCAGTTGGCAGCTGATCCATCGGTAGGGTTCATGGTTGGCGCATTACCGATCCACGATCGGACATCACCAATTCAAGATTCCGTTCCGATCACTAAGAATTAAATAGGGAATGATGCATTTTTGGTCAGAAAAGGGTTGCATTTGATCAATTCGGATCGTCCATGTATTGGTGCATAACCGGGCGGAATCGCCCGCGATTAGAAACTGAGACTAGTCAGATTGACCCATGACCATCCACTGATCCAAAATCATCCCGTGACCAATTCTCGTGATAAAAAAATCATCTTATGAGCTAGTGATCCTATCCCATTGGTATGGTCGATAGAAAATTTTGGGCCAACACCTGGACCAATTCATGACTAGTCAATCGGTCGGACTATGACCGATCCATGATTCCTTACCAATTGAACTGATCGATCCATGAACAATGGATCATGGTTGATTATTTAGGACCTTATGGCCAATCCTTACGGGGTCAGAATTGAGGATGTTACACCGGTCGAGCAAGGAGGACCTGGTTGAGCTTGGACAATGCTAAATGAATGTGCATGAGTGCCGGTATTTGTATAAGTATGATATGTTGATATATTTATTGATAAGCCAAAGGTAAGTATGCATTAAATCATGTTGTGATGGACATTTGCATGTAGTCAAGGATAGCAACAAGTTTGCTATTGATTTGCCATCGACACTGTTTGCGAGTGTTGTACTTGCTAAGTTTCGATGATGAGATGCTTTCCTAGTAGAGAACTAAGGATTTTACTTACTGAGTTTCCCCAAAACTCATCCTTCATCTTTCAGTCTTGTAGGCATGGAAGTCTCATGTCAATATTGAGAGCTGCAATCACGCTAGAGGAGATAGGATTTCCCTTGGCCTATGTGGAAAACTTGTACTATGATGTACAAAGTGTTGGAGAAAACTCCTTTATTGTTTTGAAGTTGACAAAACCTTTCCAAAGTCTAGTCTGAAGACCTCTAGACTTTGGTGTCAAAGTCTAAAGACCGCCAGACTTTAGGTTCAAAGTTTGCCCACACTGACAAATTCTAGACTAAACGCTACTGAAGAATGAAGACTTATTTAGACGCAAGATTATCTTTATTTCTTCAAGAGTTTGATTCGTATGGCTTATGGATGGCTTTCTGGTTGGATATAACACCTACATGATTGACTATCTTTATCGGAATCAAATTCCGATAATCAAATCTTTTGGAAGGCAAGCAAATTTGGAAAGTTCTACTTATGGAAACCAAGATCCTGATTGTATGAGCGAACATAATTGACGGGCTTTCATCACAAATCATCAAACGACTTGAGATCTCCTTGATTGATTATGTCTAATGGGTAGATTGGATGAATTCCTTTGGAAAGTGCCAACGATCGAGAATGCATGAAGGAGTATTTAAGGTGGATTCTCTAGTTGTTCGATAGTGTGCGTGAAAGAAAAATTTCAAAGTCTGAAGCTTCCTTGTTCCTTGCTATTTGATTCATTGAGCTCAAATTTGTACTCAAAAGAGAGAAAAACTGATAGTGTGACTTCGTGAAAGAGAAGCAAATTCTTCACTGAGAAGTTGAGATTATCAAGCTGTAAAATCTCTTTTGTTTCTTAGTGGAATCCAGCCAGTGGGCTGTCAGCGTGGGAGAGTGGACGTAGGCTTGATCTAAGCCGAACCACTATAAATCTCGTGTTCTTATTCTCTTCCCTGAACTCCTTTATTTTGTTTAAAGTTTTATCTAACTACTAAATTCTGAATTTGTTCATAGTCTATCATTTTCTAAAAGCAAATTATATCTACTGAACCTTGCGAAAGTTTTTGTTTACACCTATTCACCCCCCTCTAGGTGTTGTTACTAGCCCTTTCAATTGGTATCAGAGCCTGTGTTTTTATTTTATTGAAGTGTTTTTACTTCTAAAGCTAAAGATCTATAGCTAGTATTTTGGCTCCGGGTTTGGTTGAAGGCCAAAGCAAAACCAGACCTCCTTACTTTGATGGGAATAAGTACAATGTGTGGAAAAACAAGATAAAAACGTTCTTGAGATCGAAATATCCCATGGAATGGGATGTAGTAGAAAAATGGATCAATCCAAAACTACATCAATCTCAGAAAGAGGAAAGGAAGCTGCAGATGCTGGCAAATTGACACAAGCAGAAATAACCAAGAGACAAGCTCTTGATTCTAAAGCAATCTACTCTTTGTTGGAGAAATCTTCCTTATCTGTTTTGAAGTTGACAAAACGTTTCTTAGTTTAAAGACTTCCAGACAATACCGTCAAAGTCTGAAGACCGCCAGACTCAAGATTTAAAGTCTGTCCTCATTGACAGTTTCTAGACCGATGAAGAAGACTTTTCCAGATGCGAGTTTATCATTAAGGATTTGGTTCATATGGTTGAAGATCATCTCACGATTGTAAATAGCATCTTAAGCTCTATTATTCGTATTGCAATTAATTCGAGTAATTTAGATTCGTTGATTGACGAAGTATACTTGGAAGGTTTTACTTATGGAAACCTAGATCTTGTTTGTATGGGCGAGCAGGATTGGTGGGCTATCTTCATATTCCTTAAATAACTCGAGATCTCCCTAACTGATTCTGTCCAATGGGTAGATTGGAAGAACTCCTTTGGAAGGTGCCAACGGTTATGAAGGCATGGAGGAGTATATAAGGAAGACGCTCTAGTTATTCGAGAGTGTGCGAGATAGAAAAATTCTAAAGTCTGAAGCTCCTTACTCTTTGCTGGTTCAATTGTTGAGCGAAAATTTGTACTCAAAAGAGAGATTAGATACTTGTGAGACCTTGAGGAAGTGTAGCAGAGTCTCTACCCTGTGGAATCAAGGACGTGAGACTGTAACATCTCTTTTGATTCATAGTGAAATCCAACCGGTGGGCTGTCAGTGCGGGAGAGTGGACGTAGGCTTGGTTTAAGCCGAACCGCTATAAACCTTGTGTTTCAATTCTCTTTCCCTTATCTCTTTACTCAATTTGCAGTCTTATTTATTAGCTTACAATCTTCTATATCTTAAGTCTACTGGTTTTTTTTATTTATTTATATAAGTTGAATTAAGTTGTTAAGTTTTGTAAAATCTATTTTTACACCTATTCACCTCCCTCTAGGTGTTCGTATTAGCACATTCAATTGGTATCAGAACCTGTGTACTCATTTAATTGAAGTGTTTTTACTTCTGAGTTAATGATCCATGGCTAGTATGTTGGCTCCAGGTTTGGTTGAAGGGCAAAGCAACACCAGACCACCTTATTTCGATGGAAATGAATACAGTATATGGAAAAACAAGATGAAGGCATTTCTAAGATCGAAAGATCCTTTGGAATGGGATGTGGTAGACAAAGGAATCATTCCTAAAGCTACAACAGTCTCAGAAAGGGGGAAAGAAGCTGCAGAGGCTAGCGAGATGACTTAAGAAGAGATAACCAAGAGACAAGCTCTTGATGCAAAAGCAATTTACTCCTTATATTGTGCATTATCTCCTACTGAATATAACAGAATATCTTCGTGTGAAACAGCTACAGAAGTCTGGGATAGACTGCACATTACCTATGAAGGAACATACCGAGTGAAAGAAACCAGAATCTATATTCTGCTCGGTCAATATGAAGCTTTCAAGATGAAGTCAGTAGAATCTATTACTGATATGTTTAGCCGTTTTACAGAAATCGTAAATGGTCTTGAGTATCAGGGTCAACCAATCTCAGGACCCATGAAGGTTAACAAATTGCTGCGTGGACTTTCCAAAGAGTGGAATCATGTAAAGACTTCAATAAGGGAAACACAAAGGATCATGCCTCTCTCTGTTGACGAATTGGTTGGCACACTTCAGTCCTATGAAGTGGAGCAAATTGAAGAAGAAGAAGATCCCAAAGGTAAGAAGTCCATTGCCTTAAAATCTAACGACGATTATGATGTTACGAACTCTGAAGAAGATATGGACGATAAAGAACTTGCTCTCGTGATAAGAAGGTTTAGGAAACTGAACAAAAAGGGAAGAAGATTCAATTGGAAAAAACAAAGCTCTCAAAAGTTTCAAAACAAGTCAACTGAGAATGATGAATCCAATAAAGATGTGATTTGCTTTGAATGCAAGAAAAAAGGACACATCAGACCCAACTGTCCCTTGTTGAAGAAAAAGAAAGGAAAAGCTGAGAAATATAGAAAGACACTCAAAGCAGAAACTTGGAGTGATACTGAATGCGAAGAGAGTGATGATGATTATGCTAATATTTGTTTAATGGCAAAATCGAATCGATTCGACTTCGAGGAGTCTGGAGACTTAAACTCAAACAGTGAAATCGAGGTAAGTAATTTTAAAATTCCTACTAAAGTCTCAAAATATATTAATGAACTTTGTCTTAGTCTCAAAGCTTCTCTTAAGAGGATTTTCGAGCTAAAAAATGAGAATTCTACACTTTGAAGCAACAGGAAAACTCTTGGAAAGAAAAGTTTGAAAACTTAAACAAAAGTTATGTTTCTTTAAAAGAGAATGCAGACTCTCTTTCAAAAGAAAATACACTTTTGAAAAATAATATTTCAAGTATTTCAAAAAGGTTTTTTATAGGATCTGAGAAATTGGAAAAGATTCTTTCAGTACAAAGACCTTACTTTAACAAATCAGGCTTGATAATGACTTCTGAAACCATTCCTCTAATTGATTTTCCAAAAGTAAAGGAAAGAATCAAACAAAGACATACAAAAGTCTTTTATAGAAATCATTTTCAAAAAGTCTATGTTAAACCCGTTGGCCGAAGTGCTCTTAGATGTTCTAAGTGTAATAGCTCAGAACACTTTAAGAAAGATTGTCCTATAGTTTAGAGACCTGTTAAGAAGGATTGGGCAAAGACCGTATATTGCACTAACTCCACTGGACCTAAGAAAGTGTGGGTACCAAAGAAAGCTTGAGTTTCTTTTTTAATTGCAGGTCACTATCAAGAAAAATGTTAAATGGTATTTGGATAGTGGCTGTTCATGGCATATGACTGGAAATTCAAGTTGTTTTATTAAACTTACACAAGTAATTGGTGGAAAAATCTCTTTTAGCGGAAACAGCAAGGGAAGAATTGTTGGATGTGGAACTATAAAAATTGGAAGTCTCACAATCAATAATGTTTCCTTAGTAGAAGGACTCAATTAAAACTTGCTCAGCATCAGCCAATTGTGCGACACTAGATTCAAGATCAATTTTCAATAAGGAATATGTTCCGGAACTAGCAAAGATCTTTCACAATCTTTTACTGGGCGAAAACATGGAAATATCTATCTTTTGGATATCAATCCAGAAAGATCTCAATGTCTAATTTCAATTCAAGATGAAGCAAATCTCTGGCATCGAAAGTTTGGCCATATCAACATGAAGCAAATTGCCAAGATCTCCTCAAAGAAGCTTATTCGTGGACTACCCAACATGAAGTACCAAAAATTTGATTTATGCACACCATGTGTGTTGGGAAAATAGGTTAGAAGTTATTTCAAACCAATAAATCAAGTTTCCACTAATCGTGTGTTACAGCTCCTGCATATGGATCTCTTTGGACCAACTAGAACTCAAAGTATTGGTGGAAAGAGATATTGCCTAGTAATAGCGGATGATTATTCACAATTCACTTGGGTCTACTTTCTGGCAAGTAAGTTTGAAACCTTTTCTTATTTTTCAAAGTTTGCTAAGAAAATATAGAATGAGAAAGGGTATGTTATTTCAAGCATACGGATAGACCATGGAGGTGAGTTTGAAAATCAAGACTTTGCTAAATTTTGTGATGAATCTGGTCTTCAGCATAAGTTCTCCTCCCCATACACTCCTTAACAGAACGGGGTTGTGGAAAGGAAGAATAGATCATTGCAAGAAATTGCTAGAACTCTTTTAATTGAAAGTAAGGCTTATTCTGGAGAAAACTCTCTATGATTTGTTCAAAGGGAAGAAGCCAATTGTTTCTTATTTTCATGTGTTTGGTTGCAAATGTTTTGTCTTGAAAAATGCAAATGATCGAATTGGTAAGTTTGAAGAAAAATCAGACGAAGGAATCTTCCTTGGATATTCAACCTCCAGCAAAGCTTATAGAGTATACAACAAGAAGACTCAGTCTGTGGAAGAGTCGATGAATGTCAAATTTCAAGACCCTATACAAAACCAATTGATCCAGACTCAATCTGAAGATTCTGTACCCACTCCAGACTCTACAAAGTCTACCTCCCTTGAAGCAGCTCAGACTTCAAAAGAACAACATTGAACAAATGTCGAAGAATCAACTGAAGAAAAAGCTCAGCAATCTGTTAGACCAATTAGCAACTGGAAGCACAAGTCTAGTCATCCCAAAGAACTCATCATTGGTAATATTGATGAAGGGATTCGTACAAGATCCAAAAGGCATGAAGAGTCTAGTGCCGTGGCTCTTATTTCTGAAATAGAACCCAAAAGCATAGAAGAAGCTTTATTTGATGAAAGCTGGATTGAAGCTATGTAAGAAGAGCTCAGGCAGTTCAATGTTAACGATTTTTGTGAATTAACTCCTAAACCAAAAGGTAAATATGTTATTGGAGCTAAATGGGTTTTCAAAAACAAGATGGACAAAAAAGGAAAAGTTGTAAGGAACAAAGCAAGACTCGTGGTCAAATGATATATACAAGAGGAAGGGATAGACTATGATGAGACTTACGCACCGTAGTAAGGTTAGAAGCAATTAGATTATTACTTGCTTTTGCTTGTTATAAGAATTTCAGGTTATTCCAAATGGACGTCAAAAGTGCATTCCTGAATGGATTTATCCAAGAGGAAGTCTATGTGGAACAACCTCCCAGTTTTGAAGACCCAAGGAAACCAAACTCTGTATTCAGACTGAAAAATGCTCTATATGGTTTAAAGCAAGCACCTCGAGCTTGGTACGACAGGTTAAGTAAGTTTTTAATTCAAAATGGTTTTATCAAAGGTAATGTAGATACTACTCTGTTTATTAAAAAGGACGATAAAATTTTTTTACTTGTTCAAATTTATGTTGATGATATAATATTTGGATCACCTAATGAAAATCTATGCAAGAAATTCTCTAAGTCTATGCAAGATGAATTTGAGATGAGCATGCTGGGTGAATTATCTTTCTTTCTCGGACTACAAGTGAAGCAATTGAAGGAAGGGATTTTCATTCACCAAGAAAAATATGCGAAAGAACTTGTTAAAAAGTTCGGATCAGATAATTGCAAAAAGATTGAATTACCAATGTCTAGTTCTTCGAAGCTGGATAAAGATGAAGGAGGAAAGAAAGTTGACCAGAAACTTTATAGGAGTATTATTGGTTCTCTTCTTTATCTTACTGCTTCTAGACTTGACATTTTGTTTAGTGTTTGCATGTATGCCAGATTTCAATCAGATCCAAAAGAATCCCATCTAAGTGCTACGAAATGCATCATCAAATACGTTGCAACAACTTCTAAGTTAGGTCTATGGTATCCCAAAGAAGGAGACTTTACTCTCCTTGGATATTCAGACGCAGATCTAGCAGGCTACAGAGTTGAAAGAAAGAGCACTTCCGGTACTTGTCAATTGCTTGGTAACAGGACAGTATCTTGGTTTTCAAGGAAGCAAAGTACTGTTGCTCTCTCAACAGCAGAAGCAGAGTATGTGGCTCTTGGAAATTATTGTTCTCAAATCTTATGGATAAAACAACAACTGAGAGACTTTGGAATTGAAGACTCATGCACTGAGATCAAATGTGACAGCACTAGCGCGATTAATCTCACCAAGAATCCAATTCTTCATTCAAGAGCAAAGCACATAGAGATTCGACACCATTTTATTAGAGATCATGTTCAAAATGGAGAAGTAATGATTCAATTCATTGACTTAAAGAATCAACTAGTAGACATATTTGCAAAGCCACTGGAGAAAAGTCTATTTGAGTCTATTCGCACCAGACTAAACATCATATCTCTTATCCAGCAGAGTCTTGATGTGCTCAAGACTTAAAGGTAAAAGTTTGAAGGTATTCAAACTCAGAAGACCAAAAGTTACGACTGTAAGTTGCTTCTATATTAAAAAAGGTACGGTTATCTATTAGCTGTTAATTGATTGGAATTATCTTTCCAAGTTTTCTTTACTTTTTCAAAAAGGCAGTTATCGATTTTGAAAAGTCAGTTATTTTCAAAAAGGGGAGTTATTCATTTTGAAAAGGTATGTTTATTTTCCTTTTATGACATTTCGTTTACCTTGCTCCACTTGCTTTATATACTGCTGATACTCATTTTCTTCGTTTTTACACTGAAACCCTAGAATACAAAATTCCTATTTGCTTTCACTTTCACTCTTGATCCGTCCAAAAGTTTTCACCTTTTTCGAGCAAGTTAGTGAATTCCTCCCTTGAAGCTACAATGTCTACAAGAAAGTCTTCAAGGATTGCAAGTAGGGGACCACGACATATGCCCGAGGGTCCTACGCATTTTGACTTGACCGAGGAAGAAGATTCTTCTCCACCACTGCGTCTGAGTCAGCATCAACCTTCTCAGCAATGTCAATCTTCTCCACCGACTCAACCAAGCGATGAGGTTATAGAGGAGGCTGAACCTGTAAGAACTCTAACTCCCAAGGTTGCTTTCAAACTCTACTCTAATCTGAAGAAAGGAGGAACGCCGATGTCTTTAATCGATGAATTCTTAAAAGATAGAGGATATAAGAATGAAACCTTGTTTTTGCAGGAGTTGGAAAGGCTAGGAGTTGTAGAGAAAGGGTCGGCTGAAAGAACTTTTGCAAACATTCTGAGTGACCCATTCTATGGCACTGCAAATCAATCACAAGTTCTGGACGACGATGAAAGGATGTTTACTCATTTTCAGCCTAGATCTGGAATAACTGCAAATATTCTGATGGTTCCAATCTGTTTAGATTGAAGAATCACAAAAAGGTTTATTTGAATCTTTTGAAGAGAGGGGTGATGAACCCTAAGACTCGTTGACTTTGATTTTCTTGATTTGATTAAGGTAAATGCAACATGAGAAGTTTGCCTTACTGCAAGAATCGGAAATGTTCGTTTTGAATCCACCTGCATTTCCAGAACTCACCGCGTACTTTTACTCGAATCTATCTTTCTTGGATGCACACAGTTTTTCTTTCACTGTGAAGGACAAGGAATTTTTGGTGAATACAGACACCTTGGCTGACATAATTGGGGTGGAAAGAACGAGTTTCCAATCAATTAGTGTGTCTATTGCTCATGCTATTCTGTCGTTGGTAAGAGACAGGGATGTTGAAGGCAAGATTTCCTATTCAAGGATGAGTGCCTCTAACATTCTGTTGCACAAGATTGTGATTAACTGCATTCGTCCCAAATCGAATCCAAGACTGATGTTTCTCGATCTGAAGCTAAATTGATGTGTGCCATCAATATTGGATTTAAATTCTCTTTGCCTCACACCATAATGTTTCATATGTACCAAACTGTGGTGAAAGATAAGGGACAACTTCCTTATTTTGCTCTTATCACACGTCTCTTTAGACACTTTAAAATTCACATCTCTGCACCATTATGCTTGAAAGCCATCTCTCTAATGGTGATTGGTTTCAAAATGGTGACAAAGATGCGATTGAAAGAGTTGAACAAAGTGTTGGAGCGTATGAAGGAGAAGTCTCCCATCAAAGTTAAACAAGACTCTACTGCTGCTAAGAGAAAAGGTAAGGAGCCCATGGTTGGTCCAGTAAAGAACAGAAGATCTCTCATCTTGCAAGATGAAGAAGATGAGGATGATCTGACTCTTTCTGCCTTAAGAAATTTAAAGAGTTTTGTCAGCTTTCGTGAGAGAAGAGAAAAGCCAGAAGAAGAAGAAAAAGGGAGAGAAGACTCAGAGAAGGAAAAAGAACAAAGGAGGACAGAGGAAAGAAGAAGAGAAGAGGAAGAAGTAGAGGAAGAAGAAGAAGAAGAGGAAGAAGAAGAGAGAGAAGGAGAATAGGTGAGTCTCTACTTTGATCCAGAAGACTCTTTCAAGCCAACTTTGGCTTTCTCCCTGTCTAGTGAATCTGAGATAAGAGAAGTTTGATTTGTTGCTGCTCATCTTTCTGAAGCTGAGGAAACCTTACCTGCTCCACCTGAGGGCATCAAAACAGGGGGAGCTGTTGGTCAAAAATGTATTTCTTCACCTTTATTTGCTAGTGATGTAAGTCGTTCTATAGCAGACCCAAAGGATGTGTATGCCTCGCACTACTCAGAAGACAGTCATGGTGGACAATCTACTAAAGCTCCATCCTTTCTCAAAATCCCTGAATTGAACTCGGCTGGTCCTAGTGATGCAACAGCTCAAACAGCAGACTTTTCAAGACTGCTGGAAATTCTATTGGATGTCAAGAATCAGCAATATGCTATGGGATTTGAGATGCAGGATCTCAAGAATGTTTTTAAGGCCACTTCAGTGTCTTTGCATGACCAGTTGAACGCCCTGAAGATTCAAGTACAGTCTAATGTGCAGGGTGAAGCTTTTCAGTCACTGAAGCAGAGTTTTGAAAGGCTTGAGAAGATAGTGCATTCTATGGGAGAATTCGAGCTTGTTCGCCTTCCCAAATAGCCATGATTTCTACTCCATTTTCAATCCATCTCTTTTTAGTTTGTTCTCCACTTTTTGCTGTTGAAAAAAAGGGGGAGAGGTTTTATGCAGATTTGGTTGACTTATCTTTTTTGATGACTTTTTGATTTGGACTTTATCTTTTGTTTGGTGTAGTTATGATTCGGACTGGTTTGAACTGATGATACTTGCAAGTAACTTAAGCTATTATTGATTATGTTAAAGATAGTTGCATTTACAAGACTAACACATTTTCTGTGGTTGCAGAATCGCCACTATCCTTATTCTAATCTCTAATTATCTTGTATGAGAAATTTTGGTTTGCTTAAGTGTTATTTTGCAGGTCAAAATGTCCAAATCTGAGGGAAAGTTTTGTCACCATCAAAAGGGGGGAGATTGTTGGAGAAATCTTCCTTATCTGTTTTGAAGTTGACAAAACGTTTCTTAGTCTGAAGACTTCTAGACTCTACCGTCAAAGTCTGAAGACTGCCAGACTCAAGATTTAAAGTCTGCCCTCATTGACAGTTTCTAGACCGACGAAGAAGACTTATCCAGATGCGAGTTTATCATTAAGGATTTAGTTCGTATGGTTGAAGATCATCTCACGACTGGAAATAGCATCTTAAGATCTATTATTCGTATTGCAATTAATTCGAGTAATTTAGATCCGTTGATTGACGAAGTATACTTGGAAGGTTCTACTTATGGAAACCTAGATCCTGTTTGTATGGGCGAGCAGGATTGGTGGGCTATCTTCATATTCCTTAAATAACTCGAGATCTCCTTAATTGATTCTGTCCAACGGGTAGATTGGAAGAACTCCTTTGGAAGGTGCCAACGGTTATGAAGACATGGAGGAGCATATAAGGAAGATGCTCTAGTTATTCGAGAGTGTGCGAGATAGAAAAATTCCAAAGTCTGAAGCTCCTTACTCTTTGCTGGTTCAATTGTTGAGCGAAAATTTGTACTCAAAAGAGAGATTAGATACTTGTGAGACCTTGAGGAAGTGTAGCAGAGTCTCTACACTGTGGAATCAAGGACGTGAGACTGTAACATCTCTTTTGATTCATAGTGAAATCCAGCCGATGGGCTGTCAGTGCGGGAGAGTGGACATAGGCTTGGTCTAAGCTGAACTACTATAAACCTTGTGTTTCAATTCTCTTTCCCTTGTCTCTTTACTTAATTCGCAGTCTTATTTATTAGCTTACAATCTTCTATATCTTAAGTCTACTGTTTTTATATAAGTTGAATTAAGTTGTTAAGTTTTGTAAAATCTATTTTTACACCTATTCACCTCCCTCTAGGTGTTCGTGCTAGCACTTTCACTCTTTATACTGTGCTTTATCTCCTACTACGTATAAGCGAATTTCTTCTTGTGAAATAGTGAAAGAAGTTTGGGACAAATTGCACGTTACCTATGAAGGAACTGATCGAGTAAGGAAACGAAAATCAACATTCTACTCGGATAGTATGAAGCCTTCAAGATGAAGCCTGGAGAATCCATTATTGATATGTTCAATCGTTTCACTGAAATTGTAAATGGATTGGCATATCAAGGACAACCAATCTCAGGACCAATGAAGGTCAATAAATTGCTGCGTGGACTTTCTAAAGACTGGAATCACGTGAAGATGTCAATTAGAGAAACCCAGAAGATCATGCCTCTCTCAGTAAACGAACTAGTAGGCACACTTCAATCATATGAAGTGGAGCAGAACAATGAGGAAGAAGATCCAAGAGGTAAAAATTCAATTACTTTAAAATCTAACGATGATTCTGATGATACAAATTTAGAAGATGACATGGACGATGAAGAGCTAGCACTTATGATTAAGAAGTTTAGGAAGTTAAATAAAAAGGGAAGAAGATTCAACTGGAAGAAACAGAGCATGCAAAATTTCCAGAAGAGATCGATTGAAGAAAATGAAACCAGCAAAGAAGTAATATGCTTCAAATGCAAGAAAGATGGACATATTAGACCAAACTACCATTTGTTGAAAAAAGAAGAAGGGAAGAACTGAGAAGTATAAGAAGGCTCTTAAAGCTGAAATATGGAGTGACATTGAGTGCAAGGAAAGTGAAGAGGAATATGCCAATACTTGTTTGATGGCTGACTCAGAATCAGAAACAGACTTTGATTCAGACTCAGACAAAAAAGTTGAGGTTAGCAATTTAAAATTCCTGTTAAAGTCTCGAAGTATATAGATTAACTCAGTCTTAGTCTCAAAGCATCTCTTAAAAGGATTTTCAAACTAAAAAGGGAGAATTATAAAGCGAGGCAATAGGAAACTTTTTGGAGAGAAAAGTTTGAAAATCTGGATAAATTTTTTGTTGATTTAAAAGTAAATTCTGACCCTCTTTCAAAGGAAAATGCCTTTTTGAAAGAAGATATCTCAAACATCACAAAAATATTTTCAAAAGGATCTGAAAAGGTGGAGAAAATTCTTTAAATACAAAGACCTTATTTTAACAAATCTCGTTTGGGTATGACTCCGAAACTATTCCATTAATTGATTTTCCCAAAGTAAAAGAGAGACTCAAACAAAGAGCTGCAAAGGCATCTTACAAAAATCATTTTCAAATAGTTTTTGTAAAACCTGTTGGTTGAAGTAATCTCAAATGTTCAAAGTGTAACAGCTCATAACATTTTGAGAATAAATGTTCTAAAGTTTGGAGACCTGTTAAGAAGAACTGGGCAAATACCGTTTTTAATGCTAACTATCCTGGACCTAAGAGAATCTAGGTACCAAAGAAAACTTGAGTTTTTCTTATAATTGCAGGTCACTATCAAGAAAAAGATCAAATGGTATTTGGATAGTGGCTGTTTGAGACACATGACGGGAGATTCGAGTTGCTTTACAAAACTTGTTCAAATGAATGGCAGAAAAGTTTCCATTGATGGAAACAACAAAGGAAGAATTGTTGGATATGGAACCGTGAAGATTGGAAGCCTCACTATCAACAATGTCTCTTTGGTGGAAGGTCTAAATTACAATCTACTTAGCGCAAGTCAGCTTTGTGATACTGGATTTAAAATTAATTTTCAAGAAGGTATCTGTTTGGGAACTAGTAAAGATTTCTCTCAATCTTTCATTGGACGAAGACATGAGAATATTTACCTTTTGGATATAAAACCAGAAAGTTCTCAGTGTCATATATCTATTCAAGATGAAGTAAATCTTTGGCATCGAAAGCTTGGCCATGTTAACATGAAGCAGATTGCCAAGATTTCTTCCAAGAAGCTTGTTTATGGTCTTCCCAACATGGCTTATCAAAAGTCTGAATTATGTACTCCATGTGTTTTGGGAAAACATGTTAGAAGTTCCTTTAAACTTGTGAATTAAGTTTCTACCAATCGAGCTTTGCAGCTTCTGCATATGGACCTCTTTGGATCAACCAAAACTCAAAGTATCGGTGAAAAGAGATACTGTCTAGTAATCGTAGATGATTACTCTCGCTTTACTTGGGTTTACTTTCTGGCAAATAAGTCTGAAGCCTTCTCTCACTTTTCAAAGTTTGCCAAGAAGGTTTAGAATGAAAAGGGATATGCTATTTCAAGCATACGAGCAGACCATGGAGGTGAGTTCGAAAATCAAGACTTTGTGGAGTTCTGTGATGAATATGGTTTCCGGCATGTTTTCTCTGATAGGGCTAATATAAGCACCTAGAGGGGGGTGAATAGGTGTAAAACAATATTTTTGAGATAAGTGTGCAGCATTCAATAATATATAGAGAGATGAGAGTTTTTCTCTTAACAAGATACGATCAAAGTAAAAGAGAGTAGGGAAGAGAATATGAACACAGAGATTATAGTGGTTCGGCTTATTCCAAGCCTACGTCTACTCTTCCGCACTGACAGCCCACTGGCTGGATTTCACTATGAACAAAAGAGATGTTACAGTAGCTCTTCCTTGATTCCACAGAGTAGAGACTCTACTACCCTTCCTCAAGGTCTCTCAAAGATATAGACTCTCTTTTGTGTACAAGATATCGCTCAACAGTTTAATTGACTAAGAACAGGGAGCTTCAGACTTTGGAATTCTTCTATCGCGCACACCTTCAAACGACTAGAACACCTTCCTTATATACTCCTTTATGCCATCATACCCGTTGGCACTTACCAAAGGAATTCTTCCAATCTACCCGTTGGACGTAATCAATTAGGAAGATCTTCGAGCTATTTAAGGAACATGATGATAGCCCATCAATCCCGTTTCGCCCATACAATCGGGATCTTGGTTTCCATAAGCGAGAACCTTCCAAGAATACTTCGTCAATCATCGGATCCAATCATCGCAGAATCAATCCCGATTTGAGTAAAGGATTCCGACATGCTATGTCCAGCCAAGAGATTTAATCCCGTCGATAAGGTCAAATCTTTAACGAAACATCCAGTTCCGGATAAGCCTTCTTCGACGCCTAGAGACTCGTCAATGGGATAGACTTTGAGTCTTGAGTCTCGGTGGTCCTGAGGTCTTCGACTTTGATGGAAGAGTCTACAAGTCTTCGACTAGATCGATGAAAACGTTTTGTCACCTTCAAAATATTTCAAGGACGATTTCTCCAACAATCTCCCCCTTTTTGATGGTGACAAAACTTTCCTCGTAGATTTGGATATCTTTGACCCGCAAAACAATACTCGTGCAAATATGGATATCTCATAAAGATAAGAGGCTTAGAAATAACACTAAAGTCTCGCATCCACGAAGATAGGTTAGTCCCGTAAATGAACAAAGCCATGAGATAACAATATTACTTAAGACAACCAATTGTTCAAGCAAATCAAAGTCAAATCCAAAAACAGTCCGTAACCAAACAACCAAAGACAAGTCAAACAATAAAAGTAAAGTTTAAAACAAATCTGCACCACATCTCTCCCCCTTTTTGTCATCATTAAAAAAAGGTAGAGATGAAAAGAGAATAAAAGCTTAAGATTGCTTGGGCACACGAACAAGCTGGAAATCTCCCATCGACGAACAATCCCTTCCAGCTTTTTCAAGTCCTCCTTCGCTTGCTCAACATCTTCACCCTTAGCAAGTTGATTGAACCCGACGAGCAAGGGCCTGAATTTGATCATGCAACGAGATCGAAGAGGTTTGCCTTGCATTACGCAAGTTCTGTACTTCGCATCCCAGAGCATAAATTTGACCTCGCATTTCCAAAAGAACATCAAGAATTCTGCGAAAGTCTGCCGAATTATCAGTCTGAGTACTGGCTTACGCACGATCGGATGGAGTATGTGCGATGATGATGGCGAATCGGCACGCGTTGATTGGGCGATGAAATTTCATGTTCCTCCTCAGGAAATTGAGAAGCATAGATGTCCTCTCGGATCGGCCGGAGAACGACTTATTCCCTCACCGGTGACGGGGAATGAGGACGTTCCTATTTTCTCATGATCTCCCCCCAAGTTTCCAAGCCTTCGTGTGGAGAAAAGTATTCCTCCCGCTTTCTGCTTCCTCTCTCTCTTTCTCTTTTTCTTCTTGAATTCTCATCTCCTCTGCATCTCTCTCCTTCTTCTCTCTCCTCTCGCTTCTCTCTCTTCTCGCTTCTTTCTCCTTTGCTTCTCTTTCTTCTCGCTTCTTTACGTCTGTCTCAACAGTCTCTTTTTCTTGTTGCTTAGTGAAACTTCGAGCAGAACGACTCAAATTCTTCAAAGCCAAAGTAGAAATAGTGATATCATCCTCATCCTCTTCATCCTCAATAATGAGGGCTCTTCTTTTCTTTGGAGGAGCAACCATGGGCTCCTTCCCTTTTCTCTTTGCAGCCGAAGATAAGAGATGGGATTTGACAGGCGTTTTTTCCTTGAATTTCTCCAACGCCTTGTTGAGTTCCTTCAGACGCATCTTAGTGACCATTCTCAGTCCCACCACCATGTGATCACAAGTTCTAACACAGAAAATCCTGGGAGGCTGAACATTCAAATGTCTGAATAATTTGGTCACAAGAGCTGCATACGGAAGTTGACCCTTGTCTTTCACCACTGCTTTGTACATGTGGAACATGATAATGTGTGGAAGAGAGAATTTTTTACCAGCATTGATGGCATACATCAATTTTGCCTCCGAGTTTGAAACATTTGTCTTTGAAGTTGACTTTGGTCTAAGACAGTTGATCACAATCTTGTGAAGCAAAATGTTGAACGCATTCATTCTCGAATAAGAGATTTTTTCTTCCGTCTTTCTATCCTTGACAAGCTCCAACGTTGCACGAGCAATAGACACATTGATGGGTTGATATCTTCCTCTTTCCACTCCAATCACATCAGCCAGTGCATTCATGTCAACAACATAATCCTAGTCTCGAACACTAAAAGAAAATCTATTCGCAGTCAAAAAACTGAGATTCAAATAGAAATAAGCAGTAAGTTCAGCATGACCTTCACGTGGTGTCAGAACAGAAATGTTCGAGTTGAAGAAGATTAAATTTTTCCCGCAGATTGATATTTACAGAGTCAAGAAAATCGAAGTCCACACTTCTAGGGTTTATCACCCCACGCTTTAGCAACTTAGAGTATAGTTGCTTGTGTTCATCCGATCGAAACAAGTCCGTCCTTTTCGCTCGGATTTTTGCTGCAATGCCCATTCTCGGTTTAAACTCACTGTACATCCTGTCGTCATCATTTCCATCTGGCTGACTCAACCCTCCAACACGTGGATCAATTGGAATATTTGCGAATGCCTCATCTACCGAACCAGCAGGGGCAATTCCCAATCGTTCCATTGTGCGTAAAAAGAATGTTTCATTTCTAAACCCTCTTTCCTTCAGAAACTCATCAATATAATTCAACGGAGTACCACTCCTTTTTAAAGCACGATAAAGTTTATAGGTGAAAGCGGGCTTGAGAGTTCTTACAGGATCTGCGTCTTCGATAATTTCTTCCTCCTCTTGATGTACAACAATCTGAGGACTAGAAGGAAGAGATTGACGCTTACGAGAATGTTGTGGGCTCTACTCTGTCGCAGTCTCGGAGATTCTTCTTCCTCGGTGAGATCAAAATGCGTAGGCCCCTCTTGCATTTGCTGTGGTCCCCTGTTCGCTATTCTTGAGGACTTTCTTTGGGACGACATATTTTACTGTCTTTGAGAGATTCCAAGCTTGTTTTTTTTTTTTCTCTTTCAAAAAGATGACAACTTTTCGAAAAACAAGGGAAGAAGACGGTAATGGAAGATCGATGCTTTCTTAGGGTTTTTGTGAGAGAAACGAAGATAAACCTCCAGTATATAAAGCAATCGAAACGAAGCATACGAAACGCCGTAAAAAGAAAATGTAAAGATGCCTTTTTTTTTAAAAAAAATAACTGCCTTTTCAAAATATTAGATAACTGTAAACTAAAACCCCTTTTTCAAAAAGGAAAAAAAATGAAATAATCGCGGAATTAGAACCAATCAAATTTGGATGGAAGATTTTACCTTTTCAAGATTTGATATGAGAAATAGTAACAAAACTTACAGACATGGATCTTGATCATCTGAGTCTGAGCGCTTTTAGACTTTTAGATCAGAGTCTGAACCTCTTCAGACTTTAAGATATTGAGTCTGGAACGAATAGCTTCAAATTGATTTTTCTCCAAAGGCTTTGTAAAGATATCCGCCAGTTGATTCTTTGAGTCAATAAACTGAATATATACTTCTCCACTTTGAACATGATCTCTAATGAAATGATGCCGAATCTCTATATGTTTTGCTCTTGAGTGAAGAATCGGATTTTTGGTGAGATTTATTGCACTGGTGTTGTCACATTTGATTTCAGTGCAAGAATCTTCAATTCCAAAGTCTCTTAGCTGTTGTTTTATCCACAGAATTTGTGAGCAACAACTTCCAAGAGCTACATACTCTACTTCTGTTATAAAGAGAGCTACTGTACTTTGCTTCCTTGAAAACCAAGACACCGTCCCGTTTCCAAGTAGTTGACAAGTGCCCGAGGTACTCTTTCTATCAACTTTGCATCCGGCTAGGTCTCGCAACGTCGAGTATCCCCGAAGAGTAAAGTCTCCTCCTTTAGGATACCAGAGACCTATTTTTGAAGTTGAAGCAATGTATTTGATAATACGCTTTGCAGCACTAAGATGAGATTCTTTAGGGTCTGATTGAAATCTGGCACAAATGCAAACACTAAACAAAATGTCAGGTCTAGAAGTAGTAAGATAAAGAAGTGATCCAACTATACTCCTGTATAGCTTCTGATCAACTTTCTTCCCTTCTTCATCTTTGTCTATCTTCAAGGAACTTGACATTGGTGTGTCAGTCTTTTTGCAATTCACCTGTCCAAACTTTTTGACAAGTTCATTGGCATATTTTTCTTGATGAATAAAAGTTCCTTCCTTTAGTTGTTTCACTTGAAGTACGAGAAAGAAGGTTAGTTCACCCATCATGCTCATTTCAAATTCATCCCGCATAGACTTAGAGAATTTCTTGCATAGACTTTCATTAGAAGACCCAAAAATAATATCATCAACATAAATTTGAACAAGTAAGAAGTTTTTGCTTTCTCTTTTGATAAACAAGAGTAGTATCTACTTTACCTTTGACAAACCCATTTTGAATTAAAAACTTACTTAGTTCTGTCGTACCAAGCTCGAGGAGCTTGTTTTAAACCATATAAAGCCTTTTTCGGTTTGAATACGAGTCTGGTTTTCTTGGGTTCTCAAAACCGGGTGGTTGTTCCACATAGACTTCCTATTGGATGAATCCATTCGGAAGGCACTTTTAACGTCCATTTGGAATAACCTGAAACTCTTATAACAAGCAAAATCAAGTAATAATCTAATTGCTTCTAACCTTGCTACTGGAGCGTAAGTCTCATCATAGTCTATCCCTTCTTCTTGTGTATATCCCTTGGCTACGAGTCTTACTTTGTTTCTTACGACTTTTCCTTCTTCATTCATCTTGTTCCTGAAAACCCATTTAGCCCCAATAATAGTCTTACCTTTTGGTTTAGAAGTCAATTCCCAGACATCATTGATGTTGAATTGTCTGAGTTCTTCTTGCATAGCTTCAATCCAGCTTTCATCTGTTAAAGCTTCTTCTATGCTTTTGGGTTTTATTTCAGAAATAAGAGCCACAACACTAGACTCTTCGTGCCTTTTGGATCTTGTGCGAATTCCTTCATTAATATCGCCAATAATGAGATCTTTGGGATGACTGGATTTATGCTTCCGATTCTTTGTTAGATCTGTCGACCGTTGATCTTTTTCTTCATTTGAATTTTCTTCGATCAATTGTTACTTGGTCTTGTGAAGTCTGAGCTGCTTCTGGAGATTTAGACTTTGTAGAGTCTGGAGTGGGATCAGAATCTTCAAGATGAGTCTGAATTGATTCAATTTGCATAGAGTCTTGAAATTTGACATTCATAGATTCCTCCACAGATTGAGTCTTCTTGTTATATACTCTGTAAGCTTTGCTTGTAATGGAATATCCAAGGAAAATTCCTTCATCTGATTTTTCTTCAAACTTACCAACTCGATCATTTGCATTTTTCAATATGAAACATTTACATCCAAACACATGAAAATATGAAACAATGGGCTTTTTTCCTTTGAATAACTCATAGGGAGTCTTTTCCAGAATAGGCCTCAAAAAGACTCTATTAATAATATAACAAGCTGTAGAAATAGATTCAACCCAAAAGTGTGAAGATATGTTACTTTCAATTAAAAGGGTTCTAGCCATTTCCTGAAGTGACCTATTCTTTCTTTCCACGACTCCATTTTGTTCTGGAGTGTATGGAGAAGAAAAAACATGCTGAAGACCAGATTCATCATAGAATTTTGTAAAGTCTTGATTTTCAAATTCACCTCCATGATCTGTCCGAATTCTCGAAATAACATATCCTTTCTCATTTTGAACCTTTTTGGCAAACTTTACGAAATGAGAAAAGGTTTCGAGACTTACTTGCTAGGAAATAAACCCAAGTGAATCGTGAATAATCATCCACAATTACTAAACAATACTTCTTACCTCCAATGCTCGAGTTACGGTAGGTCCAAAGAGATCCATATGCAAAAGCTGCAGAACACGATTAGTGGAAACTTGATTTAATGGTTTGAATGAGTTTCTTACCTGTTTTCCCAACACACATGGTGTGCATAGATCGACTTTTTATATGACAGTTTGGGTAGTCCTCGTACAAGCTTCTTTGCTGAAATTTTGGCTATTTGCTTCATGTTAATGTGCCCAAGCTTTACGTGCCTGATTTGCTTCTTCTTGAATCGAGATTAGACATTGGGTTTCATCTGGTTTGACATCCGGAAGATAGATATTTCCATGTCT
Organism: Eucalyptus guilfoylei; assembly: GCA_016097605.1. Taxonomy (NCBI): domain Eukaryota; kingdom Viridiplantae; phylum Streptophyta; class Magnoliopsida; order Myrtales; family Myrtaceae; genus Eucalyptus; species Eucalyptus guilfoylei. The sequence continues at coordinate 31,217,522 of CM027862.1, forward strand.
TCGACCCACAAAAGACGAGAGGAATCCTTCGGTTCCCGAACAAATTCCTTCTTGAAAATTGATTTTGAAACCGAAAGTCGCATAGCTAACTCGATACTTAGCAAATTATAGTTGAGTCCTTCTACTAAGGAAACATTGCTAATCATGAGGCTTCCAATCTTTACGAGTACCGAATCCTACAATTTTTCCTTTGTTGTTTCCTCCAAATGAAACTTTTCCACCATTAACTTGAACAAGCTTTAAGAAGCGACTTGAATCTCCTCGTCATATGCCTTGAGCAACCACTATCCAAGTACCATTTAATCTTTTTCTTGATAGTGACCTGCATTTAGAAGAGAGACTCAAACTTTCTTTGGTACCCATACTTTCTTGGGTCCATTGTTGTTAGTACTATATATAGTCTTTGCCTAAACCTTCTTAACAGGTTTCCAAACCATTTGACATTCTTTCTCAAGATGATCTGAACTGTAACACTTAGAACATTTAAGAGCACCGCGACCTACTGATTTTACAAAAACTTTTTGGAAATGATTTTTCTAAGCATCTCTTGTAGGTCTTTGCTTGATTCTTTCCTTTACTTTAGGAAAATCAATTAGAGGAATAGTTTCAAGACATTCCTAAACTGATTTGTTGAAATAAGGTCTTTGAACTGAAAGAATTTTTTCAAGTTTCTCGAGACCCTATTGAAAATTTTTTAGAAATATTTGAGATGTCATTTTTCAAGAAAGCATTTTCTTTTGAGAGGTTATCTTCATTTTCTTTCAAAGTAGTAACATTTTCATCTAAACTTTTGACCTTTTCTTTCCAAACATTTTCCCGTTGTCTTAGAGCAGAATTTTCTCTCTTAAGTTCAGAAATTCTTTTAAGAGAGGTTTTGAGACTAAGACACAGTTCATCAATGTATCTAGAAACTTTAATAGGAATTTTTAAGTTTCTTACCTTGATTTCACTGTCTGAATCTGAGTCTGTTTCAGAGTCTGAGTCAGAGTCTGATTGTGCCATGAGACAAATGTTGGCATAATCATTATCACTTTCTTCACATTCTGTATCACTCCAAGTTTCTACTTTGAATGCCTTTCGAGATTTCTTAGTTTTTCCTTTCTTCTTCCTCAAAAGGGGACAGTTAGGTCCGATGTGTCCCTTTTTCTTACATTCAAAATGACTACATCTCTATTGGATTCTTCATCTTCAACAGAGACTTACTCTGTTGCTTTTGGAAGCTTTGTTTCTTTGGATTGAATCTTCTTCCTTTTCTGTTTAGCTTTCTGAATCTTCTTATCATGAGAGCAAGCTCTTCATCATCCATGTTGTCTTCTAAGTCTGTGACATCAGAATCATCATTAGACTTTAATGCAATGGATTTCTTACCTTTAGGATCTTCGTCTTCGTTGATTCGCTCCACTTCATAAGATCAAGAGTTCCAACCAATTCATCAACGAAAAGTGGCATAATTCTTTGTGTCTCTCTTATTGAGGTTTTTAGGTGATTCCAATCCTTGGAGAGTCCACGCAGTAGCTTGTTTACTTTCATGGGATCTGAAATTGGTTGACCTTGATTTTCAAGTCCATTCACGATATCTGTAAAACGACTAAACATGTCAGTGATAGATTCTCCTCACTTCATTTTGAATGCTTCATATTGATCGAGTAGAATGTTGATTCTGGTTTCTTTCACTCGATCAGTTCCTTCATAGGTAATGTGTAATCTATCCCAGACTTCTTTGGCTGTAACACAAGAAGATATTCTGTTATATTCAGTAGGTGATAATGCACAATATAAAGAATAAATAGCTTTTGCATCAAGAGCTTGTCTTTTGGTCGTCTCTTCTTGAGTCATTTCGCTAGACTCAACAACTTCTTTTCCTCTTTCTAGGACAGATGCAGCTTTAGGAATGATTCCTTTGTCTACTACATCCCATTCCAGAGGATCCTTTGATCTTAAGAAAGCCTTCATCTTGTTTTTCCATATGTTGTAATCCTTCCCAACAAAATAAGGTGGTCTGGTATTGCTTTGCCCTTCAACCAATCCTGGAGCCAACATACTAGCCATGGATCTTTAACTCTGAAGTAAAACACTTCAATTCAAATGAGTACTCGGGCTCTGATACCAATTGATAGGGCTAGTATAAGCACCTAGAGGGGGGTGAATAGGTGTAAAACAATATTTTCGAGATAAGTGTGCAGCATTCAATAATAGATAGAGAGATGAGAGTTTTTCTCTTAACAAGATACGATCAAAGTAAAAGAGAGTAGGGAAGAGAATAAGAACACAGAGATTATAGTGGTTCGGCTTATTCCAAGCCTACGTCCACTCTTCCGCACTGACAGCCCCCACCGGCTGGATTTCACTATGAACAAAAGAGATGTTACAAAGTAGCTCTTCCTTGATTCCACAGAGTAGAGACTCTACTACCCTTCCTCAAGGTCTCTCAAAGATATAGACTCTCTTTTGTGTACAAGATATCGCTCAACGCTTTAATTGACTAAGAACAGAGCTTCGGACTTTGGAATTCTTCTATCGCGCACACCTTCAAACAACTAGAACGTCTTCCTTTTATACTCCTTTATGCCATCATACCCGTTGGCACTTACCAAAGGAATTCCTCCAATCTACCCGTTGGACGGAATCAATTAAGAAGATCATTCGAGCTATTTAAGGAACCTGACGATAGCCCATCAATCATGTTCGCCCATACAATCAGGATCTTGGTTTCCAAGAATAGAACCTTCCAAGAATACTTCGTCGACCATCGGATCCAATCATCGCAGAATCAATCCTGATTTGAGTAAAGGATTCCGACATGCTATGTCCAGCCAAGAGATTTAATCCTGTCGATAAGGTCAAATCTTTAATGAAACATCCAGTTCTGGATAAGCCTTCTTCGACGGTCTAGAGACTGTCAATGGGATAGACTTTGAGTCTTGAGTCTGGTGGTCCGGAGGTCTTCAGACTTTGATGGAAGAGTCTACAAGTCTTCAGACTAGACTGATGCAAACGTTTTGTCAGCTTCAAAATATTTCAAGGACGATTTCTCCAACATTCTCTTCTCCTTACACTCCAGAATAAAATGGGGTTGTGGAAAGGAAGAATAGATTCTTACAGGAGATGGCCAGAATCCTCTTAATTGAGAGCAAAATTTCATCTCAATTTTGGGCAGAAGCAGTTTCTATAGCCTACCACATCATCAACAGATTATTCTTGAGACCTATTCTAGAGAAAACTCCTTATGAAGTGTACAAAGGGAAGAAACCAAATGTTTCTTACTTTCATATATTTGGCTGTAAGTGTTATGTTTTGAAAAATGCAAATGATCGAATCGGGAAGTTTGTAAAAAAATCAGACGAAGGAATTTTCCTTGGCTACTCGACCTCAAGCAAAGCTTACAGAGTATTCTACAAGAAGACTCAATTTGTGGAAGAATCTATGAATGTCAAGTTTCAAGGCTCTATGCAGACTCAATCAAATCAGACTCAACTTGAAGAATCTGAACCCGTTCCAGACTTTACAAAGTCTACTTTCCTCAAAGAGGTTCAGACTTTTGGAGATTAGCAACAAGCATATGTAGAAGATTCAACTGAAGCAGAGGATCAACAGACTCTCAGACAAACCAGCAACTGGAAGCATAAGTCAAGTCATCCCAAGGAACTCATCATTAGCAACATTGATGAAGGAATTCGCACCAGATCCAAAAGGTGAGAAGAGTCTACTGCCCTAGCACTTGTTTCTGAAATAGAACCCCAAAATGTAGAAAAAGCCCTGTTTGATGAAAGTTGGATTGAAGCTATGTAAGAAGAGCTCAAACAGTTCAGCATCAACGATGTTTGGGAGCTAATTCCTAAACCTAAAGGTAAGTCTATTGTTGGGACAAAATGGGTTTTCAGGAACAAGGAGGACGAGAAATGAAAAGTGGTCAGGAACAAAGCAAGACTCGTGGCCAAATGATATACACAAGAAGAATGGATAGACTATGATGAGACCTATGCACCAGTAGCGAGATTAGAAGCAATTAGATTATTACTTGTTTTTGCTTGCTATAAAGATTTCAGGTTATTCCAGATGGATGTAAAGAGTGCCTTCCTCAATGGATTCATCCAAGAAGAAGTCTATGTAGAACAACCACCAGGATTTGAAGATCCAAGAAAGCCAGACTTAGTCTACAGACTAAAAAAGGCTTTGTTTGGATTGAAGCAAGCACCTCGAGCCTAATATGAAAGGTTAAGTAAATTACTAACCTAAAATGGTTTTGTTAAGGGAAAGATAGATACTACTTTGTTCATAAAAAGAGAGGGTAAAGACTTTTTACTAGTTCAAATTTATGTTGAGGATATTATCTTTTGATCCCCTAATGAAAATCTATGCAAGAAATTCTCTAGATGTATGCCGGATGAATTCGAGATGAGTATGATGGGTGAGTTAACTTTTTTTTTTTGGATTACAAGTTAAACAATCGAAGAAAGGTATGTTTATTCACCAAGAGAAGTATGCAAAAGATCTCATCAAGAAATTCGTATTGGAGAATTGCAAAAAGAAAGAGACACCAATGTCAAGTTCTTCGAAGTTGGACAAAGATGAAGGAGGAAAGAAAGTAGACCAGAAACTTTACATGAGCATTATTGGTTCACTTCTTTACCTTACTGCATCTAGACCAGACATTTTGTTTAGTGTTTGCATATGTGCTAGATTCCAATAAGATCCCAAAGAATCTTATTTAAGTGCTGCAAAACGCATCATCAAATAAGTTGCAACTACTCCAAAGCTAGGTCTGTGGTGTCCCAAAGAAGGAGACTTTACTCTCCTTGGATATTCAGACGCAGATTTAGCAGGTTGTAAAGTCGATAGAAATAGTACTTCTGGTACTTGTCAACTTCTGGGCAGCATGCTAGTGTCTTGGTTCTCAAGGAAGCGGAGTATTGTAACTCTATCAACAGCAGAAGTAGAGTATGTGGCTCTTGAGAGCTGTTGTTCTCAAATTTTGTAGATAAAACAACAGCTAAGAGACTTTGGAATTGAAGAATCATGCACTGAGATTAAATGTGACAACACCAGTGCTATTAATCTCACGAAGAACCCAATTCTTCATTCAAAGGCAAAGCATATAGAGATTCAACACCATTTCATAAGAGATCATGTTAAAAATGGAGAAATTACGATTCAATTCATTGACTCGAAGAATCAGTTGGCAGACATTTTTACAAAGCCATTGGAGAAAAATCTATTTGAGTCTATTCGCACCAGACTAAATATTTATATCTCCTACCGGTTAATGTCTGAAGTTGGTCAGACTCAGAATGTCCAGAAACTACTTCAGTAAGTTAATATCTCTTCAATTTAGATAATTTAATTTTAGAATGAAGATTTCGAAAAGGTACGTTAATATTTGAATCATTGCTTGCCTATTTTATTTTTAGAAATTATCTTTTTCGAATTTTTGAATTTTTGGCAATTTTTATTTTTGAAAAAAGACAGTTTTCTTTTTTCTTTATGATGGTTCATTTACCCCGTTTTACTTTCTTTATATACCGTTGAGTCATTCTTCTTCATTTACGATTTCTCAAACCGTAGAATACATAATTTCTACTCTCTCATTTCTACTCTCAAGTTTGCTCCACAAGTTTTCATCTTTTTCACTCGAACGTGTTCGGGAAATCCTCAAAGACTGTTAAGATGTCTTCCAAAGGAAGTCGTCTCGGATCTCAAGCAGGGGACAATATGCCTGAGGGTCCTACACATTTTGATCTAACTGAGGAAGAAGATTCTCCACAACATTCTCCATAGCGTGCTACTCAAAATCCTCCGTGCCAATTAGTAGAAGAGGAAATTGTGGAAGATGTTGAACCGGTCATGTGGCATCCAAAAATTCCATAGCGATCTCTTGATGCATGATGACCTAAGGAAAGGTGATGGAAGTGCCATCAGATTATATTACGGCCATTAGACCGATGATTTACAATAGATTAAGGCCGAGCTTTTCAATGGATAATTATTTGATAGGAAAATTTTATTCTTGGCCATGTGTTTTATAGGTTGGATTTTATTGATTTATGTTGCAAGTTTTATGGCCCTATAAATTGCAATTAGGTATTTATATAAGTGGGGATTTAGAATAGATTATTAAAAGGAGGAGTGGGCCGAAATTTTAAACCCAAAGACCAGCCCATAGCCCCACCGTTCGACCGGCCCAAGAAGCCCAATGGGCTGTCGAACATGGGAAGAGAGGAACGGATGGAGAGGCCGGCCCAAGGATGGCCCATCAACCTGCATGAAATTAAACAAGTGGCAAGAGGAGCTTGCCAAGTGTTTTTCCCTTAGAGCCAAGTGGCATTTGCCATGCAAAATCAAATGATTGCTAATCATTGAAGGGAAGAAAAGAGAGGAGAGGCAGATTGATGAGGGGGTTATCGACCGAGAGAGAGAGAGAGAGAGAGAGAAATCGGAAGAGAGGGAGAGTGAACCGAGAGAGGGGAAAGCCGAGCGAGAGCCGTGAAGGAGGAGGAGACCGTCGACGCCGCCTTGCCCCGCCGTTCTTGTTTGCTGTGATTCTCTTTGGATTAGAGGCAAGTAGAGTCCATTGATCTACCTTTGCTTGCTGTGGTTGTGATGTTGAATGCTGGAAATGCTTGAGCTGTGATGTTGAATGCTGGAAACTCGAATGAATGGTGGTAGTGTTCCAAGTGAGTTGTTGCATGTAGAAACAGTCCGACCTTTTGTGATTTCGTGAGCTGCATGCGATGTTCTAGATGGAATATCACTTCGACTTCTTGATGAAAGTTGTAGAGGACTTCTTGGAGAATAACATATCAATTTTTCAGAGAAAACGAACAAGTATTTGTTGTTGAAACTATTTTTCTTCAAAGATACTAGATCTGGAAAATATTACGTCGACCTATTGTGATTTTGTGAATTTTATGCAAGTATCAAGTCCGAATTTGATCTCATGACCTGAATGAAAGTTGTAGATAAAATGTTGGGGAGAAACATACTAAAATTTGAAGAGAAACGGACAATTATAGGTTAGTAAAACGAAATTTCTTTGGAACGGTTAGATCTGGAAATCGCTACCGAGAGACAGAGACGGTTTTGGTGATTTTAGCCTTTGATCTATCACGAATTTGACTTCGAGTCCTTCACGAGAATTTTAATTCTATGTCTTATCTATAACATATCAAAATTATAGAATTTTTCGAGTTGATTTAGGATTTTCACCGAGTTTGTGAATAAAACTGTGCAATGATAATGTTCCGAAAATTTGAGTTGTGATGCATGGACTGTAGTAACCGGTATGAAGCTTCTTTTTATGAGGTGTTCTTCATGAAATATCTTTCTCTAGGTCTTTTTTACATCATGTTAAATTTTCATAATTTATTGAGATTGTTTACTAATTTTCCAATAATTTTTACTAAAGAGGTGCATTCTGTTTTACCCGAAAAATTGGTTCTATTTTTAAAAACCAATGAATTGCTTTATGAAATGTGATATAGTGCGTGTTATGTGTACTGCATATATGGTGACATTTGGCATATCATATGACATCAAAAAGCTGGTTTAGATCCTTGATATTGTTGCATCAAATGCCATGATGAAAATGAGACATATATGTGATTATAAATTGTGATAATAATGATACCGTCGGAGGTGTGAGCCGATGATGCCCCGGGAGTGTCGGGATGCCCGGAGGTTTGTGCCGGATGCCCGGAGTTTTGTGCCGGAGGGTCCTCGGGAGTTTCGAGATGCCCAGTGGTATACGGTACGTAATTCCAGGGGGTTGCCTGGTGGTATGTCGGTACGTAATCCCGGAAGCCCTGGAGGTGTGTGCCGGGGGGATTCCTTGTGATGTAGTTGGGGTGCGAGATGCTCGGAGGTTTGTCCCGGATGCCCGGAGGTGTGTGCCGGAGGTTCCTCGCGATGCCAGGTCGGGTGCGAGCGATAAATGAGGGATGCAAACATTGGTCCCTGGATGAAAAAATGATGAGATCCTTTGAAAGATAAAACGGGAAATTGAATCATGCGCATGGGTGTGTGCATATGGTATGATGCATGATCTGTTTATGAAAGTAAATTGATGCTATTTGACATTGAGAATGCGATCATGAATGCTTGATTGGATCTCATGGGGATGTATACATGATTATCTTCATTGATGATATGAATCATGCGTATGTATGTGCATATGGTATGGGATGAACCTCATGGAAATACAAGCATGACTACATGATGGTATATGTACGATGGCATGGTGAGATATGCATGACTGTATGGCGATATATGCACGACCGCATAGTGATGTATGCTCGATAGTATGGATGATATGTGCTTTACTCGTGATATCTTGATTGTCTTGCTTGTTGCATTGTGTAGTTTGATGGATCTTTACTGTTGAGTGGTTGTACTCACCCCTTTGGGGATTAACATTTCAGATTAGAGATACCTCTAGCACCTGTCACACGCAGTACGTTCTATGGTCTACCATCCGATGTTGAGGTTGAGTGCTCGGAGCACCACTGCGCTGGTGTTCATGGTTTGGTGTTTATTTGTGTCCGTGTTTTGATCATGTATGATGTGGGCCTATCTGATGGCCCTGTAGTTCAAGAGTTCCTTTCTATTCACGTTCGATGCGATGGAGTGATGATGGGGATGCTGCCGCCGCCACCGGCCGATGCACCGAGCTGGTTGTGATGAGAGCGTGTGACTGGTGGAGGTTGACACTTTTTGGGATGGCCGACACTAGCTGATGGACAGATGTACATGTTTGATGTATAGTCGGGTTCTTTTGGGTTTAGCCGAGCTTACTTAAAGTCTTGGCCTTTCGTTGTACCGACTTGTGAAATCCATCTTAGTTATGTAAATAAAAGTGATTCGGCCCTAAAGTGTATATATATATATATATATATGAAAGGTTGTAGTTGGTGTGTATTGCATCGTATTGTTTAGTTTGTGTACGGGTTAGGGAGATGTTGAGTATGCTTCCGTTATATGAACTGCGCTGGGACCGATTGAGATGATACGAACCCCCAGGATTTATGGACTCGCTGCAATTGAAATGGTATCAGAGTGACATGTTATTAGGGCAAGTGATAGGTGAGTCAGCTATGGTGACCTTAGTGGATTGGGGGCCGTGTTGAGGGGTGCCACAGGTCAGGACGTTGAAACCCCAGGTTTTTTTTTAAACTTTACAATCAGTTGAAGCAAGGTGGTACTGCTATGACCTTTATTGATGAATTTATGAAAGAAAGAGGTTACAAGAATGAGACTATGTTTTTGCGAGCAATGGAAAGATTAGGCATAACACCTAAAGGAACGACAGATAGAACGTTTGCTAACTTTCTTGTTGATCCCCGTTTTAGTTCTTTCAATCAACTAGAGATAAAGGACGATGATGAGAAAATGTACTTGAATTTTCAGCCTAGAATGGGCATTGCTGCTGAAGTGCATGGTGTTGGAACGAGTTTGTTTCATTCTAAAGATCACAGAAAGACTTACTCCAAATTGCTGAAAAGAGGGGTGATGAACCCTCGTTTCATTTCGTCGACTTTGATTTCTTGGATTTAATAAGGGTGAACCTAAGAGAGAAGCTGACTCTCCTTCAACTTGAAAAATTTTGTTCTGAAACTACTGTTGCTTATCTTGAGTTGACTGCGTATTTCTATTTGAACTTGTCTTTTCTTGACGCAAATAGATTTTGATTTACTATGAGGGAGAAAGAGTACATGGTGGATGTTGACACGTTGGCTGATGTTATTGGTGTGGAAAGAGGAAGTTTCCAACCAATAAATGTCTTTGTTGGTTATGCGACAAGTTTTCTTGTTAGGGACAAACTTTCTGAAGGCGGCATTACTTATTCCAGACTGTTTGCCTCAAGCATTTTGCTGCACAAAATCGTGATCAACTGCATCCGACCAAAGTCAACTTCTAAGACAGATGTTTCTCGATCTGAAGCCAAATTGATGTTTGCTATCAGTAATGGAATGAAGTTCTCTTTGCCTCACATAATACCGATGCATATGTACAGAACTATTGTGAAGGATAAGGGACAACTCCCTTACTTAGCACTGGTCACACAATTGTTCAGACACTTCCACATTCAGTTTCCAGCCTCTCTCTATGCTAGAACTATTGCTCCTATGGTTATAGGATTGAAGATGGTGTCCAAGATGAGGATAAAGGAACTGAACAAAGCTTTAGAGCGCTTGAAGAAGAAGTCCTCCAGCAAAACCAAACAAGACTCTGTTGCAAAGAAAAGGAAAGGCAAGGAACCTATGCGTGAACCTACAAAAAAGAGAAGATCTCTTATTTTGCAAGACGAAGAGGATGAGGATGATCTTACTTTCTCTGCATTTGCCTTGAAAAATCTTCGGAGTTTTGTCAGTTTTGAGCAGGAACAAGACAGAGAAGAAAGAGAAAGAGGAGAAACAGAGTAGAGAAAAGAAGGAAGAGAAGACAATGAAGGAAGAGAAGAAAGACAAGAAGCAAGAAAAGAAGCTAGAGAAGAAGAGGAGGGTCAGAATGACTCTCATGAACCAACATTTGCAATATCCTTGTCTGCGGATTCAGAAAAGACGAGGAGTGGAATTGTAGGAGCTCAAACCGAAAAAGAACATCACTCTGGTATTGCATTTGAGAAGGAACAAGAAGAAGCATTCCTTTCTCCACCTGTAGCCACAAAAACATGGGGAGTTCGTGAGAAAAGAGATACTTCTTCTTCTCCTCTTTTTACAAGTGATGATGTTAGTAGATCTCCTGCCGATCCAGAAAATGTCTATGCTTCACATTTTCCTGAAGTTGATGTTGGAGAATCTACTCCAAGTCTTGGAAGTAGAGGAGCTGATGTCCCCTCATCTTTCAACACTCCACAAACTAAACGTGCTGAGGCTAGTGCGCAATTAACCTAATGCATACTATTAAAGGCTACTCGAGTTCCTTGTGGAGATAAAAGCACAACAATTTGGAATGGAGTGTGAAATTTAGAAGCTTCAATCTGATTTGAAATCTACTTCAAATTCTCTCCATGAGAAGGTGCACGCTCTTAATGTTCAAGTTCAAGCTTTACAACAGCAAGTGAAAGAGACTGCCAAGGTTGAAGATGTTGAGAAGCTGAAGGAAACAATACGAAAGCTGGAAGAGATAGTTCAGTCGATTGGGGATTTCTAGCTCGTTCGCATTCCTAAACACACTTGATTTCATTGAACTTTTTATCTTTCTTCACTTTTTGCTGCTGACAAAAAGGGGGAGAATGTGCAGATTTGACTTATCTTTTTTTATTGAACTATGGTTGTTGACTCTTTTAACTATTAAACTTTTGTTGTTTGTTGAACTTTTATTCTGTTTGACGTTGACACTTGCAGCAACTTACTCTTATGGTGATGATGTGGTGATTATGGATGGATAATTGTTTAAATCTTGATATTTGTCTTATCTCTTCAAGATTAACATGTTTTATGTGGTTCGTAATCGATGCTATTCAGATCCTAATCAATTTATTTTTATAAGATATTATGTACTTGCTTAAGAGTTGTTTTGCAGGTCAAAAGTTCTTAAATTTGCAGGAAAGTTTTGTCACCATAAAAAATGGGGAGATTGTTGGAGAAAACTCCTTTATTGTTTTGAAGTTGACAAAATCTTTCCAAAGTTTAGTCTGAAAACCTCCAGACTTTAGTGTCAAAGTCTCGCTAGACTTTAGGTTCAAAGTCTGCCCACACTGACAAATTCCAGACTGAATGCTACTGAAGAATGAAGACTTATCTAGACGCAAGATTATCTTTATTTCTTCAAGAGTTCGATTCGTATGGCTTATGGATGGCTTTTTGGTTGGATATAGAACCTACATGATTGACTATCTTTTTCAGAAACAAATTCCGATAATCAAATCTTTTGGAAGGCAAGCAAACTTGGAAAGTTCTACTTATGAAAACCAAGATCCTAATTGTATGGGCGAACATGATTAACGGGCTTTCATCACAAATCATCAAACGACTCGAGATTTCCTTGATTGATTCTGTCTAACGGGTAGATTGGAAGAATTCCTTTGGAAAGTGCCAATGATCGAGAAGGCATGAAGGAGTATTTAAGATGGACTCTCTAGTTGTTCGATAGTGTGCGTGAAAGAAAAATTTCAAAGTCTGAAGCTTTCTTGTTCCTTGCTATTTCATTCACTGGGCTTAAATTTGTACTCGAGAGAAAAACTGATAGTGTGACTTCGTGAAAGAGAAACAAATTCTTCACTGAGAAGTTGAGATCATCAAGCTGTAAAACCTATTTTGTTTCTTAGTGGAATCCAGCCAGTGGGCTGTCAGCGTGGGAGAGTGGACGTAGGCTTGATCTAAGCCGAACCACTATAAACCTCGTGTTCTTATTCTTTTCCCTAAACTCTTTTATTTTGTTTAAAGTTTTATCTAACTGTTAAATTCTGAATTCATTCATAGTCTATCATTTTCTAAAAGCAAATTATATCTACTGAACCTTGCGAAAATTTTTGGTCACACCTATTCACCCCCCTCTAAGTGTTGTTACTAGCCATTTCACAAAGAAAGGAGGGCCCGTAGAGAAAGGGGCTTGTAAAAGTACTATTATAATAGAAGTGAGTGTGTTCAATGTGATGTATGTCCCAGTCTTCCAGCTATTGTTTGTTCGGGGAGTTATTTGTTCACATTTTTGCATGTGCATAATAATAAGATAAAAAGAATCGGGATGGCGATCAGCCTAGGTTGTCGTACAAATAACCCTTGTTGCTTTTGACCCTAGAGATGGAATTGGAATCGTGACAGTTTTGGTATTGTTAGGGAAATCCTTTATGATGTTTTAAAGATGACAAAATAAATCAAAGGCTACTAATGTGTTTAATTGTTGAGTAATAGACTATGCAGATGATAGAACATGTAAATGATATTATCAAAGTCTATTATGAAGATTTCCAGACTTCTGTGTCAAAGTTTGAAGATTGCCAGACTGTAGTGTCAAAGTCTGTTCTACATTAGAAGTCTGCCAACTCTGACAAATTCCAGACTGAACTTGAATGAAGAACCATAAGACAGATTCTATGCTGAAGCTAAACTTATTCAGACTGTGTCCAGACCTTAAAGCTAAATTTGTTTAGAAGCAGATTATGTTCAGACTGACGTCTAGATTGTAAAGTCTATTGCACTCAGACTCAGATTGTAAAGTCTATTGCACTCAGACTCAAATTGTAAAGTCTATTGTTCTCAGACTTTACATCCAGATTCGACCAAACCTAACACAAGCCCCAAACATATAACGGCTAGTGATCTGGTTTGGATTCTACATCAAGATTGATTTGATTGACTCAATCTAATTGATTGACGATTGGATCTTGAAGACAAGAACTTTCTATACGAAGAAGCTCTACTTATGGAAACCAAGATTATGTTTGTATGGGCGATCAAAATCAATTTGGGATTCTACTTTTGTCACTCAACGGCTACCAAATCTTCTAGATACAGATCTGTCCAATGGGTAGATTGGAAGATGATCCTCGAGATACTGTCCAATGGCTAGTTTGGAAGTGGAGGAGTATTTAAGGAGATGAAGGACCGATGAGCAGGTAAGAGACGGAGCGTAGAATTTATAATTCCAAAATCTGAGTGAACTTCGATCATACACTTGTCTCTTGTGAGCTTAAACGTTTGTGATCATGAGAGAAATACCAAAATAGTGACTTAGTGAGATAATGTGATCTACTACTAAGTGTTTGCACTCAAATTTGTAATGTCTTGTTGATTGCATAGTGGAATCCAGCAAGAAGGCTGTTAGCATGGGAGAGTGGACATAGGCTTGATCTAAGCTGAATCACTATAAACCTTGTGTGTAACGACCCGGGCCCCACTGTGTAATATTGTCCGCTTTGGACACTGAGTCCTCACGGCTTTGAAATGCGTCACACAGATTAGAGGGATCCAAGCCTTATAAACTAGCCTAGGACTTCCCCCTAAGCGATGTGGGACTAGAGAGGACCCTTGCCCTTCCCTGGGCTGTCACACTCTCCACCTCTTAAGAGCACAGCGTCCTCACTGTGGCCCCCACACGCGGTCAGGAGTCGGCTCTAATACCATTTGTAACGACTCGGGCCCCACTATGCAATATTGTCCACTTTGTACACTGAGTCCTCATGGCTTTAAAATGCGTCACACAGATTAGAGGGATCCAAGCCTTATAAACTAGCCCAGGACTTCCCCCTAAGCGATGTGGGACTAGAGAGGACCGTTGCCCTTCCCTGGGCTATCACATTGTGTTCTTATTCTCTTCCCTGAACTCCTTTAATATGTTCGCAGTTCTATTTAATTGCTAAAGTCTAAATTCGCTCAAAGTCTGTTGTTCTTTAGACTCAGTTTCAAAAGTCTGTTATTATTTAGACTCAGGTTAAAAGTAAAGGTTTTCACTGCATTTTGCAGAATCTGTTTTTACACCTATTCACCCCCTCTAGGTGTCCATACTAGCACTTTCAATTGGTATCAGAGCCAAGTGCTCGGTTTATAAAAGTTTTTTACTTTTGAGCTAAAGATCTTCTATGGCTAGTATCTTGGCACCAGGACTTATGGAAGGGCAAAGTAACACTAGGCCACCATATTTTGATGGAAAGGAATACAACGTGTGGAAGAACCAAATGAAAGCATTCCTAAGATCCAGAGATCCCTTACAATGGGATGTTATGGAAAAAGGAATCAATCCCACTGTTGCGTCTACATCAAATAAAAATGGCAAAGATAAAGAAACCAAACCCCCTGCTCTTATGTCTCGGATGGAGATGTCCAAAAGAGAAGCGCTTGATGCAAAAGCTATTTATTCTTTATATTGCGCCTTGTCTCCTGCTGAATATAACGGAATCTCTTCTTGTGAAACAGCAAAAGAAGTTTGGGATAGACTTCATGTCACTTATGAAGGGACTGATCATGTAAAAGAGACAAAAGTAAACTTCCAGCTCGGCAAATATGATTCATTCAAGATGAAGCAAGGAGAGTCGATTGGAGATATGTTTAGCCTTACAGAAATTGTAAATGGTTTAGCATATCAAGGTCAGCCAATTTCTTCCCCAATGAAGGTCAACAAACTCTTGCAAGTTCTCTCAAAAGATTGGAACCTTGTCAAAACCTTAATCCGGGAGACTCGGAGGATTATGCCACTCTACGTTGATGAATTGATTGGCACTCTTCAATCCTATGAAGTGGAACAAATCGTTGATGAAGCTAACGCTGATTCTGATGATACAGACTCAGAAAATGACATGGACGACGAAGAACTTGCTTTTATGATCAAGAAATTCAAACAGCTGAGTAGAAAATGAAGGAAATTTGGTGGAAGAAAACAATACAAGCAGAATGGGCAAAAAGAACCATGAAAGAAGATGACAAGTAAGGAAATATATACTTGATGGCACATTCAGAATCTGAGTCTGACTCGGACACGTACTCGAGAATCCGATGAGGAAATTGAGGTAAGTCATTCAAGAATTCCTACTAAAGTTCTTAAATATATAAATGAGCTTTGCTTAAATCTCAAATCTTCTCTTAAAAGGATATGCGAACTAAAAAAGGAGAATTCTTGGCTTAAGCAACAGGATCTTTCTCGAAAAGAAAAGTTTGAAATTTTGCAAAAAGATTTTTTACAAACAAAAGAAAGTCGAGATTTACTTGTCAAAGAAAATGATTCTTTAAAAAAAGGAATTTTCAAATATTTCGATAAAATTTTCAAATGGTTCAAAAACGTTAGAGCATATCCTTTCCATACAAGTACCTTACTATAATAAGTCAGGACTTGGTTTTAATAAGGAAATTGATTCTCTAATAAATTTTCCTAAAGTCAAGAAGAGACTTAGACAAAGACCTCCTAGACTTGCGTACAAGAAGCATTTTGAAAGGATTTTTACAAAACCTGTTGGTCGAAATGCCCTCAAGTGTTCAAATTGTGGAGATTCAGAACACTTTAAGAAAGAATGTCCTAAAGTCTAGAGACCTATTAGGAAAGATTGGATAAAAGCAGCATAATCTACTAACTCTCATGGACCCAAGAAAAAATGGGTACCAAAGAAAAGGTGAGTTGTTTTTGCAGGAAATAAAGGAGAAGGAGAATTTGGTAAGGAATGTATATTTTTGGTTTGAGTACATAATTTAAAAATTCTCATTATACTTATATTTTCTTTGTTTCTTGATTGATTTAGACTTTGTTATGACCGTATTCAATGATTTGTTTTATTGAAGAAAGAATCGTGTGATTTGTTTTTGTGATTCGAGATTTGATTTGATACGTGTGATTATTTTTGATATCTTGCTTAGAGATAATTGAGTTTATTTGGATTGATAATATCAGATTTTGTCATATTTTGCAAAGTAAAATCTGTTTTACGTGATATTAATTTATTATGCAAAATATTATTTCTTAAATATTCAAGGATTTGATATTCTCTAATTTTATTGTGCATAATGTTCTTTCTTTAAATAATATGTCATGATGAGTTAAGAAAGAATATTTGTTTATTTATGGAGATTTTCTATTTTGCTCTAACGTCAAGGAATGATCCAAATTGATGGATACCAAAAAGGAAATGAGTTGATTGTAGGAAATTCAATAAGGCAAGAATGATTGCGAATCTACGCAAATTTTGGTGCAAACAGAAAAATATCTCCTACGAAGATTGGTAATGATTTTTAATGGTATATTTCAAACATATACCATGGGTAAGAGAATATTTTTTATCATCCGCCTTACAAATTTCTACGTGCCTTTATCATAATTTTGGATGATTGTTTATTATATTGTAAATATCTTTTGTCATAAATATAAGGTATTGCAAGTTTTTACTTGATTTGGCACATGATAGAAATATCAACTTTCTTTTTGCGAAATGCATTAATAAATCCCTTTGATCTTGAAATATATTATTGCATATATATGGGTACTCTTGCTATATTCTTAGAAGATGTCTTATATCTAGCAAGTTTGATCCGCAAATGACAGGAAGGTATTACGTGATATTTTTGCAAGGATTGTTATCTATTATACAAGAATTTGCAGGTTGAAAAAGAATCTTCCATATGGATTTTGAAAAGCTCGATTTGAAAATCACGGAGATTTTATACTATCTTCTGGAGGCTCAAAGATTCCATTCCTTGTGCAAAGTTTTTGCAAATTGTTAAGGAAATCCCTAATGTGTCGTATGAAAGGTTGAGTACTTCTGAATTTTGATAATTGATAATTTTATATATGCTATTCAATTTATTTATTTGAAGAAAGGGCATTATATTTTATGTGGATATTATTACAGCTTATTTGTGCAAAAAGTTCGTTAAGATTATGTAAGTTGAATTCGAGAAAAGCTTGATTGAAAAAAATAAATTTTTGCCTCGAATTTCAAAATGCAAGTGATCGTTGCGGATGTTGTTGCTACAAATGGAATAATGGAAAAATATTCTATTCAACATGCACAAGTAACAATTGTTTCTATTCGCAAATATTGTCATGATGACAGGGGGAGAAAGCGAATCCAAAAGAAAAGGAAAAGAATCATGATCACCTCAAAAAGGCAACAATTTGAGGGGGAGCATTGATCAATTTTGGAAATTTTTTTTAATTGATCGTGATCATGATTATTATAGAAGAAATGAAAAGGTAAATGTGTTAGAACTTACCAAGTTCTACAAAATCCGGTTAGTGCATCTTTTATTACTTTTTGTCATTAATAAATCTCTTATTTATATTATCATTTTATTATGACAAAAAGGGTAAGTGAATTTTATAATGCATCCGTGATTTTCATTGAATATTTGCTGATATATATGATCGAAGTGAGCTATATTGCATATCTTTAATATTCGATTTACTTTATAAAAGCTGATTTTTTGGAAACTGTTTCATGTAAGATATTTGTTATAATTTTATATTCTCTACGTGATACTTTTTCCATTATTATCGCTTTTTGATTATGACAAAAAGGGGGAGAAGATATGAATATGCATATGTGTTGATTGATTATATTATTTATTGCATAATATTGAGCTGCGATTATTTTATATATATTGTTATGCTCAATTTATTTGCTATCTTCTAATATCCTTTGATTTAAATTTAAAAGCATGGTTACAAATCTGCATATTCAGAGATTGTTTTGTCATCATAAAAAAATGGGGAGATTGTTAGGGAAATCCCTTATGATGTTTTGAAGATGACAAAATAAATCAAAGGCTACTAATGTGTTTAATTGTTGAATAACAGACTATGGAGATGAAAGAACATGTAAATGATATTATCAAAGTCTATTATGAAGATTTCCAGACTTCTGTGTCAAAGTTTGAAGATTGCCAAACTGTAGTGTCAAAGTCTGTTCTACATCAGAAGTCTGTCAACTCTAACAAATTCCAGACTGAACGTGAATGAAGAACCAGAAGACAGATTCTATGCTGAAGCTGAACTTATTCATACTGTGTGCAGACCTTAAAGCTAAATTTGTTCAAAAGTAGATTATGTTCAGACTGACGTCCAGATTATAAAGTCTATTGCACTCAAACTCAGATTGTAAAGTTTATTGCACTCAGACTCAGATTGTAAAGTCTATTGTTCTCAGACTTTACATCCAGATTCGACCAAACCTAACACAAGCCCCAAACATATAACGGCTAGTGATCTGGTTTGGATTCTACATCAAGATTGATTTGATTGATTCAATCTAATTGATTGACGATTGGATCTTGAAGACAAGAACTTTCTATACGAAGAAGCTCTACTTATGGAAACCAAGATTCTGTTTGTATGGGTGATCAGAATCAATTTGGGATTCTACTTTTGTCACTCAACGGCTACCAAATCTTCTAGATACAGATCTGTCCAATGAGTAGATTGGAAGACGATTCTCGAGATACCATCCAACAGCTAGTTTGGAAGTGGAGGAGCATTTAAGGAGATGAAGGACCGATGAGTAAGTAAGAGACGGAGCGTAGAAATTTATAATTTCAAAGTTTGAGCGAACTTCAATCATACACTTGTCTCTTGTGAGCTTAAACGTCTGTGATCGTGAGAGAAATACCAAAAGAGTGACTTAGTGAGATAGTGTGATATACTACTAAGTGTTTGCACTCAAAGTTGTAATCTCTTGTTGATTGCATAGTGGAATCCAGCAAGAAGGCTGTTAGCGTGGGAGAGTGGATGTAGGCTTGATCTAAGCCGAACCACTATAAACCTTATGTTCTTATTCTCTTCTCTGAACTCATTTATTATGTTCGTAGTTCTATTTAACTGCTAAAGTCTAAACTCGCTCAAAGTGTGTTGTTCTTCAGACTCAATTTCAAAAGTCTGTTATTATTCAGACTCAGGTTAAAAGTAAAGGTTTTCACTGCATTTTACAGAATATGTTTTTACACCTATTCACCCCCCTCTAGGTGTTCATACTAGCACTTTCAGGTATCAGAGCGGGGTTATTATCTAGAGTGAAAAGGTGTGCTAGGCTATGGGATAATTAGCTAGGAAAACGCCCTGTGCATGTGATTGTTTGCTTGATTGTTCTTTCTTCATGAAAGTGACAATGACTAACTTTGATTATCTTGTAGACAATTGCTCTAGAACTTTTGTGACATCCTAAAATTCGAGCCCTATAAGGGATGAATGAATGTGAATTTTGTCAATGCATTGGTGGTTGATCTCACTCGGAATTGATCACTCATGAGATATTGACCTTGAGGGGAAAGGCTAATGAGGATAGAACTCGTATGACTAAAGGACTCGACCTGGGAAAACGACTTGACCGTGAGACTTATGTGAGGACGATCCTGTAGATAGGTAAGCCGATTCTAAGGATGACTAGAAGTCGATTCGCGGACAGAACGTAATGGAATGACGGGTGATTCCATTTACTATTATCGAACCCGCGAACGACCCTATGTTGATCCTTAGTGATCATGTACTTTGAAATAAGAATCTATCCTCCATAATTTCATGCAGTCAAGGACGTCCATACGTCGAGATGTCTTGAACGTGATTTGGCACGAGTCGGTTACTTGTGAATCCTCGGAGCCGCCCGTCAGTCTGAGTTGTAACCGAAATGGCAATGGACGAAATTGACATGGCATGAGAACTAAAGAATGTGCTTCAAATTATCGGGAATGTCCGGGATGGACTTTGGATGAAGCTACATCAAACAGTCGACAGAGCCAATTAAGCCAAGCAATTGGAAAATGGATTTTCGGACTGAGGAAGCGAGCTCGTGAGGACATGGGCCGGGCCAAGTCAATGTGGGCCTTAAGCCCAAGGTGGGACAGCCACCATAGTGGGCCTAAGACAAGCAAATGAGCCCATTGGGCCAAAACCAACTATTCATCTTTCAAAGCCCATGGGCCAATTCTTAGCCATTTCAAGCCCAACCAATTCCCAAGCCCATTCCTATTCATGGCCAAGCCCAATCCTTAGGCCCATC
Source organism: Eucalyptus guilfoylei (assembly GCA_016097605.1). Lineage (NCBI taxonomy): Eukaryota > Viridiplantae > Streptophyta > Magnoliopsida > Myrtales > Myrtaceae > Eucalyptus > Eucalyptus guilfoylei. The sequence goes on from CM027862.1 coordinate 31,237,926, forward strand.
CACCAATTTTAGCCCCAGGACAGAATGGTAATTATGCAAGGTGAAATGACCAAATTGCCCCTAGTTGTAGGGAGAAAAAGGCTAGAGAAGAGAGAGAAGATGATGTCATGGCATGCGGACTTGAAGCAAGCATTGATGGGGGTCTTGACAGCCCTCACTTCACTCTCTCTCTCCCTCATTCGGCCTCCCTCGACGGAGCTCTCTCTCTCTCTCTTCGTTTTTCTTCTTCCTCCAGTTTTTGCTCCAGTTGACCCTTCGATGAAGAATTGAGTCAAAAGTGGTCTTCTCGGATGAATCAACCAACGAGCCATCCATTTTTGTGACGAGGGCATCCAGACCATTCCAATGAGCCCAACCTCGCCTCGAACAGAGCCGCCGGCCGTCCTATACGGCCATCATAAGCCATCGGTCGCCGGTCCGTCGGTCTACTTGCAGCCTACACTGTTTCGCTTTTTCGGCCATTTTTCTCCCATTTTGACCCTTCCTCTGCCCATCTCAACCTTCAGCAAGACTCCCAAGACCCCCTGGTGCCGCCGGTTGCCGGCTACCTGCTTCGCCCGAGCTCCGGCCAAGCCGTTCAACTTGTTTTCTTCTCTGACAGTGCTGTTTTTCAGTGTTTTCAGTGGGAGTCCGAGCTATGGTTGCTGTGTTGAGCTTAGGACCACATTGGATCGTCGTTGTAGAGATCCTGGTGCGTAGCCACCGTCGTCGTCGCCACGTCGGTGCCTCCGACCCGCTTAACGGATGAGTTTAGCTCCTAATCCTTTGATTAGAGCCTAAACTTACTTAGGGTTAGTTTAGTTACATTTAATTATAGATTAGGTGATTTAATTAAGTTGTATTAGCCCTAAGATAGGTGGTTAGATTAATGGCTAAGATTAGTTTAGCTTAATTTTACTTTATTAGCTTAATGATTGATTTAATTATGTGGTTAATTAAGCATGTTTAGCTTAATTGATTGATTTCCTTAAGTTAATTATTGTTTTAATGATTTCTGATTTAATTTATGGTTTATTAAATTCTGGAAATTTACTGTTCACGCGACACTATTCAGAAATTATTGTTCACCGAATACTGTTCACATGCACTGTTCACACGCACTGTTCACCCAGAATGCGAAAAATGTCTAAAATTCATATGTGTTGATTTTATGAAGTAAATGGATGTGAAAATGCATGGCATCCGCATGAATTGAGTGATGATTTGTGCATTGGTGTGGTGATTGGAAATTATGGATTTTATTAAGAAAATCCCGGGTGTCGGTTTTGGACACCGAAAATGGATTTTAAGTATTATATCAAATAGTGGGGTTTGAAAAAGGAAAGTATCAGTTTTCTGGTTCAAATTGACGTGTACTCACACACGACTACTTGGATGTTTTTAATGCTGATGGTTTTTTCCTTTTTGATGGGCCTAAGTTGGCCCGTCCGCCCATGATGGGCCCAAAAGCTCGGCCTGTGAGTTGAGGGCCCATGGAGGAAGTTATTAAAGATAAAGGGAAAATCTTGGAGGCGGTTAAAATTAATAAGAAGTTACGTAATTTTTAGAATGTGAGATTACGTTCTCTCGGTTTTTACGTGACGCTGCTTTCTCTCCTCTGAAGAACAGTGTCCGGCCTCCTCTTTGAATCGAAACACCGGTGTTTAGTCTGTGGTAACATGGTATGTTCGATTATGTGATGTGCCTTAGGATCGGTGATTCATGATTTTCCTGGCTCGCTTCCGCTACGTTGTTTTATTAGGGTTCGATTGAGTGTCGAATCACTGTTTTGGGGATCCTGTTTCCTGAATTTTTCCCTTCATTGGTATCAGAGCGTTTAGTGTGAACGTCCATAATAGCGGTGTAGATTTGTATTTGGATACAAACTACTATGGTTGTGGTTATTTTCTGGATGGTTTTATTGTACTAAATGTTAACTGTGGTGATGTCAATGTTTGTTTTCCCTTTTCACATCTTCTACTTCATATGATAATGATGTGAAAGTGTGGCATGCTAGACTTGGTCATATTGGCCAACAAAGTATGAATAGACTAGCCAAAGAGGGCTTGTTGGGCAACATTGAAAAAGTCGATTTGCCCATATGTGAGTATTGCCCAGTAGGGAAAACAATAAGAATATCATTTGGAAAAGGAAAAAGAGCTGAATTTCCTTTGCATTTAATCTATTCTGACGTCTGTGGTCCAATGAATGTGAGAGGAAGGCATGGGGCTGTTTATTTCATCATATTTATAGATGATTATACTCGATTCGGATATGTCTATTTGATTTCTCATAAATCTGAAGCATTAAGTTGTTTCAAAAAGTTTATGAACTTGGTAGAAAATCAATTAGACAAGAAAATAAAAGTGTTGAGATCCGATCGAGGTCGTGAATATTTATCTGATGAGTTCAGAAAGTTATGTGATGAAAAAGGAATAGAAATACAGTTGTCTATTCCTTATACTCCTCAACAAAATGGTGTTGCGGAAAGAAGAAACATAACCCTTCTGGAAATGGTTAAGTCCATGATGGCGCATGCTAACTTACCTATTACTTTTTGGAGTGATGCGTTGTTAACTGCTGCCTATATACTTAACCGAGTGCCTTCCAAATCAGTTACTTCCACTCCATATGAGTTATGGACAGGTAGAAAACCGGACTTAAGTTTTCTTAAGTCATGGGGTTGTGTTGCCTATACTCATGAGCCCTCTCACAAGTTTGGGAAACTAGGTGCTAGAGGAAAGAAGAGTATTTTCATAAGATACTTTGAACACTCGAAAGGGTATGTGTTTATAGGTGAGCAGGAAAGTGGGAGTATAACTGAGTTTGAATCACGGGATATCACATTCTTAGAGAATGATTTTCCTAAGAAGGGCGAAATAGGTGAGGACTACTCTCTATTTGAAACCTTGGATCTAGATAATGAATTTAGTAGAGTTCGTCTAAGTGGGAGTAACATGAGAAGTGATGAATTTAATTCAACTCACTCTCAATTACAACCACATGAAGAGACGATATCATCATTATCTAATCCGAGTAGGAGCATAATGGGAAATGATGTGTAAAGTGTACCATCTCCCGTACGGCGAACAAGTCGCAAAAGTATTCCTCGTCGACATTTTGGCATTGAAGGGGAAACTTTTATGGTTGCTCTGCAAGATGAAGATGAGCCAAGGAATGTAAATGAGGCTCTAAGTTACCCTAATAAGGAAAAATGGATGCATGCAATGGAAGAAGAGATTGAGTCAATGAAGTCAAACCATGTTTGGGAACTGGTTGATCTTCCAAAAGAACGCAAAGCCATTGGGAACAAATGGGTTCTCAAAATTAAGCGTAAAGCTGATGGCTCGATAGAAAGGCATAAGGCTCGCCTTGTGGTGAAGGGGTATAATCAACAGGAAGGAATTGATTATGAGGAAACATTTTCTCCTGTCGTGAGATTTACCTCGATTCGCATTATTCTGGCAATAGTGATAAGTATGGATCTTGAGTTACATCATATGGATGTAAAGACTGCTTTTCTCAATGGAGAATTAGACGAAGAAATTTATATAGAACAACCTGATGGTTTCATTATGAAAGGCCAAGAACAAAGGGTATGTCGACTTTTAAGATCGATATGTGGCCTTAAGCAGTCGTCGAGACAATGGTATATGCGTTTTCATAATGCCATAATGGCATATGATTTTACAGTGATTGATGAGGATCATTGTGTATATATCAAAAGGTCCAAAGATCAATTTGTGATCATATCATTATATGTTGATGATATACTAGTTGCCGGAAGCAATATGGAGTTTGTTAACATTGTCAAAAGTTGGCTATCTTCCAATTTTGAGATCAAAGACATGGGTGAGGCTGTATACATTCTTGGAGTTAAGATTTCAAGAAATCGTTCGAAGAGATCATTGTCTCTTTCGCAAGAAACATACATAAATAGGGTTCTTGAACGATTCCGTATACAAGATTGTAAACCCATAGATACTCCTATTGCAAAAGGCGAAGGGTTGAGCCATAGATTGTGTCCAAAGACTCCACAAGAAAAGGAACAAATGAAACATGTTCCTTATGCTAGTGCTGTTGGGAGCTTGATGTACGCTATGATGTGTACAAGACCTGACATATGCTTTGCAGTTGGAATGGTGAGTAGATACCAATCTAATCCAGGTCAAGCACATTGGAAAGCCGTTAAGAGAATACTGAGGTATCTAAACGGAACTGCTGATTATACGCTAAGTTATCAAGGAAAGGATTTGCGACTCGAAGGCTATTCTGATGCTGATTGGGGAGGAGATTTAGATGAAATGAAATCTATCTCTGGGTTTGTTTTCTTACTGAATAATGGCGCCATATGTTGGAGCAGTAAGAAACAAGCATGTATAGCCTTGTCCACGATGGAAGCTGAGTTCGTGGCATTATCAGCAGCAATACAAGAAGGTGTTTGGCTTAAGAGATTTTTGGATCATTTAGGTGTTATTGAAAGTGCTGCAGATTCATTGTTGGTTAACTGTGATAGCCAAGCAGCAATAGCATACACCAAAGATCCAAAATATCATGGCAAGACCAAACATATAGATACCAAGTATAATTTTGTCAAAGATATGGTTGCAACGAAAAGATGTGAACTTACAGTACATGTCTACGCAAAGAATGGTAGTAGATCCAATGACAAAGCCAATACCTAGAGATATGTTTTGTGGCCATGTGAAATCTCTGGGATTGTGTAGAGGCTGATGTACTGAATATTGTAATTTCCCTTAAGTGTTCACATTTGATGAATTTGTGTTTTCGTCATTAATGCCTATGAAATTTTGTTTGACGTTTATGCATCTTAATGCTCAATGCATTATATTAAGTTGAGAAAGTATGTCGGACAGATAAGACATTAGCCCACTCACACGGGTAATCGCCTCTATTTATTGTGTGATAAATAGAGATGAGACGGTTTTTAAGCTTATTATCTAGGTGATAATTGAGGGCTCAAGCTTCAAATACCTATGTCGCCTTAACTGAGTGTTAAGATGAGGACATAATATTTACTATGTCCGAAAGTAAAATAACCCACATATTTTACTTTATCTGTTTATGATGCCAGATGTGAGTTCTGATGAATTCTGTGAATGAGTAGATACGTAAACTCAAGTTAGACATTAAGTATGTCTGAACTATCATCTGTACGGTATTAAAGATGTAGACATACGCTCCATAGGAAATGAGTTAAATACCGTAATACGTATTTCATACTACGTATGCATGAGACGACCAATAAGAGTGGCAAAAGTTTTGATCTCAACTTTTATGCCGTGTGAGACTCTTGAGAAAAAGAGTTCCTCAATTTTAGTGCCCTCATGACTCTTACTTATTCTCAAGATTTCTATTCAATGTTTGCTATCTTAGAATGTTGCCAATGATCATGAATTGATTCGATCTAATGGGACATTTCTAGAAAAGCAAGTTGAACTGAAATTGAGAGTTTCAAGGAAAGAGGAAGATCGAATTTGGAGAATCACATTATAGTTTTGTATTCACTGGTCGACCAATTATGATTGTTTTATGGGAAAATCATAATTGTGAATGCAATATATCATTGTTTAAAAAGAGATCAGAAGAGAGATATAAATGTGATTAATCGATCTAGGGTACTGCATACTAAATCTACTCAGGATGTGATGCTCATTATGAACTGCTATATATTCCTAACAGATGTATGGCAACGAGCTCTCAAAGTATGCTGGTCGCACGGACTATTCACCAGTATGAATGTTGCAATGAGAAAAGGAGGATTTTGTTCGGCCCACCATGTCAAGTGGGAGTTGATGGATTTTTCTCTGATGGGTCTAAGTAGGGCCCGTCCGCCCATGTTGGTTTTGGCCTACCATGTGCGAGTGGGAGATGATGGTTTTTTCCTTTTTGATGGGCCTAAGTTGGCTCGTCCGCCCATGATGGGCCCAAAGGCCCGGCCCGTGAGTTAAGGGCCCATGGGGGAAGTTATTAAAGATAAAGGGAAAATCTTGGAGGCGGTTAAAATTAATAAGAAGTTACATAATTTTTAGAATGTGAGATTACGTTCTCTCGGTTTTTACGTGACACCACTTTCTCTCCTCTGAAGAATAGTGTCCGGCCTCCTCTTTGAATCGCAACACCGGTGTTTAGTCTGTGGAAACAAGGTACGTTTGATTATGTGATGTGCCTTAGGATTGGTAATTCATGATTTTCCTGGGCACGCTTCCGCTACGTTGTTTTATTAGGGTTCGATTAAGTGTCGAACCACTGTTTTGAGGATCCCGTTTCCCGAATTTTTCCCTTCAAATACCAAGGAAAGAGGCCAGGATCACTGTTTTAATCGAGGCATATGAGTGAAATGCAAAGTGTCCTGGGCCGATAATGATTTGTTGCGTGTTGGTTAATGAGGAACCGTCCCGAGCTGTTGAGCTGGACGTACCCTATATGGGATGCCCCATATGGTGGGCTCGGGTCGCAGTTGATTCTGGACCTATGCTCCTTCGGGAACGTCGTTAACGTAGTGACGAAGTTGTGCTCTAAGGTGGGGAGACAATGCTTGGCTAAACGCCAGTAGATAGCTGAACTGCGAGTAGGCTATGGTCGCAGTTGGTTCTGGACCTATACTCCTTTGGGAACGCCATCGACGTAGTGACGAAATCGTGCTCCAAGGTGGGGAGATGATGCTTGGCTAAACGCCAGTAAATAGCCGAACTGCGAGTAGGCTATGCCCATGTGTGGCAGTGGATAACAATTGAAACGCATGTTGAGTGTTATTGACGTGCCGGATCATGGGAAGGAATTGTGTGGCACATAATGTGACGTGTCATAACGATTTGGTCTTATAATCAGGGGCCCCTGTGGTTGTTGGTTATGTGAAAGTGTTGGCATTTCAATTGTTGTATGCATTGAGTATATACATTGTGTTTTTGAACTGTGCTAATGTGCAAGAATGTATGAGAATCATGGCATCTGTGATTTCGGTCATGTATGAGTTAAGCACATTGTTTATGGCATGCACGCATGAATCGATAACGTGCAGGGTGTAGCAATGGCCAGGTGAGATCGCTTATGATGCGACTCGTGTGTGATTGATGAACTGCATCATCTAATGGCCATGTGCTTTGTGTGTATCATGCTGAGTGATATCATGCAGGGTATGGCATACCAGGTAAGGTTGTATGCGAATCGACTGTTAGTTGTTGCTTGTTGGTGGGGTGGTTTTGGTGAGATACCTCGAGTTGAGTAGGTGTTCTAACCAGGGGCTTAGGGGGGGAACTCGTTGAGATTTATATCTCACTGGTTATTGAATAACCATTTTCAGGTCCCTTGTGTGAAGAACCCGGAGCTTGAAGCGAAAGGGTCAGGAGCATAGGTGGCTCAGTAGTCCTTTATGAGATAGACCTTCTGTATAAGCTTGAGGTGTTTATGAAAGTGTATTTGTTTTGAAACTGGTTATCTTACTTTTCTATCCCATGTTTGTTGTTGTTAGGGGATTAGTTAATTCGCTTCCGCATGTACAATAAAATGAAAAGGGTTGGCGACGAGTCCTGGGAACGTCGCAAAAATCTATCGACTACCGAGGGATGTGTGCGCGCTCGAGTTCGGGGTGTGACAACTTTATAGTTGTATTCCTTAACAACTAAAAGGAATTCCCAAGACCCAGTAACTGCCCATGGAAAATCGGCTTAGGACCCGAATGCTTCGAAAGAAAAATCGAGAGAAGACCCCCAACTTGATGGAATTTTGCAAGTTCTGACTAATGTTAGTAGCTTGATGGAACAGCAGGTTCAACAATAGTGAGCCTCTATTTCCACTAACGCCTTGATGTTTGGAAACAAAAATCAAAATGGCAAACGCCTTATGCAAGAACTGGTTGAACAGTTCTTAAAGTTGCGACCCCTAAAGTTTTATGGGACGGGAGATCTCGAAGAAGTTGAAATCAAAGTGGCGCAGCGGAAGCAGGGCGGATCTAAAGTTTCCAGCGAAGTATTGGCATGGCTCCATTTGAGGCGTTATATGGTCGAACTTGCAGAACTCTAACTTGTTGGAATGAGGTCGGGGAAAAGAAGCTTACTAGTCCTGAGTTGGTGCAACTTACTATCGAGGTAGTGTAGGTAATTAGAAAGAGACTTAGAGCTGCCCAAACTACGCAAAAGAATTATGTAGACAGGAGACAAAAGCCTTTAGAATTCCAAGTAGGAGACCACGTATTCCTCAAGGTGTCCCCATTGAAAGGTATGTTTCGTTTTGGTGCGAAAAGTAAGTCAAGTCCATGATACATAAGACCCTTTGAAATCCTAGAAAGGATAGGGAATATGGCGTATTGGTTGGCATTGCCATGAAACTTGCTCAGGTACACGATGTATGTAATGTGTCCATGTTAAGAAAGTATGAGCCAGATTCGGCACATGTGCTCAACTTCGAAGAGATCGAGGTGGATGACCGAGGGTCGTATATTGAGGAGCCAGTGCAGATCGTGGACAAACGCGAGCAAGTAATCAAAAACAGGGCTATTCCCTTAGTCAAAGTCCTACGGAAGCACAATGAAATAGAAGAGGCTACATGAGAAAGTGAAGAAATCATGAGATGCAAGTACCCTCACTTATTTTACGTACCTAGATACGTTATGAAATTTCAGGGACGAGATTTCTAAAGGGGGGAGAATTGTAACATCCTTGATTCCGACCCCGTAAGGATCAGCCATAAATTCCTTAAAGGGATCGATCGTCGTCCGTTGGCCATGGATTGATCGGTTCGATCAGCAAGGAATTGTGGATCGGTCGTGGTCTAACTAACCGACCGACCGACCGGTTATGAATTGGTCGAGGTGTTGGCCCCGAATTTTCTACCTACTATACTAATGGGATAGGATCACTAGCTCATAAGATGACTTTTTGATCACGAGAATTGATCACGAGATGATTTTGGATCGGCGGATGATCATGGGTTGATCCAATCGGTTGTAGTTTCTGGCCGCGAGTGATTCCACCTGGTTATGCACTGATACACGGACGATCCGAATTGATTAAATGCAACTTTCTTCCAACCAAAAATGCATCATTCCCTATTTAATTCTTAGTGATCGAAACGAAATCTTGAATTGGTGATGTCCAATCATGGATTGGTAATGCGGTGACCATGAACCTTATTGGTGGATCGAGTGTCGATCGGAATGAGCTTAGGGAGAGACCCGAATATTCCGTCACTAATTCTAAGGTCCATGAGTGCCTTGGCTTAGTGCTAGGCCATGGGTAGCCTTAGGATTGGTCTCAAACCGATCAAAGGACAATCGACCCTATTAGCCGACCGACCGTCCAAAGGAACGATTTGGGCAAATATGGGGTGTGATAGCCGAACCTCGAGTGTATGTGATTCAATTTTTCGAGGTGTACCTAATGATTCATTCGCCAGCCTTGGAACCAACTTGGATGGTAGAATTCTCTAGATCAATTTATTAACGAAGAAAAAGACAAAAGTGAAGAAATTTCTAGAACCCCCTCATTAAATGAAGGGGTAAGTTGTTCTATGAATAGTCAAAAGTTATGATGGCGGCCAAAATATCTTTGGAGATTCTAGAAAAATGTGGAACATATGGGGATCAATTAGAGAGCGATACACGAGCCCTCATTAATGACCGAAGGTTCTAGAATTGCCAAGTTGGCAACTATGGTACAATTATTATCAAACTTCATTAAATGCTCATTAGATGTGGGGTATAAGTGGACCAATGGAAGAGTGAAAAGTGGGCCATCATCAATGACGCCTACGAGCTTAGATTGCCAAGTAAGATGTTCTAGCCTTCCAACTCATTATCTAGGCCATAATTATTGGACCCATAGGCTTGCCAACTTAGGATTTTAGGTGGGATACTTGGAAACATTGGGATGGACCGCTTAGTTTAGTAATGATGGCACCAATGGCTATAAATAAGAGGAGGCCTCTTCATTTCTTCACCTTGCCTCTCATTTCCTCCTTCCTTCTTCTCCTTGGATACCCCCCTCCTCATTCTCCTTTCTCTTGACCTTGCATCCTCAATCCATCAAGCTATATAAGTTGGTCCTCGAGGTTTGCCAAGGTAAGTAAGATCCCTATGTCTCCTCTAGGGCGATAGTCTCCATTGTCGAGTCTAGTTAGGTGCTCACCCGTCAAAGCCGTGGATAGGATGTTGGATCTTTTGTATGGTTTTGCTCATGTTTGTGCTTGAACATGTGCTTGAGTCGTGTATGTTTGGAATGGAATCAAGGTTCGTTCGAATTGAGTTCATTGCAAGACAAAGTCGCCCAAGCCATAAAGCCTTGGTTTCGGCATAAATAGGATGCCGGGTCCAAGTCTCGCTTGGTGTGGGAATCGCCCGAGGCCACAAGGTCCTAAGTCGACATTGAGGTATGTCGATCTTATGCCTTGATCAGTAAGGGGATCACCTAAATCCATGAGGTCTGAGTAAGGCACCAAGCATGCCAATTTCCATAGTATAAATGGATGCGGGGACTTTGTGCTTGGCATTGAATGAAACCGCGAGCCAAGGCTCATTCTCAATACACGTGTATTCACATTTGGTTGAAGCCGAGGTTTGTCAAGCTTGGGATTGTCACTAAAGCAAGGTATACCTAAGCCTCGAGGTCTTGGATCGGTATCTAGGCGTACCATTTTCAAACCTTGTCCGGTGTGAGGATCGACGCTAAGTGGTTGATTCAAGTTACGGACCAAAGGTTGTTCCCGAAATACTTATTAGCAAAGTACGAGGATTCATGAGACACACAAACAAATGAGCACGCCTTCAGGCCATGCATGTGTTGACTAAGAGAAAAGATAATAATTAGCTTGTATGATGCATTTATGCATGCACTTAAAGAGGAAAAGGCGCCCGTCGTCGCACAGCGTTGGCGGCGATGTCTCGTTCATTGAACGGGATCCCTCGATTGAGCTGGGATGCCCTAGTTGAGCCAGGATGCCTGGGTCTTGAACCTGGAAGCCTCGGTCGAGCCGAGATGCCCTAGTCGAGTCAAGAAACCTAGCAAAAAGCTAAAAGCCCTGGTCGAGCTAGGAGGGCCTGGTTGAGACAGGACGACGCTAAATGAATTTGCATGAGTGTCGGTATTTGCATAAGTATGATATGTTGATATATTTATTGATAAGCCAAAAGTAAGTATGCATTGAAGCATGTTGCGATGGACATTTGCATGTAGTCAAGGGTAGCAATAAGTTTGCTATTGATTTGCCATCGACACTGTTTGCAAGTGTGGTACTTGCTAAGCTTTGATGATGAGATGCTTTCCTAGTAGAGAACTAGGAATTTTACTTATTGAGTTTCCCCAAAACTCATCCCTCATCTTTCAGTCTTGTAGGCATGGAAGTCTCATGTCAATATTGAGAGCTGTAGTCACGCTAGAGGAGATAGGATTTCCCTTGGCTTATGTGGAAAACTTGTACTGTAGTGTAAAAAGAAAAGAGGGCTCGTAGAGAAAGGGGCTTATAAAAGTACTATTATAATATAAGTGAGTGTGTTCAGTGTGATGTATGTCCCAGTCTTCTAGCTGTTGTTTGTCCGGGGAGTTACTTGTTCATGTTTCTGCATGTGCATGGTAATAAGATAAAAAGAATCGGGACAACCCTTGTCGCTTGTGACCCTGGAGATGGAGTTGGGGTTGTGACACTATAAGTACAAGTTTATGTTGATGATACTATTTTTGGATCATCTAATGAAAGCCTTTGCAAGAAGTTCTCAAGATTAATGCAAGATAAGTTCGAGATGAGTATGATGGGTGAATTGACTTTCTTTCTTGGACTTCAAATAAGACAAGAAAAGAATGGCAACTTTATCTTTCAAGAAAAGTACACCAAAGAACTGGTGAAGAAATTCAAGATGGAAAACTCGAAGAAGACAGAAACACCAATGTCTCACTCATGAAAGCTTGACAAGGACAAGAACGGTAACAAAATTGATCAGAAGTTGTATGGAAGTATGATATGATCTCTATTATATCTTACAGCGTCTAGGCCTGACATTCTATTCAGTGTTTGCACGTGTGCAAGATTTTAATCAGATCCTAAGGAGTCTCACTTATCTGCCATAAAGAGAATTATTAAATATGTGAACACTTACCCCTCTCTTAGACTCTAGTATCTAAAGAGGTCACAGTCTGTTTTGCTTGGATATTCTAATGCAGATTATGCCGGATGCAAAATGGACAGAAAATGTACATCTGGTACCTATCAGATGTTAGATAATATGCTGCTATCTTGGTACTCTGAGAAGCAGAGTACGACGACTTTATCAACAACTAAAACTGAATATGTGGCACTTGGAAGCTGCTGTGCTCAGATCCTTTGGATGAAGTAACAGCTGAAAGATTTTGGTGTTGAAGACTCAAATACAACTATAAAGTGTGACAACACCAGTGCCATTAATCTTACAAAGAATCCAATCTTGCACTCCAAAGCCAAGCATATCAAGATCAAGCATCATTTCATCAGAGATCACGCTCAAACGGTGATGTTAATATTTGGTTCATTGATTTGAAAAATCAGTTAGCAAATATATTTACTAAACCTTTAGAATAGAAAGCTTTTGATTTTATCTACAATGAACTAAGGATTATTAACCCACCCCATTGGTGGTCGCGTGGTTTGCGCTTAATCCCTCTACTGGAAGGGAGCAAGTTCAAATCCCCGCATTCGCTTGTGTGACTAAACTACGGTCCATGGGAGGTGGGTCCCCGTGGGTCGCCCGGGTTTACGTCGCCGCCGCCGACCGTACGACGATTCTCGAGTCATCAAAAAAAAAAAAAAAACTAAGGATTATTACCCTGTTTGATCATAATGTATAAGGATAGTAATCCTTGGATAATATCATTTCCTTTGGTAGGTAAGTTCTATTTTTGTAGGAATTAAGGTACAAATTTTTCTTAATATTTATTTAGAAATTTATTGTCGAGTTATTTCTTGAAAATCGGATCTTTTATTCAAAATTATTTTTGGAAACTACTCTTTAAAGAATTGTGACTCTTCGATTTCTTTTATTTAATTTCCAAAATCCCTCTATTTATTCCTTTGTTTCATTCTTGATACTCATCCCTTAAAACCATCCTCTCCAAAAACCCTTCTTCCTTGAAACCCTCTTCTTCTTCCCTTCAAAGATCAAAACTTTCTATTATAAAACTGTCCATGGCACCAAAATCCACATGAAGTCTAGGCCCTCTAGTTCATGAAGATCCAGGCGTTTAGTAGGGATGGCATCGCGAGCAAAGGGAAGTATCGAGCACTTCGAACTGACCAATTCCTCAAACAATGTCGATAGTACAACAAGTAAGGCTCCTGCCACCTCTGAGAGCTACTCTTCGGCCGAGTGGCACAAGTTACAGGAAGCCATCACCTCACTCCAAAGTCTAGGAGACAATAAGGAGGTAATCTCTACTTTGTTGGCTATGAATGGCTTTGACAATGAGGAGGCCCTTGATTTGATGTTTGTAGAACCTATTCGTAGTTTACCAAATATAGTGGTTGGAACATCAAGAGGGGTTAGTTCTATTGCTAGAAAGGGGAAGGAAAAAGTGGCTGAAACCCCTATGTCTAGGAGGAAGGCAAAATCTTCGAAGGATCTAGATGATGGTAGGAAGGGTGATAACAATGAGAAGTTATTCATGAACTTAACAAGAAAACTTGCTGGTTTTGTCATTGTTGAGAGCAGAGTTTGTAAATTGCTCACATTGACTAGTCATGCTAAATATTTGCATATGCTATTGAGAAAAGGAGTGATAAATCAATGGGTTGTTGACTTTGATTTCTTTGAATCTTCTGGAACTAAGATAAAGCATATTTTTGACAAACTTGTGCACTGAAAGTTTTCCAAATCATCCCTCTTTAACTATATACTTTCACTCAAGCTTGTCGTTTTATTCCCCTGACATCATTGAATTTACTATCTTTGATAGATCTGTTCTTATTCATGCTACTGACTTAGCAAGAATTCTTGGTGTCAATCACTTAGAGTTTGTCCCAATTGATATTGATCCTGACACAGCTTATCAATCTCTCTCGGGTATCTCAGATTTTTCATTAGATACTTTGTCTCATGTTTCACATCATAACTTCCCCTCAAAACAGATTGTTTTGCACAAAATTATCATTAATTGTCTTAAGCCAAAATGTTCCTCGAGAATAGATGTTTCTCGGTATGAAGTCAAGATCGTATAGGCTCTTTTGAACAACCATCATTTTTTGCTCGCACACATGGTCATTCTTCATATGTACCGAACTGTTTTAAAATCTAAATGACAGTTGCCTTATGGATCTGTGATTACAAAAATTTTCTTGCATTATGATATCAAGATCCCATCGAGTTTCGAGAAGAAGCAACTCTCTTTGTTATCAGTGGATGAAAAAATGATGAAGAGGATGGGATTCAGATTAGTTCAAGGACAGTGGCAAGACAGACATGGCACACCCATTCAAATTGATGTTGAAGGTCTAGTAGCAGACTTAGCCTCACTTCCTGCAAAAGGAAGAAGAACTCAGGCTAACGAAGTAGATCTCAATCACTCATGCATAGATTGACTAAAGAATCTTCTAAAGATCTTGATTTAACAGAAGATTGGGATGATTATCTGGATAGGCTGATTGATAGGATTAGAGATAGCCTATTGGATGAAGACTTTGATCTGGATGAAGATTTGAGTAGGATAAGACTGCATATGACACCGTATTGGACAGGCAAAAAGTTGAGGAAAATCTCCCGCTACAACCTCTGGCTGTTGTGCAAGAAAAGGAATAGGAGGTGGCTGATATTCTTGCATTGATTAAGGATATGGTGCCTGAAGTGGTGGTCAGTGCCAACAATCGAACACCTGCTGTGATGGACATAGCAACTTTATTTGAACATCCAACAATTGGGGAAGTGGATCAGAGAGACCAAGAGCTGAAAGAAGCACCTTTGAATCCAAATGAGAATGAAGAGGCACCTAGAGAACAACTTCGAGTTGTTGCTTCTGTTGCAGATGAGAATGTTGAGGTTGCAAACAAGGAAGCAAAAGTAGGGGAGAACTAGAAGTTGACAAGGATGCTCTGATTGAAGGGGAGCAAGTTCAAGCTATAGGGGTTGAGCAACCAGAAGTTGCTGCAGATTCGAATGAAAGTATTCTTAGTGCACTAAAGGAACTCAAAGATCAGACCAAGGAGTGAACTACCAAATTAAGAGGTTCACGCAGGACGGGGATAAAAGACTCAAGAAGCTTGAGATCACCATCAATCACATGAGCCACTACGTCCTTGTGTTTGTGCCTCTAGATGATGTTCCTCCATCAAGCCCTCAAGCTCAAGACCCAAACCATCCTCCCACCTCAAAATAATCCTTTCAATCTTCTTTTCAAAATTTCTAAGATAATTTCGTTTGTATTGGCTTGTTTTCTATTTGACTTATCGATTTGCTTGAGGTGTGTCATTTTGTTTGGTGTTTGCTTTGACTGGTTGTTACTAAGTATTGAACTTATTGGTTTGCTATTGTGGTTTGATGTTATATTACTATTATTACCTTTTTGTGTTGTTGACGAAAAAGGGGAGAAAATGCACAGAACTTCGAGGAAAGAACTTCAAGGATTTTTCCCAAATATTTTGATGCGTTGCGATTACTATTCTGGGGATCCAATTTTTTGGAAGATTGGTTAAATCTTTCCTATCCCTTATTTAAAATATCTATAAGAATCTCAACTATTATATCCTTTGTTCTTATAGATCAGATTTGCACTCTAAATATAGATTTTGCTATTTTAAGAGTTTTATCAAAATCACTTCTTTTTAAATCGGTTCTACTGTGAAAAGTTTTTTCATCATCAAATAAGGGGAGACTGTTGAGAAAAATTCCCTTACTAGTTTTGATGATTAACAAAAGTTTCTTTGACTCTAATGAAAAGTTTTTCTAGGTGGAAACTCTTATGAGCATCATCAGATGTTACTCATCAGACTTAGAGAATTAGACTAAGCCTAAAGTAATTCATATGTTTGATATTTGTTTATCAGGATATTGTTCTAGAAGACAATCCTCGTGCAATAGCTAGGAAATTGGTGGATTTCTTTCTATAATTAAGAGACTCATCCAAGAAGGAAGGAACATCAAATCCAAACTCTTAAGATGGATTTTAGTGAATCTTGGTTGAATTAATCTTCAAAAGGCAAAATACTCTTTCCAAATGAAGCACTCTACTTAAGGAAACTCTATTTGCTATATGGGCGGTAGAATCAACGAGAGATTTCAATCTCGATAACCTTGAAGCTATTAGATCTTCTGATAATGTTAAAGATGGGAAGATTTGCTGAGCAAACCTTTAAGGAAATGTCCAACGGTTAGCTTGGATATAGAGGTTTATATAAGAAGGTTGAGAAGCTGAAAGGAATAATTGTAGAGAGTTGAAATTCTAAAGTCTATAATTCCTAAATTTTGAGTGTTCTTCATTCATTCAAATTTGTCACTAAGAGCTATACTCTGTAATCTTTAAGAGGTTTGAGAGTGTGTTAGAAATTGTTCACACAAGCTTGAGTATTTGTTATTCGGATTTTGTAACCTCTAATAGATTAATCTAGTGAAGTCTAGCCAATCGGCTGTCAACGCAGGAGAGTAGATGTAGGCTTGCTAAAGCCGAACCACTATAACTATTTGTGTGCAAATTCCTATCCCTTACTCTCTTTATTTTTATCCGTCTTAAGAGTTATTTGCACACCAGTAAGATTTGACAGTTGTTCGAGTCGCAACCAGTAATTGTTATGTTGCAATAACATTTTATTTTATTTTTTATTCTGCATTATCACATATTCACTCCCGTCTAGGTGATTCATCTAGCCCGAACACAATCCTCGTAAAGACCTTTCACATAGAAATGATGTCACTCCATTTAAAATAGTTCAATTCAACATCGCCATATCAGCATTTTAACGGAATTCCTAACGGTAGTAATGATCATACAAATGAAGTTACTTAAAAGACTTGATTGCATAAAATCAAACTTAGTGGATCAAAATGTTTAAATGACAATACATAGAGGGTCAAAACTATTTTTAATTTTTATTTTAGGTAGGTCTTTGCCAATAATGGGTCCATGATTCCCTTACTAAAAGGGTAACCCGACACTTATTATAAAAAAAGTTACTCATTATGAAAAGATTATTTCCGCGTTCAACAATTTCTCTAGATTATTTAGTAGTTTCGAAACTATTTTGTTGATCACCTGGGGATTAGAGTGAGTACCAAACATTTTAAATAAATAGTCTGAATTTGAATTATCATCACAAGATCTATTTATTTAAATGCCTCTTGTGACAAAATCGTTACATTAGCATGACGTTACTGAATTTTACTTCATCCATGACATCAAAATCTAGTTTTTACTAAGATAGGATGTGCAGTCAATCCAAATCCAATAACTAGGAAGAGTCATTTGCCAGTTAGCAAATGAGGTTCTTCGTCTTTATATGGTGTAGACATAATAGTTTATTGACATTAAGATTTTTCGCATAATCATTATAAACCATTCTATATCATGTGCTAATCACATGAGAAAATCAGTCTTAGCTTGAGCTAGCGTGCAACCATTATACTGAATCTTTTTCTTTTTGGAGGTATTGTTTATTTGTCAAATCTGAATTGCATTCTTCTTCCTTTGCCATTGAATCAAGTGCTTCACTTAGTAGATAGATACACTCAATTCACAGGAATGATATCCAAAAAAGACCAAATCTATTGTACGGAGGCCAATTTTTAATTATACCAATTTAGCTCTAAACCTTCAAAATCAATTTAACCCTAAACCTAATGATGATTTGCCAATGTAGTCGTTCTAGCAAAATATCCAAAAAAAAAAATATAGGTTTAGGACTAAATTAATGAAATTTCAAAAGGTTTAGGATTAAATTGGCATAAAGAAAGGTTTAGAACTAAATTAATTAATCGTTAAAAGGTTATGATCGAATTTGTACAATTGAAAAGTTTAGAACCAAATTGACTACCATATAATAGGTTTAGGACACTTTGAACAATTATCCCATCAATTCACAGTAACTAAAATTTATTTTGTATCAATTAATGATGCAATTTTATCCGTCATATGTTGATTTGGCATCTATTGTAACAAGTTTTTTTAGAGGGTAAATCTTGGAGGGCTAAAACTGTCTTTTTGCTTATTTTATGTATAGCATAGTATAACTTAATTTTCTACCCAACCGTGGGTAGCTGCACTAGTATTAGAGTCCCTCCCTCATTGTCGAGGTCGAGAATTCGAATCCTGGCAGTTGTTAGCGTTGTAAGTAGGGGGCCATGGTGTTGGGGTCATGTGCTAGTCTCCCTCGAGGTATAAAGGCCAAGCCCTTTGGTGCCGTCCGGGCACAGGGAGCCCATGGTGGAGTCCTCGGTTAAAAAAAAAAAAAAACTTAATTTTCAAGATTAAAGGAGAAATTGTCATAGTTGGTAATCAATTTTCTTCTACGATATATAGTTGACAATAGATAATAGAAGGAATTAAAGTGTCAGATTTCTTGCCTATGAAAACGTGAGGCGACTAATTAATTAAAGCGACAGGAAACATCGATGAAAGTGGCGTGTTTTTATTAAATGTCCATATTCTTAAGATGACTTATTGCGTACCAAAGGAGGAGTAAAATTGAAATCGAATTGGCATTTGTTATTACACCTGGTACTGTTCACATCACTTATGGTCTTACGGTCTAGCATGTGAAATAGCGTGTGATATCCAGAGTTTTATTTTAAAAAAAGAAAAAAAACATATAGACAAATTAACACTAATTTTCACTAACAAAAGATATCCAATACAAACATGCCAATAAGCACATCCCTATTAAGGCGATATATATATATATATATATATATATATATATATATATATATATATTTACATTTATATTTATATTTATATTTATATTTATATATATCCATTTTTCGCACAAAGCTACTAAAAATAAAATTTAGGTACTAAAGTTATATGCGAAATATAGCTTCATAAAGGGACAAATTTCCTATGACCCAAAAAAACGGCATAAATTTCCGTTCACGTCTCCTCGGCTTTTGAATCCTCACCATCCCTCTTTCCCCACCCACACGTGGTAATGGTTCCGCAAGACCTTCGAGGATTTCGAGAGGGTACTCAAGCAGCGTTCGGCCTTCCTTCAGTGTCCATTCTGACAAATGGTATAAAAAGGTTAATGAAGAGCTTGACATTACGATTCAAAGGTACCTGGTGGAACCAAATCGTCCAGAAGGTGCCAACGTAAAGACTCGAGATATGGATGACAGCAGTGATTCCGACAACCAAGGTGACAACAGCGATCCAAGTGCGTTTGCTTACGGTCACGTAAACACCCGCCATGAAGGCCACAGACATTGTGGCAAGAGCTATGAGCAGCGGCAGCGTTGACTTGGAAAGGGCCGAACGCACTGGATCCAAATCCTTCTTCTGTGCCCAAAGAAGGTTCACAGTTGCAATTATCGAGCTGTACATGGCGATGGAGTTGCAGATAACGAAGACATCGTACATGGGTTTGCTCAACAGTATAGCGGTTCCGGCATCTGGTTTAGAGCCATTATACCCTCCAGGAACAGCGAAGCCAGCAGCAAATGTCACAGTGCCAACGAGCATTGCCACGAGCATACGGGTATTAGCCTCGTTCCTTAGTCTATCCAAATACTGAGGCTCCTGAAATCTGCCCGGGCCTAATTTTGGCCGGCAAATTGCTTTGTCTTTGCTTTGGAGTGCTCCAGCACGTACTAAGATATTTATTGCCCTTCGCTGTTTAAAGCGTAATAGAAAAAAAGACCATTATTATCAGAGAAGATGGACTAACAATCAAAGATTTAGAACTAAAAAAAAATGAAACCTTCTCAAGTGATACATAGACTAGCAAATGCAATCTCTTCTGAGCTTATTGTAGAAACTTAATTCCATGCGGTACATTTCAATTGCTTTCCTCTCTCACAGAAAGGAAGTAGTTAAAATAACAGCGAAAAACAAAAGTAGATAAGTATGTTAATCCAATTTGTAGATATCCTCACCTCGTGAATTGGAGCATCAAATTTTATTAGCTCGTTGGCAATATCGAAAGCTGTCAAGTTGTTGTTGTTTACAAGCTCAAGATTTGATCTGTTGTGCCGGGTGAGTAAAAACATAACGTCGGGTTGTATCTGCAATGTGGCCACATGTAGAGGCGTATTTCCTTCATTGTCTTTCGCATTTGTAAACTTCTTAAGGTTGGGATTGCGGAGCATGTAGTGCACTATAGAGGCCCTTCCGTATTTTGCTGCAACATGAAGCATATTTTGCCCCTCCTTAAGACTTAGCAACTCTTCCGGGTCTTGCCAATGTTGAAGTAGTTCCTTTATTATTTTGAGATGACCCATCTTACAGGCAACATGGATCGGAAGATAGCCCTCTTCGTCACCCTCAAAGGCACTGGAAGCAAACTCATCGACCAAGAATTTGACCCCATCAACGTAATTATCATATGCGGCTAGATGGAGGGGAGTTCTACCTCCAGCATCTCTTAAATCAAATATCTCTTTCTTCAGCTTTGACATCAATTTCAGCATTTCTACATCATTAGAGCAGGAAATTAATGAACTTGTCATGGCCAAAGTTCTGGTTTTTATTAAAATAAAACAAAAATGCGATCGAACGGACATTGGGGAATGCTTCAAAGCATACAGACGGTCATTTCCTAGAAGTAGATTGTCACATTGGAGTACTCAAAGGCGGCCATGACGCGAGTCTCTTCCCGTTTTAGAAAAGATGCTTGGATAATAATATAAGTATTATAGTATCTACAAAGGCTTATACTATGAGTGTCAACTCCTGAAGTGTTAACCTGGTGACGTTTTTTTGGGGGTAAGTTTTGCGAGGACCCAAGTCTAAACATATGGTACCAGCCTTCTTCTGGGCCAAAATTTGTAGGAAACTTCCAATAATTGATGCAGGCTCTAAATATTCTAGCAGAAAAACAAAAAATGCGTATGAGATAGGTTCGACAGCTGGGATGGACCTAAAATAAACACACGTATAAATGTGCACGGTCAGAATGACGAATTTACCAAAGTGAGGACCGTAAGTACAATCGCTGACCTAATCTTCGGTGCATCACGGCTCCGTGAACCGGCGACATGCCTTGCATCCTGGACCAAGGGACTTTATTTTCATCCATTGCCTGCATCAAAAGCTTGAGAATCTCCAAGTTTCCAGTCTCGACTGCCGAGTACAGTGGGCACTTGCTCTCCTTGTTCTTCGGATACACCGCACTTGAGCCTTGACTCAGGAGCAGACGGGTCAATTCGAAGTCCTTGTTCTTCACAGCCTCATGTAACGCGGTGTTCCCTACGTCGTTCACCATATGCACAATCCTACCGCAGCCAAGGAGGAGCTCCGCCGAGCGGATCTTGCCAGCTCTTGCTGCGACGTGCAGCGCGGTGTCCCCTCGGTTGTTTGCCTTGGTGATGAGCCGCTTGTCATGGATGACCTTGAGCAGGGCTCGGAGGATGTCAGGGTTCTCGATACCTGCTGCGACGTGGAGAAATGAGTTCCCAGAAGGGCCCTGCATGTGGATAATGTCAGATAAAGAGGTCCTCTCTTCGGTGGAATACTTTTCGAGAGCTTCGATAAACTTGTCGACATCGCCGTCTTTCGTGGTGGTGTGTAGCAGCGGATTGATACGACATTTGAATTCTGCTTGACAGTGTGGTTGGTTTACCGATTCTAGTGCTTTCAATCGGGCCATTCTCTGCTCCCAGTTTTCATCATCCGGAATAGTTATGCTCACATGATGGCGATCCATCTTTAGACTCGTGAAATTTGAATATCGTCCGCTCCAAAGTTTTGCTGGTATTCTCTAAATAGCTAATGGGTTTTAGGCAAATCCACTTGTACACTAGTCATCTAGAATTGACCCTGCAGAGGACATGACCGGGCCCCGTCTAACTTCTTCAAAAACCACGAAGGAGGTTTCGAATTTTCTTTTGGTTTCATCTCTCTGCATTGACATCTACTTCCTTTACTCTTGACCCACTTTGAACAAAGTTGCTTGGATTGGAGCTACAAAATACACAACTGAAAGGAAGAATTACAAAAAAAATCTTAAACTTATCGTATTTTTGTCAATTTAATCATAAATATTTTAATTGGACTAATTTAGTCTTAAACCTTTAAACAATTTGTCAATTGAGTCATTCTAGTTAATTTTGGTCGGAATAACCGCCATGAATAATTTTACATTTTTTTAAATGAATTTTTCATTATTTTTTCTTCTTTTTGTTTCTTTTGTGTTTCCTTTCATTTTAGCTGGTGAGGGTCACAGCCCTCACCCAAGTGGCAAGGCAGCCCTTGCCCAAGCCTTTGCCTGCCGCAAGCGAGGTGACTCTCAACTAGATTTAGGCGAGGTCGCGGTAGCCTTACCCAAGGCCATTGCAGCCTTGCGTGGCCAAAGTAGATAAAAGAAAATAAAAATTTAAAATTAATTCACAAAATTCTAAAAATTACAACAGCTATCAATGGCGACATTGATCATATCATGTAGAATGACTAGTGCAACGTCGGTCATTTCCGATCAAAATTAGCCGGAATGATTTAATTAGCAAATTGTTTAAAGTTTATGACTAAATTGACCAAATTAAAAAATTTAGGACTGATGTGATACAAGTGCAATATGTATAAAAATTTTCTTTGTAGTTTTCTCACAATTGAGCACCACCTCTAACTTCATCATCAAAAACCATGAATGAGGTTTCAAATTTCTTTTTGCTTCTTCTCTCTCTATACAATACATCTGCTCCTTTATCTATTTTCTATCACATTCTTATCTTCTTCTTCCTCTTCTTTTACATATTGCATAAAGGGATAAGAAGAAAAAAAGTGAGAGGATAGGGAAAGGGAGGAGAGAGGGAAAAGAAGAAAAGAAAGTGAGATAGAGGAAGAGTAAAGTGAGAAGCAAATAAAATAGAATTTGGAAATCTCATTCATGATTTCTATGAAGTCAAAGGTGGAGCTTAGTGTTCGTAAAATTCTAAACGCAAGTGAACGTACTAAACAAGTAATATAATGATGAGAAAAAAGTATCGTCCCACAGAGATTAATGAATAATAAATCAATTAAATATCAAAAATAGATTAATTCTAAAACTCATCTAACGAATCAAAATAAAATTGAGAATAAATTAAAATTAAAAATCTTAAAAGCAAAGTTTGGAAAATTAATGCAATAAAAATCAATCGGATAAATATGTTAGAGCATCCAATTTCATCATAATCACTAGATATGAATTTCAGATTATTACGCATACAAGAATGATATCAAATATGTGATAGCGGAATTTCCTAATCTATTTACTATCATATCTCTAAGTATAACAAACCTACTCAGTTTATTAATCCACTATATCTCTATGTGAATTTAAATAGATATAAGTACATTAAAATCTATGAATATTTGCCGTTTACAATGAATCTTTTGGATCAACTTATCATCAAAAGCTACAAAAATAACGTAGTATATCTCTATACACATTTAATTCATGGTTATATATTATAAGCAACAATTGCATATTATCACTGCATATTATCACTTCACAATCTCAAACATGCATATCAGATCATTCAAATGATGGCCAATCACTTAAAAGCATTAAGCACAATAATATATAACTCACATGAATGAAATCACTTATTCGCATAAAAATCATGAAATTCATATCATCATGGTTAGGCTACATCGTAGTCCTAACAAAAGAAAACCATAACATAATAGAATAAAATACAAAATATAAATTAAACCCAGCATATTGAATCAAAGAACAATAATTATGTTACTACTTTTGTTTTCGCTTCAAAATACTTGAAAAAAAAAACCTTCAAAACAATGAAAAATGATCTAAAAATAAAAACCTAGCTTTCCCCCAAATTTTCAATGTTCTCATATTATAGGATACATCCAAGACCTTTATCTCTAGGCAATTGCTTATTTCTCACATAAAACTAGGGAGTAAATCAGAGGATCATTGATTTGATATCAATCTTCCAACGCTTGCAGATAATATTAAGGAACAAAATCAAGAAATGCCTGATTTTTGCCATTCTTTACCTTATCTTCTCCATATCTCATTATATTGCATAAACAAGGAAAATTCAAATAATTAGAAGAAAATCTAAATATTTTCTCATAAATATTGCCTTATTTATTGCCTAAAGTAGGTAAAATAACTCTATTTTTATAGAGCTATCAAACCCCCAAACTTAACATTTTTCTAGTGCTCAAGCAAAAGCAAGATAATATACACTCAAGCGAAAGATCTCCTCTATGACATATTTCCATAATTACTCAAATTCACAATTCAAAGGAAAACACAAATTTCATCCAAACATTGAAATTGATTCATAAGTTAAGGCAAATTCTAACTATGTCATCCAAGTGTGTGTGTGAGTCATCATCTTTTCAAATTATATGTAATCTAGATAAATTCACATTTGTATGCAACCTTTCAAAAATTCTCTATAATTATAACAAAATCTCATATGTTTGCTTTTCATTCCTCTCTCCACTAATGTAAGCTAATTATCCAACCAAAAATCAATAGGACTTTTCTTGATTTGTAATGTAAGGTTGGGCTAATTGTGAGATAACGATAATTTTAAACTCAAATCACCCATCAACACGTTAAATTCTAGGATCTAATGAGCCAATGTCACTGTGCCCAATTTCACTCCTTCAAGATAATCTTTCTACCACCACATATCATCATTCATTTTTTTTCTTCGTTTTTTTTAATTGCTTTATGGTGGAGTTCCTCCCAAAGTCCCTCCTCATATAACATGAAAATTTCCAATTCATTGAGTATCCAAAAGGCTCACTCAATTGAAAGTTGGATAGGGAACCACAAAAGCAATTTTTTTGAGCGATAAAACCCAAACAACCATAGCAATCAGTTTTTTTTTTTTTTCCATGCTCCATCCTTCCTCCCAAATTTTATCCTAAAAAATCAATGTGTTCATGGGATGCGGGACAATGATATGATTTGATGAAAGCTAGGCTAAACTTATATGAGAGTCAATGAAAAATTGGATAATAATGAAGGCTCAACGGGATGACTAGGGATAAATAAACAGGGTTAGCTTGAGAGGCTCAATCGATCCAAAAATTTCCTAAATCATTTTGTTAGTTAGATGTAGCCTAGGATTTTGCCTGAAGAGAAAATCAAACAAATTCTAAGATTTGGGTGAGATATATATTTACACACAATTAAAAAATTAAGGTCTTTTAGTGCTCAATAAGTGGATCAACATAATCATAATTAAAATTAATTGACGCATCAGTTGCAAGTTCAAACAAAATTTAAATTTTCCTAAGAATCGTAAAAATTACAACAAGAAATGCAATCATGAATAAAAAAAAAAATTAGATTTGGCAAAAATTTGTTCTCCCCCCAAACTTGAATGAAGCATTGTCCTTAATGTGAAAAAGAAAAATAGGGACAAGAAAACTCCCCTTGTCGTAATATGTGTCTATGGATGGCCTTAATGACTAAACTCTTGAAACGTGGTTCCTCAAGAAAGAAAATTAACTAGGTAAAAAAGAGAAAAATTATTCTTTTCATCATCTCTTTTTTTTTTTTTTTTTGTTGAGAAAAGTAAACTTAAAAATAAATGAAGAAATATAATGAAAATGTTTGGGTTGCCTCCCAAGAAGCGCTTGCTTTATAGTTTTTAGCCAAGTTATCTCAGATGTTGCTATTCTAAAGGATAAAGTTTAATGGCGGTCTTCTGCTTGTTGAAACCACCTTCAAAGTAGGGTTTCAAACGCCTCTAAGGTTGGATAGTGGGCTTGTATTGTTCTTCCATCAAAATTTTGTGCATGCAAAGTAAATGGCTAATTCCCTTGATATAAGCTATTTTCCATTCAATTGCATCCTTATGCTCTCTCAATACTCTGCACAGTTTCTCCTCCATCAAATCTGTCAAAGAAGAAGATATAATTACATGCAAAGAAGAAACTCCATCTAAATAAGCATATTTCAAATGAGAAGGTGAGGGTTTGAGTTCAAGAATTGAAGGCTCTTCAATTGACGGTTTAGGCTTTGTTGTGTATTGTCCCAACTTCTCAAATTTATTTGCCTTTTGCCTTGAATATGGTGGAATTGCCTCCATGAAATTTGCATACTCCTTTATCTCCTTATCCTCAATTTCTTTGTCTTGTCTAACTAAACATGCTTCAAGTGGATCTTTAAAAATATTTTCTTGAAAAATCTTATTTACTAACCTTGTCAACTGTCTCAACTCTAAAACAAGAATTATCATCGAGGGATATCTCATTACTTTAAAAATATTAAAGGAAACAAGATCCTCTTGAATTCTAAGAATCAACTTCCTTTGTTGTACATCAATTAAAGCTTTTCCGGTTGCTAGAAAAGGTCGACCTAAGATAAGTGGTACATCAAAATCTTTTTCCATGTCAAGAACTATGAAATCTGCACGAAAGATAAATTTGTCAACATTTACCAATACCTCTTTGATATTTAATTGATCGATCAGCAAGTTGATGACACTGTGGTTACTTTACCTTGCCCAATCCTAATTTATTGAAAACTAAAAAAGGCATCAAATTAATACTTGCACCTAAATCACACAATGCATTTTCAAAGTAAGAATTCCCAATAGTGCAAGGAGTAATAAAACTCCCTAGATATTTTCACTTCAGAGGTAATTTGTTTTGTAAGATTTCGACCGTCAGATCAAATCGAAGGCTAAGATCGACCGATTTGGAGATGGTGTAAATAGGTTTTTCCCTCCAATTTTGAGGGGGGACCTCATTCTACAATAGACTACTCTCTCTCTAAACAAATCCTCTCTCTCCTCTCTCCATTTTTGCCTCCAAAAACCTTCATCTCTCCTTCTCTCTTGGTCCGACCGATTCTCTCTCCTGCAAATTGATCGCCGTCAGTCCGGCCCTCTACCGATGGCACTACACCCTCACTAATGAAGCTCTCCATCCTTTGGTCCTTGTCAAAGCTGCACCAACCTCCTTAATCTCGTGGTTCGAAGACCGGCGATCAAGCCGGTTTTGATCCTCGACCGATTCGATCACTGAATCTGGTGATCTCCCACGGTTAATCTGCCTTAGTCAATCTCTTTCTCAAACCATCCATGAGTCTTGGAGATTGGAATCCAACTGATTGACTTCCAGAAAACCTTAAAATCGCCAAACCTCTTATTGACATTCAAACCGAGTCAAGCTCAGCCAATTTCCTTCAGCTGCTCAAACCGGCGACCAGGCGTCCTCCTTTGGAAGTCTAAACACCACCAGCCTCCTTATCCAAGGTTTCCCAATCGACTGGTGGTTGAGACTTGAAGGATTGGTCACTAGATAGCTCCAGCGACCTCACTTTCCCTCCGACAGTCCTAGATCGGTCCTAATCGAGTCGATTCTGTTTTGGTGAACCAGTGATCTGGTCCGACCTTATAGGTAGCCCAAGGTGTCCGATCATGATTTTCAAATCTCGATCGTATTCTGATGAACTTGATTTGTCTTATTGCACTTAAAATAGATGAAGAACGCAAAAAATCCTTAGACTGGGTTTAGATTAGGATCCTGAATATGAAGGTGAAGACTAGGTTTAGATTAAGATCTCGAATATGAAGAGAACTCGAAGAGGCAAAAGGTCGATGTTCATTCCGACCATACTTTTGTATCATTCATCAGCGGCATATGTCTCGGGTTCCTTTTATTTGTATAAAAGCCCAACGAGTTATGAGTTCTTTTCTTCTTGTCATTTCATTTTGTTTCTCTTTTTATCTTTCTTAGCATTGCATGATAGATTTACTGCATTCCTTAGTTGTTTACTTATCGTCTCGCATTTTCAATTCAGTTGATTGTTTTCTTTTCATATTTCTTAGCTATAGAATAACAGAAAAAATAACCAACCACACATGATCATTAGTTTAGAATAAATGATCCCAAAAAGCAAGAAGAAATGCATGGACATCTTAGGTAAATACAACATATTGTTAGGTACCAAAAGGGCATTAATAGAAATGTTAGCATAACCCAAGTTCTTGAATCTAGATATTTGGTTGTAAAGAAATAGAGTGATTACTCCTGATTCTTGATTGGGTTTTCTAACCAACACCCAAAAACGAGGCCAGTGGCAACTCCTATCTTATTTTTAGATTGTCTAAAGCAACTAGACCGTATAAATGAACCCATCATGAGGGGTATGAGTTTCAACAAAACTCACTGTGTTTTAGCATACCCGCTATGGAAAGCTCCTAATGGACGAAGTGATGTCATCCTTAAGGAAGAGAGTACTAATGGGAGGGCTACCATAGTAAAGGTACCATTTAATCCAATATCCACACCCAATCTCCTTTCTCGAGGTGTGTCGCTCGTGTGGATATGGATCATGACACTCCACTGTCATGCGGGGTATGAGTTTGGAAGAACTTTTGACTATGTCTAAGGGAACTCATAAGAGGTTCGATCCGAAAGGCAAAGTGATGACGTCTTTAGGAACGCGAACCGTGAGGGTATTCTCATGGTCAAGTGTCCCTAAACCCGACCTTCTCTCCCTTTTTCCTCATGGGTGGCGACGAGGGTCGGGTCACAAAACCCTCTAAATGTTATATTTTTCTTAAAATAAACAAAAATGCAATATTGCATCGAGTACATAAGTGAAATCCAAACTTTTGGGGGATAATGGCCACCCAGTGTTACCTGGTAGGTTCATTGCCTGTACCACGCCCCCATCCTTTCAGGGGGGAAGGCATCGCGGGCTCCCCTAATCCCACCCGAACCCCGTAAGGCTGCGTTTGGTCGACCGGATAAAAACCAGGATAGGATATGTTTTATCCTATCCCGTGTTTGGTAGCTGTCTAGGATAGGATAAGGTCGGATATAGAAAGGATATAGACCGGATAAAAAAATCCGAGGGGGGGTGGGATAAGGTCGGATAGGATTTCTTTTATCCGAAACATAAAACCCTATGCTTTTTTTTTCTTTCTCTGTTGTTCACCCATAGATGACTCTCTGTTTGCAAAGCATCGACGTTGAAGCCTTCTCCTCAATAGCTCTCCAATTCTCATCGAAATTTTACGAAAGCGACGAATTTTCAAAGGTAAATAATCATTCTCTCTCCCTTTCCTCGCCCAACCAGCGACAAACGCTTCTTTGAGGGCTAGTTTTTCCGTGTTCAAAGCAGAGGAGGCCACGACCTTCTTTGCAAACCCAAGGATCAACGTCCTCCGGTCATCCCGAGTGACTCCGGCAACCGACCCCTTCGACGAATCGGCTAGCCAGGACCAGGAGCCATCGATTTTCATCTTCACAAAGCCCTTTCCCGGCAACAGTGACCACGAACACGGTACGATTCTCTTCTGACTTATTCTGGATTTTCCCTAAAGTGTTCAGTTTGATGAAATCCTTGCTTAGAACGATTGAAACACCCATTTGTATTTTGTGGCGTTCCTTCCCATGTAATTGGACCAAAGTCTCCTCTGTTGTAGAAGAAAGGTGAAACATCAGAGTAGCTTTTAATCTTCTAATTGGACAGACTCCTTTTATTTCTTCTTTCTCGGTGAACATCAAATTGGATGGATGGGTGTTGTGGGCCAGAGGGGAAGAGTGTACAAGCTATGGGTAGTTTTTTTTATGGATCTGGATTTCATAGTTTGAATGTGCAGGTAATGCAAATTATTCTAAAAGTATGTACAATTTATGGGTGGTTTTTTTATGAATCGGATTGGAATTTTGAATGGGCATGTGCTGCAAATTATTCTAAAAGACTCAATAATTCTACCACATATTGGGACTCACTTGGGCATGGAGGGAAAAACAAGAAACAGAATCACAACCAAAGACAAGTTGAAAAACGATTAGACTTAAGTAACAAAGACAAGTGGAGAAAAGATTCGGATTGCACTGATTTAGCACGATCCCCTGACGACAAAGATGAAACCTTTCAACTAAAATTGGACCCCAAAACCAAACCCCAGCCACTCCCCTGACGATTAAAGAATCATGCTTCTTCCATACCAAAAGACTCAATAGAGTGGCTGGGGTTTTGGTTTACGGGTTCAATTTTGGTTGAAAGGCTTCATCTTTGCTGTCACGGGATTGTGCTAAATCAATGCAATCTAAAATGCTCCTTTTGTTTGGGACCTGAAACATTGGCATATATCTGAAAGTTTCTTTGGTTATAATTTTTACACACTCCTTTTGTTTGGGACCTTTTCATGTAGCATGTGCTGGAGTTCCATTATAAATTTATTAGGAATAGATATATAAATGTATATGTATATAACCTGGCATTGATATTGAAAATATGACATTCAATGCTACATTGTTCTACTCTTTGGAGAATTAATCAAGATCATTGATAGATTGCAGTGAGTTAGGTTGTTAACATGGCCCGATTAGCAAAAAGTAAAAGTATAACTCAAATGTAAAACCCTATTGATTATGCCTTTATAGGTCATACATTATGTATTGATCTTCTCACTCCAGTAAATCTCAAGTAAATTTCTTTCTAGTAAGAAAAGTTCAAGTAATGAAGGAGATCCCTGTATTTAGTAGAAATTGCAAGATATTATCGTATGATATTTGCATCTGTTGTTTTGAGGTCAATCTGTAGCGCATTTGCTGCTCTGTCAGTGTCTGTGTTGAGTGTCGATGATATTTTCTTTAGGGGGAGAAGGAATCGATTACTTACCTAGACATATCGTTTCTACCATTTCCATTTTGCTTATGTGAGGAAAAGTCACTATTGATATCGCATCACCTGCGAGGGAAGGATATATCTTGTTGTGTGGGTTGAATATCGTGGCTGATTGAATGCTGAGTTAGTTTTATGTTTCTCTGTTTTTTGTTGCTTTAAGAAATCTGGGAGTGGTTCAATCGACATATATGCTGAGTTAGTTTTCTGTTTAGGAATGGAATGTAGCAATTTCAGTCAAACTCAAGGAAGGGGAACAAAGAGAGACCGACGTATATGGACAATAGATGAAGAAAATGCACTTCTAGATGGTCTTGAAGAATTAGTTACGCGAGGAATGAAAGCCGATAGCGGCTTCAAGAGTGGTTACATGGTTATGTTAGAGAAGTGGTTTGAAGAAAAGTTCCCTTGTTCTGGCATCAAGGGTAATCCTCACATAGAGTCGAAAATGAAAAACTTGAAAAAGTTGTATAATTAGATATATGACTTGAGGAATCAAAGTGGCTTTGGGTGGGACCATGAAAAGCATTGTGTCGATATTCATTCTGAGGATAGTTGGCAAAAATATTGCAAGGTTTGTGTCACTTCTTCTCATTTGTCTTCTTTATTAATTGTTTTGTTTTTAACAAAATAATATAATTTTCTTTGTAGACCTATCCAGGAGTTGCTTCTTTGAGAGGGAAGTCCTTCCCTCAATATGATCGACTAGCAACCGTATTTGGAAAAGACCGTGCCAAGGGAAATCTCAGTGAAGACCCTTCAGAAGCTCATGCGGCTGTTGATCATGAGGAATGTGAAAATCATGATAATGTGGCAAACAACGGTGTAAGTCAAAACTCACCGCCACTATCATCTTCTCAGGCACAAAATGTTTCTGATTCTTCAAGAAGAAAAAGGGCTAAAGCAAGTGACAAATGGGCTGCTGGCTTAGTTGAGATAGCAGGAACTTTTGGCTCATTCTTGGAAAAAGCTAACGAGAGAATGGAGATGATCGCTAGCCGCATCGGACATGCCAAGGATTTGGATAATGACAAACGAAAAATCAATGAGGAGCTTCTTCAAATGTCTTTAGGTACTATGGATAGAATAAAATTGTGTAGAAAAGTTGTGAAGGATCCTGAGAATATTCATCTATTTTTGGGATTTCAAGGAGACGACAGAAAGCATTTGTGGACTTACTTCTCCAAGAGATGAGAGAAGAGAATGAGTGATGATTGAGTTGTTTATGAGTTTGTAGGAGATATGTTTTCTCTCCATACTTTTTCTTTTTTTCTTCTTTATGTTTTTTTTAAAGGGTTTTTGGGGCTAGCTATAAGCTTTAATGTTATCTTTTTGGACCTTTCGGTTGTAGCCATGACTTGAAAAGAGGTGGATATGGCTTGAAACTTTATCTCTATGTTCATTGCCAAGAAAACCATTATCTATAATATTCTTTGCCTCTGTCTTTTATTTTCATAGATAGTTTCTCTATCTCTTTGGCAAAAAACCTAGCCATGATTTGGTATTGGACCTGTAACAAAATGGAAACAAATGAAAAACTTGTAAGAGAGAAAAAGAATTCATGTTTCAAAGTGAATATATTGAAATTGAGGTTATTCTAAAAACGCTTGACGTTGAAGGGGGTATCCAAAAGATTATTTCAAAGGAACGGAAAAGATTATTACGATGCGTAATCATGAAATTCAATGAGAATCTATTAATTTGAAAAGATATATTGTTTTGGATGATTTTGTGAATATTAAACCTGCAAATTTGTACTTGCCTAATGTTATTGTTTTATATTTTAAATCCGTAATTCACCAAACGATAGATTGGATAAGATATGAAGATATCCGACTTTAAATCCGTAGTTCACCAAACTGTAGATTGGATAGGATATGAGGATATCCGACTTTAAATCCGTAGTTCACCAAACAGTTGATGGGATATGAAGAAATCCATGGATTTCTTATCCTATCCTATCCAGTCCTATCCCGTTTAGAAATCCGGACAACCAAACGCAGCCTAAGGGGTTTGTGGCCGGGATGGGATTTGGGCAGTCCCCTACATTTACCTCCGTAGGGGGGCACCAGAGGGAGCAGTTTAAGGTCCTACTCAGGACCGTCCGTATAGACAATAGAGATGCTTCAAAGCATGGAGACACCCATTTTCCAAGAATTAGTTTGTCACGCTAAAGTAATCTAGGGGCAGCCATGACATGTGTCTCTTCCTGTTATACAAAAGGACAACAATACAATTAATGTAGTATATACAAAGGCTTCTACTATGAGTATGGACTACTGAAGTATTAAATTGATGACATTGTTCAGGGTTTAGTCTCGCCAGGACTAAGTCCAAACGTATCGTATTTGCCTTCTTCTGGGCCAAAATTCCTTGAGTGCTTCATGGGGTTTATCCAAATCACTCATCGGTTGAAGCGTCGGCAGAGGCCAAATCACTTCAGTTTCTTATTTAGGATGTTATAAGAAATAATTATCACATAAGACCGAATCTACGTGAAATTGGTTCAGCCGAACTTGCAAAGTACATAATTGTGCTTGGGGTCTAACTTTATTCATAAACCACGGCCAAGGTTTCGAATTTCTTTTTCGTTTCTTCTCTCTTTGCATGATACATATTCTCCTTTTTAGTCTTGAGCCACTCTGCACAAAGTTACTTATACCGAACCTGGCATAGTACATGATTGAGCCCCATCCTAACTTCGACAAAAATCACGAACAAGCTTCGAATGTGTTTATGATTTTCTCCCTCTATATAGTACATATGCTCCTTTTATTCTTTTCTTCGAAGAAAACAATGTGAGAGAAGAGAGAGAGTAAAAAGGAGAAAAAAAAGTGAGAGAAAAAAGAAAGTAAAGGGATTAGATATTCTATGCCGAGGGAGAGGAACAAGAAAGAAATTCCAAACCTCGTTTGCAAGTTTTCTTTTAAGCCAGAAGTGGGAACCATCCGTGTTTTATGCAAGGTTTGGTTCAAGCAATTTTGAGTGGGTTCCCCTTGACATTTATATCTTAAATATAAATAAAATGTATTGGCTTGAGTCTGCACTCGTCGCAACTAACCAATGGACTTGTTAAAATCTCGTGGCGCTCAAGGTACCCAATATTTTCTCTAATTGCACCACCACAACTTAGAACTACGGCAGCAAATTATATGCACATTAGTGTCAGTAAACAAAATTTTGCATAACAGTTCAGATTATAACTTTGCACGTGGTTGAACAAGATCAAACAACTCGATTACATTATTAACATCAGTCGCCCAAAGCTAACTAAAAAAGAGTATTGCTCTTTATTAACTAGTGACTTCAAGAGAATGGGATTTGCTCGAAGAAAGCGAATTTCTCAAAGTGGGGCTTCTTAAGGCCTGTTTGGCAATCATTCTATTATCGAGAACAATTTCTATATAGCAATAGTTTTTTCTTATTTTGTTCCATGGATGAATTTTTCAGCATTCGAAAGCATTTGGTAACTAAACAAAATTTTTGTTCCCGAAATAAAAATGCATTTGGTATGACCTTCAAATTTGTTTGTGGCTTAAAATTTCATTCAATTTTGTAATAATTTTATGAGATTTGTCTTTTTTCCTTCTCCTTTTCTTCCTCCTCTAGCCGATCACCTACCTCAGCCATGGTTGGCGACTAGCCAAATGAGAGCGATGACCTCACTGGCCTCAGGGGAGCCTCACAACCTCACCTAACCTCGCTGAGGGTCAGCGAGGCTTTGGCAAGGTCACCAACTCTAGTCAAGCCGGTCGCCGGCCATCGCCAAGGCCGGCGACCGGCTAGAGAAGGAAGAAGAAGACAAAAAGAAAATAAAATAAAATAAAAGAAAAGAAAAGAAAAATTGCTTGATTCTTCAATTGTTCTCAAGAAAAAGAAGAAACTTTTCTCTTCTCCTTGATTCTGTTCCAAATCTATTTCCAAAGAATAGAAAAGTTAGTTTACATTACCAAATGGATTTATGTTCTTTTGTTAATCCAGGGAGTAAAAGAAAAATTAATCGGCCAGGACTTGACGAGTTACCAAACAGGCCCTTAAATATCAAACAAAAAATATATATATGTGTGCAAGAAATTAAATAGCCAAATATAGCTAGTCATTGGCAAGGAAAAAAATTATTACTAAACGAAACTCATTAATATCATTGAAAAGATCAATTAAATTTCAAATTGGGAAAAAAAAACACTAGAATGGTGTTTTCAGGATTAATGAAAATATCATCATGCATTCAAAGGGTTACTAATTCATAGCAATATGTGAAATTCAAAAACAATCAAAGCATAAATAATATTTTGGCCTAAACTTATAGTAATTGTGTCAATTTAGTCCTAAACAAATTTTTTTTTTATGGGCCAATGAAGTCCTAAACCACTTTGGTGTCAATTTAGTTTATTTGGCCAATTTTCGCTCAAAATCACTGACATGAACGCTGACTATCCTATATAACTCAGCCCCATTGGCCCCACCCGCACTTGGCAATGGTTCCGCCAGACCTTCAAGGATTTCAAGAGGGTACTCAGGCAGCCGCAACTTATTGTCTAGTTCCTCGAATGAGCGGGTCATTTGGCCCTTCCTTCGGTCTCGCATTTTGAAAATGATATAAAAACGCTAATTAAGTAGCATATGAAGATCTGGACAGTCCGAAAAAAAGTTGGCCCATGGAACTGATAGAGCAAGCCAATGTAAAGATTCAAGATATGGATGAGGGCAGTGATTCCGACAATAAGGTGACAACGGCGATCCAAGTGCATTTGCTTATGGTCATGTGGGCCCTCGCCATGAAGGTCATAGACATTGTGGCAAGAGTTATGAGCCGCAGTAGCCTTGATTTGCGAAGGGCCCAACGCACTAGACCCAAACCATTTCTCTGTGCCCAAAGAAGGTTCACAACTACAATTATCGAGCTGTACATGGCGATGGTGTTGCGGATCACGAAGACGTTGTACATGGGTCTGTTCAACAGCATAGCGATTCTGACATCTGGTTCAGCGCCATAATATCCTCTAGGAACAGCAAAGCCGGCAGCGAATGTCATAGTGCCAACAAGCGTTGCCACGACCATACCGGTATTAGTCACGTTCCTTAGTCTATCCAAATGTAGAGGCTCAGATCTCTCCTCGGGCCTAAGCCTTTTGTCCGACAAATTACTTTGTCTTTGCTTCTAGATGCTCCAGCACGTACTAAGATCTCTGATGTCCTCTGGTTAAAGCGCAATAGAAAAAAAGACTGTTATTGTCCGTGAAGATGGACTAACGATCAAAAAAGTGAAACCTTCTTAAGTGATACATAGACTAGCAAATGCAATCTTTTCCGAGCTTACTGTAGAAACTAAAATTCCAAGCGGTACATCTCAATTGCTTTTGTCTCTCACGGAAAGGAAGTAGCTAAAATAACTGTGAAAAACAGAAGCAGATAAAGATGTTAATCCATTTTAGAGATATCATCACCTCATGAAGTGGAGCATCAAATTCTTTATTGTCGATGAGCTGTCAAGTTGTTGCTGTTTACAAGCTTAAGATCGGCTCTGCTGCCCCGGGTGAAATATAACACAATGTTGGGTTGTCAATGCATTGTGGCCACATGTAGAGACGTATTTCCTTCCTTATCTTTTGCATTTATAAGCTTCTTAAGGCTAGGATTGCTGAGTATGTAGTTCACAACATAAGTCCTTCCATACTTTGCTGCAACGTGAAGTATATTTTGCCCATCCTTAAGACTTTGCAACTCTTCTGGTTCTGGCCGATGTTGAAGAAGCTCCTTCATTATTTCAAGATATCTTACAAGCAACATGGATTGGAAGATAGCCCTCCTCATCGCCCTCAAAGGTGCTTGAAGCAAACTCATCGACCAAGAATTTGACTCCATCAACGTAATTTACATAGGCAGCTAGATGGAGGAGAGTACTGATAGGGCTAGTAGAAGCACCTAGAGGGGGGTGAATAGGTGATCAAAGTAATTTTTGCAAAGCTCAACAAATTAATTTGACTTTTAATAATGATAAACTGAATGAGTAAATGACTATAAACAATTATATAGAGCTGCAAATCGAAGTAAAGAGATTAGGGATAGAGAATCAAAACACAAGGTTTATAGTGGTTCGGCTTAGACCAAGCCTACATCCACTCTCCCGCACTGACAGCCCACTGGCTGGATTCCACTAAGAACCAAAAGAGATTTTACAGTCTCACGTCCTTGATTCCACAGTGTAGAAACTCTGCTACACTTCCTTAAGGTCTCATAAGTATCTAATCTCTCTGTTGAGTACAAGTTCAAGCTCAGCAAATGAAACAACAAAGAACAATCAACTTCAGACTTTGGAATTTATCTATCACACACACACTCGAATAACTTGAGCGTCTTCCTTATATACTCCTTCATGCCTTCATAACCGTTGGCACCTTCCAAAGGATTTCTTCCAATCAACCCGTTGGACAGAGTCAATTAGAGAGATCTCGAGTTATTTAAGGAATATAATGATAGCCCACCAATCATGCTCACCCATACAATCAAGATCTAGGTTTCCATAAGTAGAACATTCCAAGTAAACTTCGCCAATCAACGGATCTAAATTACTCAAATAAAGATCTCAAGGTGCTATCTCCAGCCGTGAGAACTTCTTCAACCATACGAATCAAATCCTTAAAGATATACTCCCATCTGGATAAGTCTTCTCTTCAACGGATAATACTTCTCTTCGTCGGTTTGGAAACTGTCAATGAGAGCAGACTTTAAATCTTGAGTCTGGAGGTCTTCAGACTTTGATGGTAGAGTCTACAAGTCTTCAGACTAGACTGATGGAAACGTTTTGTCAACTTCAAAACGGATAAAGGAGTTTTCTCCAACAATCTCCCCCTTTTTGATGGTGACAAAAATTTCCTGCAAATTTGGATACTTTCGTCCTGCAAGACAACACTTAAGCAAATCAAGATATCTCATAAAAGATAAGTGAATTAGGATAAAGATAGTAGCGATTCTGCATCCACAGAAAACGAGTTAGTCCTGTAGAAACAACTATCTTTACCATAAACATCAACATAGCTTAAGATACTACAAGTATTAAAATAGTAGTCCAAACCAGTCCATCCAAACCAAGATAAGTCAAAAAACAAAACAAATAAAACAAAGTCAAATCAGTCAAATCTGCATCAACTTCTCCCCCTTTTTGTCAACAGCAAAAAGTGGAGAATATAAAGAGAATTAGATAAAATCAAGATTGTTTGGGAACGGGAACGAGCTAGAAATCCTCCATAGACTTGACAGTCTCCTCTAGCTTTCTCAGATCCTCCTTCAGTTGTGCTAAATCCTCACCCTTTGCATTTGCTTGAACTTGAAGATTAAGGGCTTGAACTTGATCGTGCAAAGAAACTGAAGTGGCTTGATGAGCGTTCTGCATGGTCTGAAATTCACATCCCAAGGCATAAATCTGACCTTTGATCTCCAGAAGAAGTTCAAGCAACCTTTTAAAGTCTGTTGAGTTGTCAGTTTGAGTGCTTGCTTTAGCATGAACAGTTTGGGGAGTGTTGCCAGATGATGGAACTTCAGCACGAACATCTAGACTTGGAGATGAAGACTCATTACCTTCTTCAGGAAAGTGAGAGGCATACACATCCTCTGGATCGGCAGGAGAACGACTAACATCATCACTAGTAAAAACAAGTGAAGAGGTACCTCTTTTATCAGCAACTCCCCCTGTATCAGTGCCTTTAGGTGGAGAGAAGTACTCTTCCTGCTCCGGCTCTTCTTCAATGCCAGGATGATCTTGTCCTTCTTCCTCTGTAGGAGAATCACCATGACTCTCTCCCTCTGCTTGATCTCCTCTTTGCTCTTCCTCTTCCATCCTTCCTTCTTCTTCTTCTTTCCTCATCGATTCCCTCTCTTCATTCCTCCGCTCTGTCTCTTCTCTATCTTGAGTCTCTCGATCCTCTGTCTCTGGAACAAGATGTTGTAGATTCTTTAAGGCAAGGGCAGAGATATTGATATCATCCTCATCTTCTTCATCCTGCAAGATGAGAGTTCTCTTCTTCTTAGATGGAGCTGTCATGGGCTCCTTGCCTTTCCTTTTTGTAGCCACAGGGTCTTGTCGAGTCTTGACAGGGGTCTTCTCCTTAAATATTTCTAACGCCTTGTTTAGCTCCTTCAGACGCATCTTTGAAACCATCTTCAGTCCCACCACCATTGGATCAATGGTTCGAACACACAGAATGTTGGGATGATGAATATTAAAATGTCTGAACAAACGAGTAATAAGGGCAAAATAAGGAAGTTGTCCCTTGTCCTTTACCATTGACCTATACATGTGAAACATGATAGTGTGAGGCAGAGAAAACTTATAACCAACGTTGATGGTGTACATCAGCTTCGCTTCTAAAATGGAGACATCAGTCTTTGATGTGTATTTAGGTCTGAGGCAATTAATCACGATCTTATGGAGCAGGATATTAGAGGCACTCATCCTCAAATATGAAATTCGGCCTTCTGCAATTCTATCTCGAACAAGCTCCATAGTAGCATGACCAATAGACACGCTGATTGATTGGAATATCCCTCTCTCCACTCCAATCACATCAGCCAGGGTGTCCATATCTACCACATAATCCTGGTCTTTAACACTGAAGGAAAATCTATTCGCATCTAAAAATCTTATATTGGAATAGAAATACACAGTAAATTCTGGATGTGCTACAGTTGTCTCAGAGCAAAAACGTTCAAATTGAAGTAAAGCAAACTTCTCCCTTAACTTTACGTTCAACGAATCCAGAAAATCAAAATCCATGCTCCTTGGGTTCATCATCCCTCGCTTTAGCGGTTTAGAATAAACTCGCTTGTGTTCCTCAGATCGAAATAGATCTACTTTTCTTCCATGAATGTTCGCAGCAACATTCATTCTAGGCTTAAAATGAGTGAACATCTATTCATCATCATCTTTTCCCTCTTGTTGATTAACTCCTCCAAAACGAGGATCACTTGGGAAATTCGGAAAAGCCCTTTCTGCTAAACCAACAGGAGCAATTCCCAAACGTTCCATCGTTCTTAAAAAATCGGTGTCATTTCGGTACCCCTTTTCTCTCAAAAATTCATCAATAAAGGTCATTGCAGAACCACCTTCCTTCAAGGCGGTGTAGAGTTTGAAAGTAAATGCGGGCTTAAGAGTCCTTACTGGTTCGACATCCTCAATTATTTCTTCCTCTGCTTGTTGTTGCTGAGGCTCTTGAGGTCTAGCCTGAGAAGAATGGCGTGGTTGAGAATGTTGCTGACTCTGTTGCTGCCTTGAAGAGTCTTCTTCCTCGGTCAGATCAAAGTGAGTAGGACCCTCACGCAAACGTTGTGGTCCCCTGCTTGCAATCCTTGACAACTTTCTTTGGGAAGATATTGTTACAGTCTTCGAGAGAATTTTCGAACTCGATTCGTGAGAAAGATGAAAACTTTATCGATTAAACTAGAGAGAAATAGTAAGAAAGTGAAGTTTTGAGTTCTAGGGTTTGTGGTAAAAACGAAGAAGAAAGACAGTATAAAGCAAACGAAACGAGGTATTCGAATGGTCATAAAAAGGAAAAATAAAAATGCCTTTTCAAAAATGAATAACTGCCTTTTTGAAAATTAATAATTGTCTTTTAAAAATGATAGCTTCCTTTTCGAAAAGGAGTAATTGCTATAACTTCAAAAACTTGGAAAGATAACACCAATCAATTTGCGATAAGTAATAGTACATTTTCGAGTTTTTTTATCTGAAAGATAAATTGCAAGAACAGAAATAACTTACAGTCGAAACTCTTGGTCTTCTGAGTCTGAGCGTCTTCAGACTATAACCTGAGTCTGAGCTTCTTCAGACTTCGAGAGATAAGATGTTAAGTTTGGAGCGAATAGACTCAAATAGGCTTTTCTCCAGAGGTTTTGTAAATATGTCCGCCAGCTGATTCTTTGAGTCAATGAATTGGATCAAAACTTCTCCATTTTGAACATGATCTCTAATAAAATGATGTCAAATCTCTATGTGCTTTGCTCTTGAATGAAGAATTGGATTCTTTGTGAGATTAATCGCACTGATGTTGTCACATTTGATTTCAGTGCAAGAGTCTTCGATTCCAAAGTCTCTCAGTTGTTGTTTTATCCATAAGATTTGAGAACAGCAACTTCCAAGAGCTACGTACTCTGCTTCTGCTGTTGAAAGAGCTACAGTACTTTGTTTCCTTGAAAACCAAAATATTGTTCTGTTACCAAGCAATTGACAGGTGCCGGATGTGCTTTTTCTATCAACTCTGCATCATGCTAAATCTACATCTGAATATCCAAGGAGAGTAAAGTCTCATTCTTTTGAATACCATAGACCTGACTTAGAGGTTGTTGCAACGTATTTGATGATGCGTTTCGCAGCACTTAGATGAGATTATTTGGGATCTGATTGAAATTTGGCACA
Organism: Eucalyptus guilfoylei; assembly: GCA_016097605.1. Classification (NCBI taxonomy): domain Eukaryota; kingdom Viridiplantae; phylum Streptophyta; class Magnoliopsida; order Myrtales; family Myrtaceae; genus Eucalyptus; species Eucalyptus guilfoylei. The sequence goes on from CM027862.1 coordinate 31,279,054, forward strand.
AATGCAAACACTAAACAAAATGTCAGATCTAGAAGTAGTAAGATAAAGAAGTGAACCAATGATACTCCTGTACAGCTTCTGGTCAACTTTCTTTCCTCTTTTATCTTTGTCCAGCTTCGAAGAACTTGATATTGGTATGTCAGTCTTTTTGCAATTCTCCAATCCAAACTTTTTAACAAGTTCTTTAGCATATTTTTCTTGGTGAATGAAAATTCCTTCCTTCAATTGTCTCACTTGTAGTCCGAGAAAGAAAGATAGTTCACCCATCATTCTCATCTCAAATTCATCCTGCATCGACTTAGAGAATTTCTTGCACAAGTTTTCATTATGAGATCCAAATATAATATCATCAACATATATTTGAATAAGCAAAAAGCTTTACCTTCCTTTTTAATAAACAAGGTAGTGTCTACTTTTCCTTTAACAAAGTCATTTTGAATTAAGAATTTACTTAATCTGTCATACCAAGCTCGAGGAGCTTGTTTTAACCCATATAGAGCATTTTTCAGTCTGAATACTGAATCTGGTTTCCTTGGGTCTTCAAAACCGGGAGATTGTTCCACATAGACTTCTTCTTGAATAAATCCATTCAGGAATGCACTTTTGACGTCCATTTGGAATAACCTGAAATTCTTGTAACAAGCAAAAGCAAGTAATAATCTAATTGCTTCTAACCTTGCTACAGGAACATAGGTCTCATCATAGTCTATCCCTTCTTCTTGCGTATATCCTTTGGCCACGAGTTTTGCTTTGTTCCTTATCACTTTTCGTTTTTCGTCCATTTTGTTCCTGAAAACCCATTTAGCTCCAACAATAGATTTACCTTTTGGTTTAGGAGTTAATTCCCAAACATCATTAACGCTGAACTGCCTGAGCTCTTCTTGCATTGCTTCAATCCAGCTTTCGTCAGTTAAGGCTTCTTCAATGCTTTTGGGTTCGATTTCAAAAATAAATGCCACAGCGCTAGACTCTTCTTGCCTTTTGGATATGGTGCGAATCCCTTCATCAATATCGCCAATGATGAGTTCTTTGGGATGACTAGACTTGTGCTTCCAGTTACTAGTCAGTCTGACAAATTGTTGATCTTTTTCTTCAGTTGAATCTCCGATATCCATTTGTTATTGTTCTTCTGAAGTCTGATTTGCTTCAGGGGAAGTAGACTTTGTAGAGTCTGGAGCAGGTTCAGATTCTTCAGGTTGAGTCTGAGTTGATTGATTTTGCAAAGAGTCTTGAAATTTGACATTCATCGTTTCTTCCATATACTGAGTCTTCTTGTTGTATACTCTGTATGCTTTGCTGGAAGTTGAGTATCCAAGGAAGATTCCTTCATCTAATTTTTCTTCAAACTTACCAATTCGATCATTTGCATTTTTCAAGATAAAACATTTGCAACCAAACACATGAAAATAAGAAACAATTGGCTTCTTTTCTTTGAATAACTCATAGGGAGTTTTCTCCAAAATAGGCCTTAGGAAAACTCTGTTAATAATATAACATGCTGTAGACACTGCTTCAGCCCAAAAACAAGAAAAAATGTTACTTTCAATTAAAAGAGTTCTTGCCATTTCTTGCAGAGATGTATTCTTTATTTCCACAACTCCATTCTGCTCAGGAGTGTATGGAGAGGAGAACATATGCTGAAATCCAAAATTATCACAGAATTTAGCAAAGTCTTGATTTTCAAACTCACCTCCATGGTCTGTCCGTATGCTTGCGATAGCATATCCTTTATGATTCTGCACTTTCTTAGCAAACTTTGAAAAGTAAGAGAAGGTTTCGAACTTACTTGCCAAGTAAATCGTGAATAATCATCCACTATTACTAGGCAATATTTCTTTCCACCAATGCTTTGAATTCTGGTTGGTCCAAAGAGATCCATATGCAGGAGCTGCAACACACGATTAGTGGAAACTTGATTTATTGGTTTAAAGGAATTTCTAACCTGTTTTCCCAATACACATGGTGTGCATAAGTCAGACTTTTGATATTTCAGATTGGGTAGTCCACAAACAAGCTTCTTGAAAGAAATCTTGGCAATTTGCTTCATATTCACATGGCCAAGCTTTCGATGCCACAGATTTGCTTCATCTTGAATTGATATCAGACATTGAGATTTTTTCAGTTTTATGTCCAGAAGATAAATATTCTCATATCTACGCCCAATAAAAGATTGAGAGAGATCTTTACTAGTTCCTGAACATGTTCCTTCCTGGAAGCTGATTTTGAACATAGTGTCACACAGTTGGCTTATGCTGAGTAGATTGTAATTTAGTCCTTCCACCAAGGAGACATTGTTGATTGTGAGACCTCCAATCTTTACTGTTCCGCATCCAACAATTCTCCCTTTGTTATTTTCACCAAAAGAGACTTTTCATCCATTTGTTTGAACAAGCTTTATAAAACTACTTGAATCTCCTGTCATGTGTCTTGAACAGCCACTATCCAAATACGATTTAACCTTCTTCTTGATAGTGACCTGCAATTAAAAAGGAAACTCAAGCTTTATTTGGTACCTATATTTTCTTGGGTCCAGTGGAGTTAGTGCAATATACAGTCTTTGCCCAATCCTTCTTAACAGGTCTCCAAACCAGAGGACATTCTTTCTCAAAGTGTTCTGAGCTGTTACACTTAGAGCATTTGAGATATGGCACCCCACGAACGGCCCCTCGATCCGCCAGGGTCACTATAGTCCACTTACCTCCCTCTTGCATGACCCGAAGGTCTAACAGAACATGGGGTGTTTTATAGTTTCCTTTCTCTTCTTTAAAAAAAAAAAAAAAACAGTCCCTGCGCAATATACATGTATTGCGGAAGCGAACATCACATCTCCCTATCCCAAAATTTGAAATGATGCACACCTACTAGACAATTTTTATAAGATAAAGCCGAGCACTTTTATTTACATAAGTTTGATAGACATCATAGGTTGGTACACCAAAAATCTTCGTGGTTCTCTACACCTGGCTACATATATAGAAGATAACCCGACCTTCCCTTGGCTTCCCTTTCTCATCCAGCCATGCTCAAAAAGTCTATCAAACAGTGCCGGCGGTCCAAAAAGTGTCATCTGCTACCCATCACACATGATCACACCCAGCCCGGTGCATTAGCTGGCAGCGACGGCAACATCCCAAGCATGATCCCGTCGCGATGAACATGGACCGACAGGAACTCCTGAACCACGGGGCCATCAGGTAGACCCACATCATACATGACTAAAACTCGAACACGGATGAAGACCAATCCTCGAGCACCAACACAGATGTGCTCCTAACACGAGCACTCAACATCGACTGGGACGCCGTAAAAAGTACCACGTGTGACAGGCAACAGAGGCATCTCTTAATCTGAAATGTTAGTCCCCAAAAGGGGTTAGTACAACCACTCAGCAGTAAAAGATTCATCAAACTATATCAAGCAGTACTATCAATTATCCAGATTCATGCAAGATAGACAAAAATAAGTAGCATGTCACAAAGTCACGAAATTCTTCAATGCAATGACAAATGCGGTTTCATTGGATCAAAATGCATTATGTCAGATGCACACACGAGTCTCGATTATAGGGCTAAACTGAAATGACATGTCCCATTCCATGTCATACAACTTAGTCCTATAACCATATCAACACACATATTCATTAGGATCATCCATTTTATCATTCAAAAGATTTCATCCCCCGGAGGACCAATGTTTGCGTCCCTCCAGGCATTCGCATCCACCCTAGCATCACAAAAGCCTCTGGCATTCAGCCACATAGGGCCACCAGGCATCTAGAGCGTACCACACCTCCAGGCATCTTGTACCCCACCTGGCATCACGAGGAATTCCTCCGAAGCTCACCATTAAAATGGTTACCCCGGCCCTCCGGATTTATGTACCAACAAGCATACAACCGGGCATCTCAAAGCTCCCGAGGAAAGACCTCCGGCATTCAGCCACTTAGGGCCACCGGGCATCCACAAGGCATCGACTCGTTCGATCCTTTGGGCATCCCTACTCCCGGGGCATCGTTGACCCGAGGGTCTAACAACAACAATTAACATCTTAATTTAAAAAAAAAAAAACACTTTTCAATGCAATAACAAGATGTCCCAAGAATCCTTCATCAAATCTCACTATTGCATAATATGCCAATGCCAGTATCATCATGTCGCATAACAATTCAAGATATATTCATCTTTGGGACAATTTATGCAAATTCGAAATAAGGCAGCTTAATCATTGAAATGCGCAGTTCGGGTAATAATTTCGGAATAATTCCCAATTGAACTCAGAAAAATTCTGAAATTTTGATATGTTATAGATGAGACCAAAAGGAAGAAATTTCGTGAAGGATCTTAAGTCAAAATCGTTGTGTATAAAGAGTAATAGTTTGCTATTTCCTTCAAAAATTCTGCAGTAGTTTTCAGATTCAGTACCTACAGAAGAAGATTCGTTCCACCAACTAAATCTTGTCCGTTTGTCCTCACTTTTTGACATGTTATTGCTAAGGATGTGTCCTATAACTTTGATTAAGGGTCAAAAGTCAAATTCTATCTATAAAATTACAGAAAATTAATGTAATCGACAAAGGTCAAATCGTTTCTTACGAAAAACAGTTCACTGATTTTACTAAATTCACTTCTATCTCTATGTTTTTATATTCATATGGTTATAGCTACGTTTCTAATTCAATCTAATGGATGTTCTATCATGTAGAATGGTTCCTTTCTTATTTTCATCAACATACATAAAGAAATAACACAAAACAGAAGACTCCCTAACCGTATTCTTCATTCTTCTAGAACAGAATAGGTATACACGATTCCTTCACTTCTAACCCGACTAAACCATTTATTTTTCCACAAATCTCTTCTATAACACTTCAATATTTTATCACCGCAACTAAGAATACCTTCAGCAAGTTTTTCTTTAACGACTAACCCTTCCATAGCTCGGCTCGAAATATAATTGCATCCGTAAGTTCCCTCATCACCACATCCTTCCACTCGGCAACCATTTCATCATTTTACTCGGCAAATGCAGCTTATTCACACTTGGATTTCGAGACATATAAGACTCAAAGGTAACATGCAATGGCTTCTACTTTTGATCTAGTACTTACTAAGCTTAAATTAGCACAAAACAACAACAAATCAATTCCTCCACCATTTCAGCATCCAATCATCATTTCTATCATCCAACAACACATCATGCAGCTTCCTAATTTGTATTTTCTCCTATCTACCAGCATTTCACTAGAAAATCTCAGCATGCAATGACATAGGTTGATGAACTTCCACTTGCCTCAACTCCTAGCTTGCTCGGCAACCAAAAACAGAGGCTGGGGACTTCGAACACAGCTCAACTGGCGACAGGGATCGGCGGCGTTGACAGCAGCAGCTTGGACACGGGCACGGACGGAGGGTGGCCTTCCTCCTCTGCCCTCACTCGCTTGGACCGCTCGCTGCACCCTCTCGGTCTCTCTCTCTCTCTCTCACTCTCGCTCACCCGCTCGCACTCGGCCTCTCTCTCTCTCTTACTCCATCCGAATGCTTTGGCTTTCTTTTGTTAAATTGATTTGTCAATTTTTTTGCATGCAGGCTGACAGATGGCATCAAGGAGAAGACAAGTGGAGGAAAGTTGAGGCAGCCATGGACAAGTGGAGAGTGGCGCCCCCCCACCCTTGTCCGGTTCTCTTCCGCCCCCCCTTTGGTCGACAATTCTAGGGCCTTATGGGCTGCTTGGGCCCGAAAAATTGAGGCCAAAAAGGGTCCAATTAAATGGCCCAAAATCTTTAAAATATAAGCCCATAGTTTTTGCACCAATAAGAAGTACTTTGTCTTTCCAAAGAAAATCAATTTACATTCCCATAACCGAAGTCCTTGCATGGAGAAAGGATTCGTTGAAATTCTTGGATGCCACATGAGAGCACTTCGGCCAACAGGTTTTACAAAGACTTTTTGAAAATGATTTCTGTAAAAAGCTTTTGTAGGTCTCTGTTTGATTCTTTCCTTTACTTTAGGAAAATCAATTAGAGAAATAGTTTCAGAAGTCATTCCCAAACCTGATTTGTTAAAGTAAGGTCTTTGTACTGAAAGAATCTTTTCCAATTTCTCAGATCCTAATGAAAACTTTCTTGAAATATTTGAAAAGTCATTTTTCAAACATGTATTTTCTTTTGAAAAAAAGTTTGCATTTTCTTTCGAAATGACAAAACTTTTGTCTAAACTTTCAAACTTTTCTTTCCAAGAGTTTTCTTGTTGCTTCAGTGTAGAATTCTCCCTTTTTAGTTCGGAATCCTCTTAAGAGAAGTTTTGAGACTAAGACAAAATTCATCAATATATTTCAAGACTTTAGTAGGAATTGTTAAATTGCTTACCTCAATTTCACCGTGTCGAGTCTGAATATGTATCTGTTTTAAAGTCTGAGTCTAACTCTGATTTTGCCATTAAACAAATATTGGCATAATCATCATCGCTTTCTTCACATTCAATATCACTCCATGTTTCTACTTTGAGAGCATTTCTCTATTTCTCAGCTTTTCCTTTCTTTTTCTTCAACAAAGGACAGTTGGGTCTGATGTGTCCATTTTTCTTACATTCAAAGCAAATCACATATTTATTGGATTCATCATCCTCAATTGATTTGTTTTGAAACTTTTGAGTGTTTTGTTTCTTCCAATTGAATCTTCTTCCCTTTTTGTTCAGTTTCCTGAACCTTCTTATCATAAGTGCTAGCTCTTCATTGTCCAAATCTTCTTCAGAGTCCGTAGCATCAGAATCATCGTTAGATTTTAAAGCAATAGACTTCTTACCTTTGGGATCTTCTTCATCATTGATTTGCTCCACTTCATAGGACTAAAGTGTGCCAACCAGTTCGTCTACGGAAAGTGGCATGATCCTTTGTGTTTCCCTTATTGAAGTCTTTACATGATTCCAGTCTTTGGAGAGTTCACGCAGCAATTTGTTAACCTTCATAGGTCCTAAGATTGGCTGTCCTTGATACTCTAGACCATTTACAATCTTAATGAAGCGACTAAACATATCAGTAATAGATTCTGCTGGCTTCATCTTGAAGGCTTCATACTGTTCGAGTAGAATATTGATTCTAGTTTCTTTCACTCGATCAGTTCCTTCATAGGTAATGTGCAACCTATCCAAGACTTCTTTGGCTGTTTCACAGGAAGATATTCTATTATACTCAGTAGGAGATAATGCACAATATAAAGAATAAATTGCTTTTGCATCAAAAGCTTGTCTCTTGGTTATCTCTTCTTGTGTCATCTCGCTAGCTTCTGCAGCTTCTTTTCCCCTCTTTGAGACTGATGTAGCTTTAGGAGTGATTCCTTTTTCTACCACATCACATTCCAGAGGATCTTTCGATCTTAGGAATGCCTTCATCTTGTTTTTCCATATGCTATAATCATTTCCATCAAAATAAGGAGGTCTGGTATTGCTTTGGCCTTCAACCAAACCTGGAGCCAACAAACTAGCCATAGATCTTTAACTCAGAAGTAAAAACACTTCAATTAAATGAGTACACGAGCTCTAATACCAATTGATAAGGCTAATAGGAGCACCTAGAGGGGGTGAATAGGTGATCAAAGTAATTTTCACAAAGCTCAACAAATTAATTTGACTTTTAATAATGATAGACTGAAAGAGTAAAGGACTATAAACAATTATATAGAGCTGCAAATCGAAGTAAAGAGATTAGGAATAGAGAATCAAAACACAAGGTTTATAGTGGTTCGGCTTAGACCAAGCCTACGTCCACTCTCCCGCACTGATAGCCCACTGGCTGGATTCCACTAAGAACCAAAAGAGATTTTCTAGTCTCACGTCCTTGATTCCACAGTGTAGAAACTCTGCTACACTTCCTCAAGGTCTCACAAGTATCTAATCTCTCTGTTGAGTACAAGTTCAAGCTCAACAAATGAAACAATAAAGAACAAGAAGCTTCAGACTTTGGAATTTATCTATCACACACACACTCGAATAATTTGAGCGTCTTCCTTATTTACTCCTTCATGCCTTCATAACCATTGGCACCTTCCAAAGGAATTCTTCCAATCAACCTGTTGGACAGAATCAATTAGAGAGATCTCAAGTTATTTAGGGAATATGATGATAGCCCACCAATCATGCTCGCCCATACAATCAAGATCTAGGTTTCCATAAGTAGAACATTCCAAGTAAACTTCGCCAATCAACGGATCTAAATTACTCAAATAAAGATCTCGAGGTGCTATCTCCAGCCGTGAGAACTTCTTCAACCATACGAATCAAATCCTTAAAGATATACTCCCATCTGGATAAGTCTTCTCTTCAACGGATAATACTTCTCTTCATCGGTCTGGAAACTATCAATGAGGGCAGACTTTAAATCTTGAGTCTGGAGGTCTTTAGACTTTGACGGTAGAGTCTACAAGTCTTCAAACTAGACAGATGGAAACGTTTTGTCAACTTCATAACAGAGAAATGAGTTTTCTCCAACAAGTACTACCTCCCGCATTTCTTAAATCAAATAGCTCTTTCTTCCACTTTGACATCATTTTCAACATTTCTACATCATTAGAGCAGGAAATGAATGAACTTGCTCATGGCCAAGGGTCTAGTTTTTCTAAAATAAAACAAAAATGCAATTGAATAGACACTAGAAATGTTTCGAAGCATAGAGACAGTCATTTCCAAGAAGTAGATTACCACATTGGAGTACTCAAGGGCAGCCATGACGCGAGTCTCTTCCTGTTTTACAAAAGATCCTTGGACAGTAAGATAAGTAGTGTAGTATGTACAATGGCTTATACTATGAGTTTTGACTACTGAAGTACTAACTTGGTGATGTTTTTCAGAGGGTGAGTTTTGTGAGGACCCAAGTCTAAACATATCATATCAGCCTTCTTCTGGGCCAAAATTTATAGGAAACTTTCAATAATTGATACAGGCTCTGGATATTCTAGCAGAAAATCAAAATATGTGCATGAGACCTATAGGTTCAACACCTGGGATGGACCTAAAACATGCGTATAAAATGTGTATGGTCGAAATTATAAAATTACCCAAGTGAGAACCATAAGTACATCACTGACCTAACCTTTGGTGCATCACAGCTCCATGAACCGGCGACATGCCTTCCATCCTGAACCAAGGGACCTCATTTTCATACGTCGCCTCCATCAGAAGCTCGAGAATCTCCGAGTCCCCCATCTCGACTGCCAAGTATAGCGGGCACTTGCTCTCCTTGTTCACCTGATACACCAAACTTGAGGCTCGACTGAAGAGCAAACGGGTCATCTTAGCATCACCATTCTTCACAGCCTCATGCAACGCCGTGCTCCGCACGTCGTTCACCATGTCCACAATCCTGCTGCAGTTGAGGAGGAGCTCAGTTGAGCGGATCCTGCCCGCTCTTGCTGCAATGTGGAGCGTGGTGTCCCACCGGTAGTTAGACTCAGCTGCGAGTTGCTTGTCAGGGATGACCTCGAGAAGGGCTCAGAAGATGTTGACGTTCTCGATACCCTCTGCAACATGGAGAAAGGAGTTCCCAGAAGGTCCCCATATGTCGATTTTGTTGGATAGAGAGGCCTTCTCTTCGGCGAAATACTTTTCAAGGGCTTCAATGAACTCATCGACTTCACCTTCTTTCACGGTGTCGTGTAGCAGCGTGTAGTATTTTATTAATACATCCATGATGGGGTCCGATTGGAACGCACTGTTTCGTCTTGATATGCTACGATGGAAAGACACCCTTTTGAGAGGGTGTGAAGGAGTCATATAAAAGTCTCTTGAAGACAACCGTTGGAAAGGTTGGCAGACGTACACTCAGAATTCTCTCCTTATCATGTCCCATTTCCATCAAAGAGAAAGAAGGTGTTCCATTTCACTTTTACAAGAACAATCGGCATTTACGTTGGGGAAATCAGGTGCTTTCCTTGTGATTGCATTCAGACCAACGTGAGGTAATTTTGCTCGTGATTCATCCGCAAATTCAACGTTCATTTCGAGGTTAACTATTGTTTGCGCATCTTCTGGCGACTTGAATTCCATCATTGGTATCAGAGCCTGGTCGTGATTTCTGCCTTGTTTTTAGGGAAAATGTCACAAATGGTCCCTATACTATTACTTAATGTGCAATTTGGTCCCTGAACTTTCGATCGACTCAATTTGGTCCCTGAACTATTGATAAATGTCCGATTTGGTCCCTGAACTTTTGATCGGCTCAATTTGGTCCATGAACTATTGATAAAATGCTCAATTTGGTCCATGAACTTTCGATCGGCTCAATTGGGTCCCTGAACTATTGATAAATGTCCGATTTAGTACTCCGTTACTGTTTTTCTTTTTTTTTCTTTTTTTTTCTTTTTTTTTTGCTTCTTCTCTCTTCCCTCCGTCGGCTCTTGCGGAGGGAAGCCGGTGTCCAGCAAGGTGAGCCGGCGGAAGGAAGAGAGAAGAAGCAAAAAAAAGAAACAAGAAAAAGAAAAGGAAAAACAGTAACGAAGGACTAAATCGGACATTTATCAATAGTTCAGGGATCAAATTGAGCCGACTGAAAGTTCAGGGACCAAATTAGACATTTATCAATACTTCAGGGACCAAATTGAGCCGATCGAAAGTTCAGGGACCAAATCGGACATTTATCAATAGTTTAGGGACCAAATTGAGCCGATCGAAAGTTCAGGGACCAAATTGCACATTAAGTAATAGTATAGGGACCATTTGTGACATTTTCCCTTGTTTTTAATCGAATTTTCTCATTTACAATTTGATATCAAGATCAAGAGTATGAAATCTACACTGTTTGGATGTCTATTGGTTGGGATTGCTATCTGAATTGTCAAAAACGAACCAAAGCGAAGAATGGGTTCGGTGTCACGCCCCGATCCTCGGGCACGCACACATCCTTCTACTTGGTCGATTTTAGAATGCGATATCTCAGGACTATGTATCGCCGACCCTTTCCTTTATTAAGCACATGCGGAAGCAATTATAAATCCCCAGAAAATAAAACAAAGGGATATAAAAGCAGGCCATATTTTTCATATTGAAAACCACAACCAATCCTTTATACATGGCATTAAACAGAGTACTTCACAAACTATTCACGACTTCAAAGTCTCACTTTATCTACACATATACATGGGGTTCACAAAAGAGATGGGATTTCAATCCTCATCTGGGTCATACTTAAGATCATCCTGATCCTCTTCTGACTCCTCTGATTCGCTCTCCTCTTCCTCAAGCTCCTCAGCTTCTCCTTCAGGCTCATCCTCGGCTTCAGGTGCCGGCTCATCTTCGGGTACCTCTTCTGCTGCACCTTAGTCTTCGTCCTCCTCTAGTCCTTCCACCTCCTGTTCCCCGTTCTCACCACCCTCGTCATTCCCGTTGTCGTCATCAATTGAGTACTCAGGAGTGTGGGCTTCAGCTACAAGTGCCGGGTCATGAACATTCACAACAGACTCGTCCGCATGGTCTGCTGTGCCTTCCCCAAACGCTTCTTCCAAAACGTACACTGGCACATCGTTCTCAGGTATGGGCCCCTCTCTTCGCCCGTCAAAGTAATCACGGTACCATGACCTATATGGGTGGGGCCTCAGAGCGTTTTCTCCTACTTCAACCTAGACGATTAACTTAACAAGGACGTACTCTAGTCCTTCTGGGTGAGGTGAATATGGTAATTGATTTCTATCTCAGTCACCTCTTGTGGAATGCCGAAATGCATAGTGGGGCGACGAGGTGGAGGAGGAGGTGGTGGTGCTGCCATCTACGAGCCCGAAATGATTATCCCACAACCGGGATGAGACTACGTCTTAGCAAGTTCTACCCCACTAAAACCCAATTAGTAAACCAATATACTATGGGCTGCCTAAACACGCACAGGTCAGAGGACTTACCTTGGCCTCAGATCCCACCTGCAAGTTAGTACAATTCATAATAGGCACTCACTTACTTAAACAAATCGAACCAGTCGATTACATGTCACCCAAATCAATCCCATAGTGGAATATCTAGAAGTCAGGCCACGTGCATTCTCCAGGACGACATACCAAGTCTTCGAGCCACGTGCCTCAAACCTTGGGCCCACGTGCATTCTCTAAGGCGACCTCTTTGCCAAAGTGGTGCATCAAGTCACCGAGCCACGTGCCCTTTTAGATGTCATTCTCGAACATTGGACACACGTGCATTCTATAAGGTACTAGTTCACCAAAGTGACGCATCAAATCACCAAGCCACGTGTCCTTTTAGATGCCATTCCTGAATGTCGGGCCCACGTGCATTCTCTAAGGCACTAGTTCGCCAAAGTGACACATCAGATCACCGAGCCACGTGCCCTTTTTAGATGCCAATACTTAATCACCGAGCCAACGTACCCTTCTCCAAGTGATTTACTTTCTACCGTGATTCCGCTATGAAACAACACCTCTCTCTCTAGTTCGCCAATCTACTATCGATACCCAAATATTTCTCACTCAAATAATCAAATCAACTCAATAGGAATATATTCTAAAATTCACAATTTAAATTAATTCCATACAAATTGAAGCTCAATTAAATAAATGGACTGTGCCACGACGATCAACACGAAATTCCAGTCACCGGCCATCCTGGTTGAATTTCCAAAAAATAATAAATCAATTAATTAATTTCGAAAATTAATAATTAATTATTAAAAATTCAATTTAGGCTCGTATTGCCTAATTGAAGCCCGATAAGGGTTGGGAAAAATCCCGAGATGCATTCAATAAATAGTAGACTATATCTACTTGCTAAAGGCACAATCAAAAAGTCTAATATGCATCACAATTGTCTAACAATCACTAATCTACCCTAATCTAACCACCTGATTGCACTTAATTAAATCTAATCAATCCCTAAGAATAATTAGCAAACTAAGTAGGGATTAGTGAGATTACTCACCGGAATTTAATGCTAAACATATCAATCCGACGAGGACGACACGAGGAATGATTCCTCCCAAAGCAAGTCCCGGGTTCGGGGCCCGGAAACGGCCCAAAACAGCCCACGAACTTGCTGGAAACCCACTCGGTGGGTTGCTGTTCTTGGCTATTCAGGGCTGGTTCGGTGGCTGCGAGGGCGAGGCAAGGCCGGTGGAGGGTGAGGGGAGCTCCGGCGAGGCCGAATGATGGCTAGACGGAGCTGGACAGTGCTCCGGTGGCTTCTTCAGCCGCTCACGAAGTTGGACAGAGGCGGCTGGAGGCTGGACGGCGACCCGGCTGGCGGAGGGGAGACGGACGGCAGCTCGGTGGGGTGGCGCACGCGTGAACAGCAGAACGACGCCGGCTATTGCTCCAGCTTTAGGCGACGAGAACCGCTGCTTCCATTTCTGCTCCCGCTAGGCTTCGCATGAAACAGAGAGGAGGAGAAGGGGGGGCGGCGACGATGGTTGAGGGGGTAAGGGAGAGGCGGAGGCGAGCGGTGAGCGGCGGAGCGCAGGCAGTGCGCGGGTGGCGGAGCGCGAGCGGCAGTGAGCTACTCCTTTCTTCGTGCGCCTGCGGCTTCTGCTTGTGCTTCTGTTTTTGTTCGAATAGTGAGGGAGAGAGAGAGTGTGTCGAGGGAGAGAGAGAAGAAGAGATAAGAGAGAGAAGAAGATAAGTGTTTGAAAAGTCAAAAGTAAAAAAGAAGAGAGGGAGAAGCAAAATTGGAACCGGCACGGAGGGGAGTCGGTGGAGGTTCTCGCACGTGGGAAAAGAGAGAGAGAGAGTCGGCCAAAAATGGGGAAAAAGAAAGGAAAATGTGTTTGCCCCAAAAGGGAAAAAAATTAAAATGAGGACAAAACAAAACAAGAGAATTTCCTAGAATAGAAAATTCTCATCCCACTTTCTTTTTAATAGGCTCTATGATTTCCAAAGAATTTTCAATTTAGAGCACTTGGTCTCCAATTGCGTTTCTGCATCCAATTTCCCTCTTGATTTTCTCTCAATTAACTCTCACAAAAATCTATTGATGTCTCAAATATCAAATTGATTATTTTCCTCCTCCAAGGATCCCTCAAGCTTCTCAATTTCACAATCAGAATCAATCCCCAACCTCAACTGAACAAAAACGGCCCTAACCTGACTTTTTCCCAAAAAGTCTCTGTTGTCAGAAAAATCTTCTGAGACTGAGTCGTGGATCCTATAATTTATTGTGACATAACAGAATCTTCAATTTTTGAAATCGGACATGAATCGGCGGTTAATTTCCATTTTGCGGGTTTTTAGCGTGACCTAAGCTACCGGGCGGTTTTCAGGACTTTTTAAGGCAAATAACCCGTGGTCAATTTTCTTCGAACCATTATGAACCCATTCGACTCAATGGCGACTCTCAGTTGTCGTGAAAATCTCGAGGATTCAATTACGGACATAGGGTACCAAAACGACAGTAAAATCATATTAGTGTCGGTTGACGAGAATTTTTTAATTTAGTGGAGTCACCCACGATCGGCCATACATCTCAGTCGAATAGACCTATCTCTGATCTTAAATTGATTTTTAACTGTGCCGCAATGGCCTCTAAAGATGAGCACGGTCGAAAAGCCGATTCCTGATCGAATTCTCAAGTTTATTGCCTTAAAATTTCTTAATTACTTACCTACACAGTCTAGTTATCTCAAGATTGATCAGCTCTGAGAATGGCCCTATAAACGCGTCAACGAAATGCCCGATTAATTCAGTAGAAAACAGGTTGAGAAATTCAGGATGTCACATTCGGGGTCGGGTACACTAGTACGGTTTTGGCCATTTTTCGACATATTTTATCGGCCAAAATCATATTTTAAATATACAGGGTGAAAGTGCTCATCGAGACGAGTCCGACAATGGGTAGAGCATCGCTGGAGGACGTCGGACGCGCCCACACGCGTGGTCAGAAGCTGCTGCCCGTGGGTGTCACGCACCTGACGCACAGCCAGAAGCCGCTGCGCGTGGGCGTCATGCACCTAACGTGCTGGGAACGCCAGCGTGTGCGCAACACGCGTCGATCGGCGAACCGACGCGTTAGTGTCACGCGCGCGTCGGTGAAGTGACGCGTGCTGACGTCACGGATGACGTCATCCATGACGTCATCCAACGGTTGGTAACTGCTGGAATGACGTCATCGATGACGTCACCGACGACGGCCATTGGCCGGCTGGTCACCGGCCGGCGACCCAACCCGACCCGACCTGACCCAAGGCTAACCCGCAACCCGACTTGACCGTTGACCGATCAACGGATCGGACCGATCAACCAGTCCAGCGGTCAAACCGGTCTGACCGGTCACCGATGAGACCGGTGGGACCGGTCACCGGTTGGACTGGTCGGACCAGCCAGGAGCCATTTAGGCTCGCTTGCGCGTGCGCCACACGCGCCGCACACTCAAGCAGTGCGTGTGGGCGTGTGAGAGCTCCGATTGGAGCGTGGTCAGCAGCATTTGGTTCGTATGGATGTTCTCTACACTATGGTATAGTTATTTTACATGTTTGAATTTTATAAATGTATGAAATTGTGTACGGAACCTTAAATACGCGTATTTTTAGGGTATAAATGCATAGTTTATTCATTTTTAGCTTTTATTTTCTTATGTTTTAGGAAATACGGTAGCTAGCCTATATGAAAATGATGTCATATATGCTAAGTAGAGCTTGGTTCGATGGTAGAATGTATATATTTTAATATACTTGCAGTTTTCTAGCTCAAAGAAAATTCGAACAATGGTAGGAAATCCTTATTTTTCCGTTACATATTGAATTGCGATTTTGATTGTAGTTGTAGCATGATTGTTTTTTGTACGTTGGTTCACATCATGCTATGTTTTTGTGTTAATGGAAAAATGTAGAAATTATATGAGGTCATGTAATTATTTTTTCTAGTGGGAGTTCGTAGGTTGGTAGAATTCGAAGGAGTTCTCACCTAGAACTTAAAATTTGCGCAAATTAAACTAATTAATGATAATAGAACAATCGTACATAGAAGTTGATTGGGAACATAATGAACTTTTGTTTCTGTGTCTTTTGTTGAATTATCATTAATTTAGTTTATTTTTGCTGCAAATTAAATATGTGTGTTACTCTGAAAAATGTGCTAGTATTGATTCTGCGTCTATTATGTCAATGTGCTATAGCAAATTGATTATGGCTTCAGCATGCAAGACCATTGTGGCTGACCTCAATAAGGGTGAGAAGCTGAACGGTGACAATTATGATATTTGGCACTGAAAGGTTCAGTACATCCTTGAGGAGCAAGAGGTTTTGGAAACCCTCAACCACACCATGGATGAACCTGAGTATGGAACTTCAGCTCAACACTGAAGAGATCTAGAAGCTTATTAAACTTGGAAAAAGAAAAATAGCATTGCTCGCATCACGTTACTGAGCTGTATGCAAGATGATCTCATGTATGAGTCTGAGAGTTATGATAAAGCTCAAGTTATGTGGGTTGCGTTGAAAGATAAGTTTAGGGGTATATTTGCCACTAAGTTGAGGAGACTCACTATCAAGTTTGACACATACTGAAAGCACCCAAATGTAACAATGAGGCAGCATCTTCAGGAGATGTCAAACATGATTCATGAGCTGAAGTCGGCAGGTCACTCCCTTATTGATGAATAGCAAGTTCAAGCTGTTATAAGCTCTCTTCCTGACAATTGGGAGCATATGAAGATCAATATGACGCATAATGATAATATTATCATTTTTGATGATATAGCGCGTCATTTAGAATTAGAGGATAAGTGCTTAGAGGCTACGAGATTCTCTACCCATGCTTATGTTGCTGAATTGAGTTCGCGTAAGGCTTTAGGCTTAAAGCGCAAAAGGAATCATCAATTTAACAACAAATGGAAGAAGACTGATCAAGCACCTAAGAAGGCTAAGACCTTCCGACGCAAGAAGCGTGGTAGGAAGAAGGACAAGGCCAAGATGAAGTGCTACAATTGTAGCAAAATGGGTCACTTTGCTCGTAAATGCACTGAGCCGAAAGAGGTACCCTATTATTCCATTACTTTATGTAATACTTTTGTTTCTAGCACTGTGATGCTTGCTGAATCTCATCCAATGTGGACTGTAGACTCAGGAGTAACAGATCACGTAGCTAGAGACCGAGAAGCATTTGTGGAGTATCGTCGGATACAGCCTGGAAGAAGATGGATATATGTTGAGAAGTAAAGGGTATCGACACATGTAAATTAATTTTATGTGGTGGTCGAAACCTATTCCTACATGATGTCCTTTATGCTCCAAATATTCAACGAAACTTGGTCTCTGTAGTTGTTCTTCTTAGCTTAGGTTATATATTGAATTTTTATAGTGATTGTGTTGACATTTCGTTTGGAACAATTTATTATGGTTCAGGTCATGTATTGAATGGTTTTATGGTGTTAGACATTGATTATGATCAGTACAATATTAATGTCAATGGTTGTTTTCCTTTAATTGCATCTTCTAGTAATGTTGAGATTGATACAAGTACTTGGCATGCTAGATTAGGTCACATTGGGTTGCAAAGAATGCAAAGATTAGCTAGAGAAAGCCTTTTAGGGTCACTCACTAATGTTAATCTACTCGTATGTGAACATTGTCTAGCGGGAAAAGCAACTAGAAAACCATTCGGTAAAGGGACTAGAGCCGAATTTCCGTTGCAACTCATACATTCTGACATTTGTGGTCCTTTGAATGTGAGGGTGAGGCATGGAGCCTCATATTTCATCACTTAAATAGATGATTTCACGCGTTTCGGTTATGTCTTTCTGATCTCCCACAAGTCAAAAGCATTAGACTGCTTTAAACGATATATAGCGATGGTAGAGAATCAGTTGAACAAAACCATAAAGGCATTGAGAACCGATCGCAGACGTGATTATCTATCGGAGCAATCCAAGGTTATTTGTGATGAAAAGGGAATTGTACGACAATTGACTATTCCTGGTACTCCACAACAAAATGGGGTAGTTGAGAGAAGGAACATAACCCTATTGGAAATAGTTAGGTCTATGATGGCACAAGCAAATTTACCTATCTTCTATTGGGGAGATGCGTTATTGACTGCTGCCTATGTACTTAACCGAATCCCCTCAAAATCGGTCACTTCCACCCCTTATGAATTATGAACTAGTAGGAAACCAGACTTAAGTATTCTACGTCCATGGGATGTGCAGTTTATGTTCATGATTCTTTCCATAAATATGGTAAATTAGGTCCTAGAGGGAAGAAATATATCTTTATAAGATATTCTGAACACTCCAAAGAGTACGTGTTCATAGGTGAACAAGCTAATGGAAGTGTGACCGAAATGTAGCCACGAGATGTCACGTTCTTGAAGAACGATTTTCCTAGTAAATGTGAGATTGATAAGAACTTCCAATTATATGAGATGGAAGACCCTAATAACACACCCACTGATGTTGTAGAGGGAAATGAAGATTTATCTCAACATGTAAGACCTAGTGGGAGTGTTCCATCGTCTGGCGAACTGAATTCAAGAGAAATTCAATTGCGTAAAAGTAATCGTAAAAGTATTCACTGTCGTTATTTTAAGATTGAAGGGGAAGCATTTATGATTGCTCAGAAAGACGATGCCGAGCCTAAGACTGTTCAAGAGGCTCTTTCATCCTCCGATAGGGAAGAATGGAAAAAAGCTTTGGAAGATAAAATGGAGTCAATGAGAGCAAATCATGTCTGTGACTTGGTTGATCTACCACCTAATCGTAAGGCCATTGGAAACAAATTGGTCTTTAAGATCAAGCGAAGGGCAGATGGATCTATTGAAAAGTATAAGGCTCGTCTTGTGGCGAAAGGTTATACTCAACAAGAAGGTATAGACTATAAGGAAACGTTTTCACCAATTGTAAGGTTTGCCTCAATACGCCTTATTCTAGCCATCGTTGCACATTTGGACCTTGAATTACATCAAATGGATGTAAAGATGGCATTTCTCAATAGAGAACTAGATGAGGAAATCTATATGAGACAACCAATAGGTTTCATAGCTAAAGGTCAATAGCATAAAGTTTGCAAACTTTATCGCTCAATATATGGCCTTAAGTAATCATCTAGACAATGGTATCTTCGTTTTCATCGAGCCATAACCACTTTTGGTTTCACGATGATCGAAGAAGATCACTGTGCATATGTCAAGTGGTCCGAAGATAAATTTGTGATTTTATCACTTTATGTGGACGATATTCTATTGGCTGGAAATGACAAGGTTTTGATTATCACCATAAAAGAATGGTTGTTCTCCAATTTTGAAATGAAGGACATGGGAGAAGCTACTTATATATTAGGAGTTAAGATCAAAAGAGATCGATCAAGGAAACTCCTTGCTTTATCACAAGAGTCTTATATAATGAAGATTCTTGAGCATTTCAATATGTAGCATTGTAATCCCATTGATACCCCTATCATGCATGGTGAAGGCCTAAGTACTGAGATGTGTCCTAAGACTCCAGAAGAAATTAAAGTAATGGAAATTGTTCCTTAGGCTAGTGCGGTCGGAAGTTTGATGTATGCTATGATGTGTACTCGACCCGACATATGTTATGCCATGGGATTGGTGAGCCGATATCAATCAAATCCCGGTCAAGCACACTGGAAAGCAATGAAGAGGATCCTGAGATACTTGAAAGGTACTATGAACTATCAACTTTGTTACCAAGGGAATGATTTACACCTATTAGGCTATTCAGATGCTGATTGAGGTGGAGACCTAAATGAGCGTAAATCGACTTCTGGATATGCGTTCTTGCTCAATGGAAGTGCGATTTCTTAGAATAGCAAGAAACAGACATGCACGGCCTTATCTACGATGGAGGCAGAATTTAATGCATGCTCTACCCCAGTGCAAGAAACAGTATGGCTAAAACGTTTCTTGGAAAATGTAGCCTTATCGCTGAGGTTCCAAGATCGGTGATAGTTTAATGCGATAGTTAAGCAGCCATTGCCTGTGTGAAGGATCACAAGTATCATGGAAGGACGAAGCACATTGACATAAAGAACAACTTCATAAGAGATACAATAGCACAGAAAGAAGCGATCCTACAATACATTTCAATCAATAGAATGGTTGCTGATCCATTTAGGAAGGCTATTCCTAGAGACATATTCTTGACCCACAGGATGTTACTAGGATTGCGTAAAATGTGATATGTATTATTGTAGAGGATCATTGGTTTATGTAAATGTGAACATATGTATTGTACTTGTTTGTGTATTGATGACTTGATATTTTATCAATAAGTACAAATCCATTATGAGACTAGCACAATCACACATATATTATTGGAAAGTATGTCAGCAGGCAATGATTGGCTCACTCACACGAGCAATCGCCTCAAGTGCTATAGTTAGCACGTTGAGATGAGACGTTATGTACAAATAAATGCTGAAGAGCAAGTTTAGTATATAAAATGTGTCGCCTTGATTGGAGTCAAGATGAGGTCTATGATTTGTTTATAATAAGACCGAACATGATAGTCCCACAATCATGTATGCATGAAAGATGCCGGATGCGAGTACTTAATTAGGCGCTATAGAAAGCGAGCTGATATAGCACTCGAGCTAAACATGAGTACGTGAGAAGCACGTGACTCTATTTAGGCTAAGATCCGTATAGTGGATATATTTCATAAATGACATACTCTCTTATAGAAAGAGAAATCCACTATAGCATGTAATTCATACTACATGTGCATTGTACGACCAACAAGGGAAGGTGAGTAAAATTATCCCTATTTACTCATCGTGTGAGCCATTGAGGTAATTTATAATTTACTTCATTTTGTGCCCTATGTTACTTCCGACTATGTTCTCGAAGTGAAAGATCAATGTTGCTACTTTAACATGTTACCGGTGGTCATGAATAGATATGGCTTTATGGGACGTGTCTAGGAAAGCAGTTGTTCTGAATTGGAGAGAGACATGAGTGTAAAGGAAGACTATTGTTGTTTTACATCTATCACATGTATTTACTGGTCGACCAATTATATCGCCTTTTGTGGTTGTGGACATAATTGTAAATACATGATGTTTTGATAATAGTCAAGTATAGCCCTTAAGGGATAGGTATACTTGAATTGATGTAACAAAATATGTCTGAAGCACTGTGAGACATAGATTGTTTATTTCTTTTTGGGGTTGTAGCCATTATGTAATCCCTAACAGGTGCATAATTTGAGCTCCCAAGTGCGGGTGTACTCACTGGTCGCATGGCTTACTTGCTAGTATGAATTGTTTTGTAAAGTTGACGAATGTTGAATGCCTTATATTCTTGATAGAATGCTATCAAGCCCATCATGTTCGAGCGGGAGATGTAGTATTTTATTAATACGTCCATGATGGGGTGCGATTGGAACACACCGTTTCGTCTTGATATGCTACGATGGAAAGACACCCTTTTTGAGAGGGTGTGAGGGAGTCATATAAAAGGCTCATAAAGACAACCGTTGGAAAGGTTGACAGAACGTACACTCAGAATTCTCTCATTGTCTTGTCCCATTTCCATCAAAGAGAAAGAAGGCGTTCCATTTCACTTTTACAAGAACAATCGGCATTTACGCTATGGAAATCAGGTGTTTTCCTCGTGATTGCATTCAGACCAACGTGAGGTAATTTTGTTCGTGATTCATCCGCAAATTCAACGTTCGTTCCAGGGTTAATTGTTGTTTGCATATCAGATAAAGGTAAGTCGTCTTCCACCGACTTGAATTCCATCATAGTGGATTCACACAGCGCTTGAATTGTGCTTGGCGGGGTGATTTGGTTATCAAATCTAGTGATTTCAATCCGACCCTTCTCTACTCCCAGATTTCATCATCCTCAATAGTTATGCTCATACGATCGCGATCCATCTTTAGACTCCGAAATTTGAATGTCGTTTCCACCAAAGTTAAGACAATGGTCAGGTTGAACTCTCTTGCGGTGCCTCTTCTCCAAGATCAAGTGCACAGCGAACAACTTGGAGATCTTTTCTTCTCTGGCTGTTAGTGCATACTGTTACCATGTGGCCAAAAGCCATTGTTCGGATAAAAAGAGAGAAATTCTTTGGCGCCGGAATCCACCGTAGAATTCGTTCTTAAACATCGTGCTGTATTCGTACTGAGAACATTGTCTGTGTGGACTATCTTTGCAAGTAATTGAGATTCTTATTCGACCACAAAATGATCAAATTATTAAGTCCTGTTTTTTCTCAAATTTAGTGGATTTGTGAAGATGTATGCGAATGGCATGTGAGTTCCTCAGAGCAGTGCCCCGACATGAAAATCAATAGCAAGGTAAGTACTTCTTGGAAATTCAAAACTAAACTACTCCACTAGTAGTGGTAGACTAACATTATTTTTTAGTGAAATCAATAAGAAAAATGCTAAATTATATTGAAAAAGAAAATTTATGCACCATTCTGAAGTTATGATCATCTATAAGATTTTAAGCATAGATAAATTAATTTTTAAATTCAAATATTAATTTTAATTACAATCTTCATTTTCAAATTTAAATATTAATTCGTAATGAATTTATTCTTATGTCTTGTTCCTAGAAATGTTCTTTACAGGGATTAGTTCCAGCTATCCAAGAGCTTTACCCATGGCAGGACATAGAATGTGCACTAGACATATTTATGTGAATTGGAGGAAGAATTTCAAAGGCAAGGCTCAACAAAAGCTCTTATGGAGGTGCTCTCAAGTAACAAGATTACCACTATATCCATGCTTTAGGGCATAAGAATCCAGGGGATGAGAAGAATTTAAGAAAAGATGTCACTTGCTGCAAGATGGAATGGAGAGTATTGCCCACAAGTTCTGATGAAATTAGAGGAAAACAAGGCTGAAAGCACTCATTGCCATGTGGATTCGAATGGCAGAGAAGGGTGAAAGGGCTAGTAAGAGCACCTAGAGGGGGGTGAATAGGTGATTAGAGACGTTTTCGCAAAACTTAACAAATTAATTTGTCTTTTAAGAATTATAGACTAAAATGTAAAAGACTATAAACAGTTATATAGAGCTGCGATTTGAAGTAAAGAGATTAGGGATAGAGAATCAAAACACAAGATTTATAGTGGTTCGACTTAGACCAAGCCTACGTCCACTCTTCCGCACTGACAGCCCACCGGCTGGATTTCATTATGAACCAAAAGAGATGTTACAGTCTCACGTCCTTGATTCCACAATGTAGAGACTCTGCTACACTTCCTCAAGGTCTCACAAGTATTTAATCTCTCTTTTGAGTACAATTTAAGTTCAATCAATTGAAATAACGAAGAATTAGGAACTTCAGACTTTTGAATTTTTCTCTCACGCACACTGTCAAATAACTTGAACGTCTTCCTTATATACTCCTACATGCCTTCATAATCGTTAGCACCTTCCAAAGGAGTTCTTCCAATCAACCCGTTGGACAGAATCAATTAGGGAGATCTCAAGTTATTTAAGGAATGTGATGATAGCTCACCAATCCTGCTCGCCCATACAATCAAGATCTAAGTTTCCATAAGTAGAACCTTCCAAGTATACTTCGCCAATCAATCAATCTAATTATTCGAATTAATCTCAATACGAATAATTGATCTCGAGGTGCCATCTCCAGCCATGAGGTCTTCTTCAACCACACGAATCAAATCCTTAAAGATATACTTGCATCTGGATAAGTCTTCTTCAACGGATAATACTTTTCTTCGTTGGTCTGGAAACTGTCAATGAGGGCAGACTTTAAATCTTGAGTCTGGAGGTCTTCAGACTTTAACGATAGAGTCTGCAAGTCTTCAGACTAAACTGATGGAAACGTTTTTTCAACTTCAAAACAAAGAGGGAAGTTTTCTCAAATAATCTCCCCATTTTTGATGGTGACAAAACTTTCCTGTAGATTTGGATACTTTTGACCTGCAAGACAACACTTAAGCAAACAGAGATATCTCATAAAAGATAAGTAGATTAGGATAAGGATAGTAGCGATTCTGCATCCACAGAAAACAAGTTAGTCTTGTAAAAACAACTATCGTTACCATAATCATCAAAATAGCTTAAGATACTGCAAGCATTACAAAGTCCAAAACAGTCCAAGTTGATAGTGCTAGTACGAACACCTAGAGGGGGTGAATAGGTGTAAAAACAAATTCTACAAGACTTAGCAACTTAATTCAATTTTTAAGAAAAACCGAAGACTTAAGATATAGAAGATTTGCAGTAAAATATAAGACAATGAATTCAATAAAGAGATAAGGGAAAGAGAATTAGAACACGAAGTTTATAGTGGTTCGGCTTAGACCAAGCCTATGTCCACTCTCCCGCACTGACAACCCACCGTCTGGATTTCACTATGAATCAAAAAAGATGTTACAGTCGCACGTCCTTGATTCCACAGTGTAGAGACTTTGCTACACTTCCTCAAGGTCTCACAAGTATATAGACACTCTTTTGAATGTAAGTTTACGCTCAACAAATGAACTAGCAAACAACAAGGATCTTCAGACTTTGGAATTCTTCTATCTCACACTCACTCGAATAACTAGAGAGTCTTTCTTATATAATCCTCCATGCCTTCATAACCGTTGGCACCTTCCAAAGGAGTTCTTCCAATCTACCCGTTGGATAGAATCAATTAGAGAGATCTCGAGTCACTTAAGGAAAATGAAGATAGCCCACCAATCCTGCTCGCCCATATAATCAGGATCTAGGTTTCCATAAGTAAAATCTTCCAAGTATACTTTGTCAATCAATGGATCTAAATTACTCGAATCATTTGTAATATGAATAATAGATCTTAAGATGCTATATCCAACCGTGAGAAAATCTTCAACCAAACGAACCAAATCCTTAAAGAAATACTCGCATCTAAATAAGACTTCTTCGTCGGTCTAGGAACTGTCAATTAGGGCAGACTTTAAGTCTTGAGTCTGGAGGTCTTCAGACTTTAACAGAAGAGTCTGCTCGACTTCAGACTAGACTGAAGAAAACGTTTTGTCAACTTCAAAACAAATAAGAAAGATTTCTTCAACACAAGTCACAACCAAACAAAGATAAGTCCAAAAGTCAAAACCAATCAAAGTCAAAGATAAATCTGCACCAACTTCTCCCCCTTTTTGTCAACAGCAAAAAGTGGAGAACAAACAAAAGAGATGTGTAAAAATGGAGTCAGAATCATGGCTATTTTGGAAGATGAACAAGCTCGAATTCTCCCATTGAATTGACTATCTTCTCAAGCATTGCAAAACGCAAAACTCTCCTTCATTGACTAAAATTTTTCACCCTGCACAGTAGACTTCACTTGATCCTTCAAGGCTTGTAACTGATCGTGCAAAGACACTGAAGTAGCCATGAAAGCATTCTTGAGATCCTGCATCTCATACCCCATAGCATATTGCTGCTTCCTCACATCCAATAAGACCTCGAGCAGCCTTGAAAAGTCTGTTGTTTGCTCTATTTCAGTACTAGGACCAGCCGAGTCAAATCTAGGGGTTTTGAAAATGGATGGAACTTCAGCAGATTGTCCACCATGACTGTGAGTGAAGGCTTCCGGATAATGAGAGGCATACACATCCTTAGGATCCGCTGCAGAACGACTTACATCACTAGTAAAGATAGACGAAGAAATACCTTTTTGTCCAACAGCTCCCCCTGTTTGGTTGCCTTCAGGTGGAGTAGGTAAGATTTCTTCTTGATCAGCTTCAGCTTCCGAGTGATGCGCATCACCAGTTTCAGTTCCTCCTATCTCAGAACCATTGGATAAGGAGATAGCCAAAGTTGGCTCAAAAGAGTCGTCTTGACCCTTATTTCTTTCTTCTTCTTCTTCTTCTTCTTCTTGTCCTCTTTCCTCTTCTCTTTCTCCTTCTTCATCTCCTCTTCTCTCCTCTTCTTCCTCTTCTCTTCCTTCTCTTCTCTCTTCCTCTGTCCTCCTTTGTTCTTCATCCTCCTTCTCTATCTCTCCTCTCTCTTTTTCTCTTTCTTCTGGCTCTCCTCGAGTCTCTTCAAAACTGACAAAACTCTTCAAATTTCACAAGGCTGAAAGAGTCATTTCATCCTCATCCTCTTCATCCTGCAAGATGAGAATTATTTTCCTCTTCACTGGAGCAGCCATGGGCTTCTTGCCTTTCCTCTTTGCTACAGCAGAGTCTTGCTTTGCTTTCACGGGAGACTTCTCCTTCATACGCTCCAACACCTTGTTCAGCTCTTTCAAGTGCATCTTTGTGACCATTTTAAATCCAATCACCATTGGAGAAATAGTTGTCAAACATAATGGTGCAGGAATGTGGATTTTAAAATGTCTAAAAAGACGTGAGATAAGAGCCGAATAAGGGAGTTGTCCTTTATCCTTCACCACTGATCGGTACATGTGAAACAAGATGGTGTGGGGGCAGAGAGAATTTGTAACCAAAGTTGATGGCATACATCAATTTCACTTCAAACCGAGAGACATCAGTCTTGGATGTCGACTTTAGACGGATGTAGTTTATGACAATCTTGTGCAACAAGATGTTAGAGGCATTCATCCTAGAATAGGAAATCTTGCCTTCAACATCTTGATCTTTCACCAAAGACAGAGTAGCATGAGCAGCAGATACACTAATTGGTTGGAAACTCGATCTTTCCACCCCAATTATATTAGCCAGAGTGTCCATATTCACCAAAAACTACTTCTCTCTCACAGTGAAAAAGAAACTGTTCGCATCCAAGAAAGATAAGTTCGAGTAAAAGTATGCTGTGAGTTCAGGATAAGCAGTAGTGGATTCAGAACAAAATTGCTCCAATTGCAATAGAGCGAACTTCTCTCGTAGACTTACTTTCACCGAATCAAGAAAATCAAAATTGACACTCCTAGGGTTCATGACCCCTCTCTTCATCAAATTCAAGTAAACCCTCTCGTGACTTTTTCGATCTGAAAAGACTCGAACCATCACAAGCAACATTCACAGCCACTCCCGATCTAGGCTGAAAATGAGTAAACATTCGTTCATCGTCATCCTATCCTTGTGGATGATTAACAGTCTCAAAGCGTGGGTCACTAGAAAAGTGAGCGAACGCTTTTTCAGCCGATCCTTTCTCGGCAATACCCATCTTTTCCATGTCACGCAGAAATAGAGTCTCGTTTTTATAACCTCTCTCTCTTAGGTATTCATCAATCAAGGATATAGGAGTTCCTCCCTTTTTCAAATTAGAGTAAAGCTTGAAAGCAACTTGAGGAGTTAATGTTCTTACGGGTTCCACTTCTTCCAACACTTCTTTTTCTGGATGAGTCAGTGGTGGAGTTTGACGCTGCTAAGACGGTTGTTGCTGTCTTTGTCGCTATTGAGGAGTAGAAACTTCTTCTCCGGTCAAGTCGAAGTGGGTAGGACCCTCGGGCATGTGCCGTGGTCCCCTGCTTGCAATTCTTGATGACTTTCTCGAAGACATTTTCTCTTTCAAGGGAGAAATTCATAGTCTTGCTCGAAAGGTAAAAAAAATTTTGATTAAACAACAGGGAAAGTGAGAACAAGTGGGAGATTGGAATTCTAGGGTTTCGATAGTGAAAACAAAGAAGTCGGATTCCAATAGTAAATAAATCAAGTGAGGCGAGGTAAACGAAGCGACATAAAAGGAAAAAGTAAAAATACCTTTTCGAAAAAGAATAACTACCTTTTTTAAAATAGATAACTACCTTTTCGAAAATGAATAAATGCCTTTTCAAGAAAGAGTAAATGTCATAAAGGAAACTTGGAAAAATAATTTCAAACAATCAACGATTAAAGAGTAACCATACCTTTTTCAAATTTTTAACCAAAAATTAAATTACCAATATCGAAATAACTTACAGTCTTAACTCTTGGTCTTCTGAGTCTGAACATCTTCAGACTTTATCCCTGAGTCTGAGCTTCTTCAGACTTTAAGAGATAAGATGTTAAGTCTAGTGCGAATAAACTCAAATAGGTTTTTCTCTAGTGGCTTCGTAAATATGTCCGCCAGCTGATTCTTTGAGTCAATGAATTGGATCATAACTTCTCCATTTTGAACATGATCTCTAGTAAAGTGGTATCGAATTTCTATGTGCTTTGCTCTTGAATGAAGAATTGGATTCTTTGTGAGATTAATTGCGCTGGTGTTGTCACATTTGATCTCGATGCATGAGTCTTCGATTCCAAAGTCTTTTAGTTGTTGTTTTATCCATAAGATTTGAGAATAACAACTTCCAAGGGCCACATACTCTAATTCTGCTGTTGAAAGAGCCACAGTACTTTGCTTCCTTGAAAACCATGATATTGTCCTGTTACCAAGCAATTGACAAGTGCCAGAGGTACTCTTTCTATCAACTCTATAACCTGCTAGATCTACGTCTGAATATCTAAGGAGAGTAAAGTCTCATTCTTTGGGATACCACAGACCTAACTTTGAGGTACTTGCCATGTATTTGATGATGCGTTTTGCAGCACTTAGATGAGATTTTTTGGGATCTGATTGTAATCTAGCACAAATGCAACACTAAACAAAATGTTAGGTCTAAAAGCAGTAAGATAAAGAAGTGAACCAATGATACTCCTGTAGAGCTTCTGGTCAACTTTCTTTCCTCCTTCATCTTTGTCCAGCTTCAAAGAACTTGACATTGGTATCTCAGTTTTTTTGCAATTCTCCAATCCAAACTTTTTAACAAGTTCTTTTGTATATTTTTCTTGGTGAATGAAGATTCCGTCCTTCAATTGTTTCACTTGTAGTTCGAGAAAGAAGGATAGTTCACCCATCATACTCATTTCAAATTCATCCTGCATAGACTTAGAAAACTTCTTGCACAGGTTTTCGTCAGGTGATCCAAATATAATATTATCAACATAGATTTGAACAAGTAGAAAGTTTTTACCTTCTCTTTTAATAAACAAAGTAGTGTCCACATTTCCTTTGACAAAACCACTTTGAATTAAAAACTTACTTAACCTGTCGTACCAAGCTCGAGGTACTTGCTTTAATCCATATAGAGCCTTTTTCAGTTTGAATACCGAATTTGGTTTCCTTAGGTCTTCAAATCCGGGAGGTTGTTCCACATAAACTTCTTCTTGAATAAATCCATTTAGGAATGCACTTTTGACATCTATTTGGAATAACCTGAAATTCTTATAACAAGCAAAAGAAAGTAATAATCTAATTGCTTCTAACCTTGCTACTGGAGCGTAGGTCTCATCATAGTCTATCCCTTCTTCTTTCGTATATCCTTTGGCCACGAGTCTTGCTTTATTCCTTATCACTTTTCCTTTTTCGTCCATCTTTTTCCTGAAAACCCATTTTGCCCCAATAATATACTTACCTTTTGGTTTAGGAGTTAATTCCCAATCATCATTAATGTTTAACTGCTTGAGTTCTTCTTGCATTGCTTCAATCTAGTTTTCGTCAGTTAAAGCTTCTTTTATGCTTTTGGGTTCTATTTCAGAAATAAGTGCCACAGCGCTAAACTCTTCTTGCCTTTTGGATCCGGTACGAATCCCTTCATTAATATCACCAATAATCAGTTCTTTGGGATGATTAGACTTATGCTTCTAGTTGCAGGTCAGTCTAACAGATCATTGATCTTCTTCTTCAATTGATTCTTCAACATCCGTTTGTTGTTGTTCTTCTGGAGTCTGAGCTGCTTCAGGGGAGGTAGACTTTGTAGAGTTTGGAATAGGTTCAGATTCTTCAATTTGAGTCTGAATCAATTGATTTTGCAAAGAGTCTTGAAATTTGTCATTCATTGATTCTTCCATAGACTGAGTCTTCTTGTTGAATACTCTGTAGGCTTTGCTGGAGGTTGAATATCCAAGGAAGATTCATTCGTATGATTTTTCTTCAAACTTACCAATTCAATCATTTGCATTTTTCAAGACAAAACATTTGCAACCAAACACATGAAAATAAGAGACAATTGACTTCTTTCCTTTGAATAACTCATAGGGAGTTTTCTCCAGAATAGGCCTTAAGAATACTCTGTTAATAATATAACATGCTGTAGAAACTACTTTAACCCAAAAACGAGAAGAAATTTACTTTCAATTAAAAGAGTTCTTGTCATTTCTTGCAAAGATCTATTCTTCCTTTCCACAACTCCATTTTGTTCAGAAGTGTACGGAGAGGAAAACACATGCTAAAAACCAGATTCATCACAGAATATGGCAAAGTCTTGATTTTCAAACTTACCTCCATGGTCTGTTCTTATGCTTGAAATAGCATACCCCTTCTCATTTTGTACTTTCTTGGCAAACTTTGAAAAGTGAGAGAATGTTTCAAACTTACTTGCCAGAAAGTAAACCCAAGTAAATCGTGAATAATCATCCACTATTACTAGGCAATATCTCTTTCCACCAATGCTTTGAGTTCTGGTTGGTCCAAAGAGATCCATATGCAGGAGCTGCAGCACACGATTAGTGGAAACTTGATTTATTGGTTTAAAAGAACTTCTAACCTGTTTTCCCTACACACATGGTGTGCATAAGTCAGATTTTTGATATTTCAGGTTGGGTAGTCCACGAACAAGCTTCTTGGAAGAGATTTTGGCAATTTGCTTCATGTTGATATGGCCAAGCTTTCAATGCCAGAGATTCGCTTCATCTTGAATTGATATTAGGCATTGAGATCTTTCTGGTTTTATATTCAAAAGATAAATATTCCCATGTCTTCGCCCAGTAAAAGATTGAGAGAAATCTTTACTAGTTTCCGAACATATTCCTTCCTGAAAATTGATTTTGAATCCAGTGTCGCACAATTGGCTTATGCTGAGTAGATTGTAATTTAGTCCTTCCACCAAGGAGACATTGTTGATTGTGAGACTTCCAATTTTTACTGTTCTATATCCAACAATTCTTTCTTTGCTATTTCCACCAAAAGAGACTTTTCCTCCATTTGTTTGAAAAGCTTTATAAAATAACTTGAATCTCCTGTCATATGTCTTGAACAACCACTGTCCAAGTACCATTTAACCTTTCTCTTGATAGTGACCTGCAATTAAAAAAGAAACTCAAGCTTTCTTTGGTACCTACATTTTATTGGGTATAGTGGAGTTAGTGCAATATACAGTATTTGCCCAATCCTTTTTAACAGGTCTCCAAACCATAGAACATTTGAAAGCACTTTGGCCAACAGGTTTTACAAAGACTTTTTGAAAATGATTTCTATAAAAGGCTTTTGTAGGTCTTTGTTTGATTCTTTCATTTACTTTCGGAAAATCAATTAGAGGAATAGTTTCAGAAGTCATTCCCAAACCCGATTTGTTAAAGTAAGGTCTTTGTATCGAAAGAATCTTTTCAAACTTCTCAAATCCTATTGAAAACCTTTTTGAAATATTTGAAATGTCATTTTTCAAACATGTATTTTCTTTCGAAAGAGAGTCTGCATTTTCTTTTAAAATGGCAAAACTTTTGTCTAAATTTTCAAATTTTTCTTTCCAAGAGTTTTCTTGTTACTTCAGTGTAGAATTCTCTCTTTTTAGCTTGGAAATCCTCTTAAGAGAAGTTTTGAGGCTAAGACAAAGTTCATCAATATATTTCGAGACTTTAGTAGGAATTTTTAAATTGCTTACCTCAATTTCACTGTCTGAGTCTGAATCTGTATCTATTTTAAAGTCTGAGTTTGACTCTGATTTTGTCATTAAACAAATATTGGCATAATCATCATCGCTTTCTTTACATTCAGTATCACTCCATGTTTCTGCTTTGAGAGCCTTTCTGTATTTCTCAGCTTTTCCTTTCTTTTTCTTCAACAAAGGACAGTTGGGTCTGATGTGTCCCTTTTTCTTACATTCAAAGCAAATCACATATTTATTGGATTCATCATCCTCAGTTGATTTATTTTGAAACTTTTGAGTACTTTGTTTCTTCTAATTGAATCTTCTTCCATTTTTGTTCAGTTTCCTAAACCTTCTTATCATAAGTGCTAGCTCTTCATCATCCATATCTTCTTCAGAGTCTATAACATCAGAGTCATCATTAGATTTTAAGGCAATAGACTTCTTACCTTTGGAATCTTCTTCTTCATTGATTTGCTCCACTTCATAGGACTGAAGTGTGCCAACCAGTTCGTCTACGGAGAGCGGCATGATCCTTTGTGTTTCCCTTATTGAAGTCTTTACGTGATTCCAATCTTTGGAAAGTCCATGCAGCAATTTGTTAACATTCATGGGTCCTGAGATTGGTTGACCTTGATACTCTAGACCATTTACGATTTATGTAAAATGACTAAACATGTCAGTGATAGATTCTCCTGGCTTCATCTTGAAGGCTTCATACTGTCCGGGTAGAATATTGATCCTTGTTTCTTTCACTCAATCAGTTCCTTCATAGGTAATGTGCAGCCTATCCCAGACTTCTTTGGCTGTTTCACAAGAAGATAATCTATTATACTCAGTAGGAGATAACGCACAATATAAAGAGTAAATCGCTTTTGCATCAAGAGCTTATCTCTTGGTTATCTCTTCTTAAGTCATCTCGCTAGCTTCTGCAACTTCTTTTCCCCTCTCTGAGGCTGATGTAGCTTTAGGAATAATTCATTTTTCTACCACATCCCATTCCAGAGGATCTTTCGATCTTAGGAATGCATTCATCTTGTTTTTCCATATATTGTATTCCTTTCCATCGAAATAAGGTGGTCTGGTGTTGCTTTGGCCTTCAACCAAACCTGGAGCCAACATATTAGCCATGGATCTTTAACTCAGAAATAAAAACACTTCAATTAAATGAGTACACAAGCTCTGATACCAATTGAAAGGGCTAGTAAGAGCACCTAGAGGGGGGTGAATAGGTGATCAAAGACATTTTCGCAAAACTTAACAAATTAATTTGTCTTTTAAGAATTATAAACTAAAATGTAAAATACTATAAATAGTTATATAGAGCTGCGAATTGAAGTAAAGAGATTAGGGATAGAGAATCAATACACAAGGTTTATAGTGGTTCGGCTTAGACCAAGCCTACGTCCACTCTCCTGCACTGACAGCCCACTGGCTGGATTTCACTATGAACCAAAAGAGATGTTACAGTCTCACGTCCTTAATTCCACAGTGTAGAGACTCTACTACACTTCCTCAAGGTCTCACAAGTATCTAATCTCTCTTTTGAGTACAATTTAAGCTCAGTCAATTGAAATAACGAAGAACTAGGAACTTTAGACTTTCGAATTTTTCTCTCACGAACACTGTCGAATAACTTGAACGTCTTCCTTATATACTCCTCCATACCTTCATAACCGTTGGCACCTTTTAAAGGAGTTATTCCAATCAACCCGATGGACAGAATCAATTAGGGAGATCTCAAGTTATTTAAGAAATGTGATGATAGCCAACCAATCCTGCTCGCCCATACAATCAGGATCTAGGTTTCCATAAGTAGAACCTTCCAAGTATAATTCGCTAATCATTCAATCTAATTATTCAAATTAATCTCAATACGAATAATTGATCTCGAGGTGCCATCTCCAGCCGTGAGATCTTCTTCAACCGCACGAATCAAATCCTTAAAGATATACTCGCATCTGGATAAGTCTTCTTCAACGAATAATACTTTTCTTCGTCGGTCTGGAAACTATCAATGAGGATAGACTTTAAATCTTGAGTCTGGAGGTCTTCAGACTTTGACGATAGAGTCTGCAAGTCTTCAGACTAAACTGATGGAAACGTTTTGTCAACTTCAAAACAAATAGGGAAGTTTTCTCCAACAAAGGGTATGAAGTAAAGCATATAAAAGGTAAGTTTGTGGTTAACATGGATAAGCAAACTTGCTCTTGTACATCATGGGACATGTTTGGTATACCACGTCCTCATGCAACGTGCGCCATATATTACAAGCGAAAGGAACCTGAAAAGTATTTCTCCAACCGAAACAAAGAGAATTACATAAAATATTTGTTTACCTTAGAGCCTGTGAATGGTACGGTTTATGTGCATTTGTAATCTACATACATCTTTCAACTTACCTGATTTTATATCTTCAACATCTCTTTTTGTGGGACTAGTGCTATGGCTGAAGAGCAATTTAGCCCCATCATCCCACCAAAGTGGGAGACCAAAGACAGAACAAAACAGCAGGACGAGCCAAAGACTTCAGATGTCCAGATCAGGTTTACTGTGGGGGTTGTGGCTTATGCAAGCAACCTGCTCATAATATCAGGACATACCCAATGAAAGAGAATAATGAAGAAAATGTAAGCATGTTATTACTTTCCTATCTACATACTTTGATTGCACATGATATGTTCTAATATTGAATGGACAGAATGAGGGCAAGGCTAGTGAAAAGGGAATAGGAATAGAACAAAAAGAGAAAGCATCATTGGGCTGGCCATGGCATTCATACAAATCCAAACTTTGGTTTCACAATCATAATCATAACATTTGGCATCAGAGAAATGTTACCAACTACATTACATACGATTGACTACAAAATATTAATATTAGTAGTGGCTTTTATGCATTTAGTTGTTTATATGCATTGTATTAATGCCGGTCATACGTGTGTAATTAATTAGCTGTTTTATGTGATCAACCTATTATTCAATCAAGTTCTTTGTAACAGCTTGGAACTTCAAACCAACAAGAGATATCAACACATGGGGCAGAGTAATCTCAACTGCACCATGTGAGAGTGAAGAGAAGGACGGTAGATATGGCATCTGGAACTAAAAGAAAGTGCAAATGGTGCCGCTGGACGAGTCGCATCAACTAGTGACGGGTCTACTTCGAGAGTGGCATCGAGTAGCGTGGCTGTCCAAGGGTTGGCCTACGTCGGAAAAGACAAAGGATCATTGCACATGGTTTCAAAAACACTGCAAGTGAGGAGAATGGACCTATTGAAGCTATTGACTTATGCTGAGTTGTTTGCTTTGGTGGGATTTTGCTTTATCGTGAGGACGTGTGAGGAGATGGCAGCTTTTAGCGGCCTTTCTTGTTAGAAGCAAGTTTTTGGCACCCTAAACATGTAAGAATGATTGATTTGGCCGGGAATCTGGCCTTGAATTTATTCTGCAACCTTTTAATTATTCCTGTGGCATTTGCCTTCCGCATCCAATTAAGTAAAGTGGTTACTGTGAAGCCAGTGGTACAGCTCCAATCCAATAAGGAAAAAAATGTCACATTCACGAAGACGTTGAGCTATTGAAGAGTGGCCAACACCAGGAGATCAAGAATCATACTTTTTTGATGAAACGCCCCTTGTCTCTTCTCTAAAAATTTCTAGATATTTCTAGGTCACCTAAATAACTAGATAGTTTGTTGAAAGATATTTAATGAAGAGTGTGGACATAACTACGAAGATATTTCTCTAGAATTATCTAGAGAAAGATAGAAATATCTATAGACATATTTTCTCTAAAAATATCGAGGGAAATGTTATCTAGATATATCTTTCTCTAGATAGAAAAATTAGAGCTGCATCTCTGAAGTTCAATATACTTGTCATTCAATTGTGGAATGGTGAATTTTGAGAAGTAGATAATCTTTACTAACCGTAATACGGTACAGAGTAATGATCCTAGATACAACAAAGACAATGTTGTCTACATTTTTCATAGATAATCTTGACGTGTTGATCTCTCTCAGAGCCTTCGCATTGCTCCTCAAATTATTTAGCTCTCTTATCCACATATATGTGCTTTGAACTCAGAATATTTGGATCTCAATTTTTCTATCATCTCTCGCAGCTTCTTAATAATATCCTTGGTATGCCCTGGAATTTCATTGTCAATCAACTGCTTTGTTAAAATCACAATAAGACATGCATTCACATCAAAACAGAAAAGTGGGATTTGATTATAAAAAAAGAAAAGTGCATGTAGGCTCTGTTTCGCTTTTGGAATAATTGATCATGACAAGAATCTGATCTTTTAACGGTGACTTCCAAAGACGTAGAAACACTAAAAACGGAGTTCAGTCCGAAAGTAATCATATCATTAATTCAACAGAAATACAAGCGCTAATTCAACAGTAATAATTGTATAGACGTGACTATAAGCTTTGCACTCATGGGAAAATCATTAAGGAAGCAATGTGAAGAACACAACAACAAAGATAAGCGAGAAATAAGAGAGAATCGAGTTTCGCTATGACTGCTGTCATAGCGCAGAGAAGATTATCACTCATTCTCTATGAAGAAGGCGTCCGTGGAATCTTCGACCAAGTTGTCTTCACTTAGCTTAGTCCTCAGAGGAGCTTTCAATCCTTGGTAAGATATGGGATGTGAAATTGTGAATCATTCAGGTGGAAATGATGTCATTTCATTTAAAATACTCCAACTCAACATCGCCATATATTTTGATGTTGTTGCGGGATGGGCAATTGGAACCAAGGCATACAGGACATGCCACCAGCCGAGGATCAAGATTAGGATTGACGAAGCTCACCACCAAGGCCTATAGAAATCTCCAACTAAGGATACAAGACTTCAAGATTAAAAAAACTCACCACCAAGGCCTAAAGGAAAACCATCAGCCGAGGATACAGTACTTCTTTGGCTCACCACCGAGGAAGAATCCACCTTCCAAGGATACAAAAACCAAGAGTAATCCACTTTCCAAAGATATTCACCCACATAGAGGAAAATCTCATATGTTCATATACTCAAAATTCATTGTCTCACATTTGAGAGTTCACCTCATTATATAGAGGGATTATTACATTGTAAATAGACTGAACATTGAAGATAATAAATTACCTAATTAATTAAGGACATTGGAACTAGAAAAACATAATAAAGTCCTAGGAACTAGAAAATGTATTTAAATATCTGGAGATTTGAACTTTGACTCTTTGAAAACTACAACACACTTAAGACTCACTAATGATACTTGACTAGATGTCACGCCCCGAACCCCGAGCGCGCGAACAACTCACCATGGTCATGCAAACGCGACATTCCCAGGTAGTGTCGCCGACCCCATTCATTTTATATGCGCATGCGGAACGAATTGTAAAACCCCTGACAAAACTTATGGGATAGGAAAGCAGGAAATCAACTCATTCACAACCAAACATACTTTCATAGATAATCACACCAGAGTTTATATACACCAAAAAGGGTCAGCCTACAAAAGATCGATCCACCAAAAAGAAGGAACAGTCCTATGACCACTAGTCGGACTCGTTCGTCGATCCCACTTCTGACTGGTCAACCTTCGAAGACGACGGATCCTCCACCCTACCACAGGGAGGGTCAGTTACGCCCTCACCTAGGATGACCTCCATCACAACAGGTGGAATGTCAAAACCACTAAGAGGACCAACCCTGAAACCATTGACTCCAAAGCAGAACCACGCTCTATATTGATGAGGCACCCTAACAAACATGGCCTCCTCGATCCAGACTGTGGTCCTAACAAGCTCATAGATCCAATGACTTTCAGGATCGGGAAAACTATGCACCTGCTCGGTAATCTGCACGGGAATACCATATCGCTCCAAGGGTATAGCCATCTACGGTCCTGAAAATATTTGGCCCACAACAAGGTGAGACATTGTCTCAGCAAGTTCACCCTTTAAACCCCTATTAGAAAGAAAATACACCCACGGGTGGCTTAGCCACACTACACAGAAGGCTTACCTCGCCTTATTTCCTTCCTGCAGGTTAGTACAGTTCATATCACTCAATCATAGGTAGTAATAAGAACTTAAACAACTGGAGTGCAATCACTTTCACATAATCAACAACCACAGGGGTCCTGATTATAAGACCAAATCGTTATGCCACGTCCCATACCGTGTCACACAATTCGGTCCCATAATTCGGCACGTCAGCAACACTCAGTATGCGTTCCAATTTTCATTCACTACCACGCATGAACATAGCCTACTTGTAGTTCAGCTATCTACTAGCGTTTAGCTAGGCATCATCTCCCCACCTTGGAGCACGGCTTCGTCATTACATCGACAGCATTCCCAAAGAAGCATGGGCCCAAAATCTACCGCGACCTGTATCCGTTGTATGGGGCATCCCATATAAGGTAAGTCTAGCTCAACAGCTTAGGACAATTTCCTCTTAATTAACACACAATAAATTCATACTCAGCCCAAAACACTTTGCATCTCACTTAATGCTTCCATTTAAAATAGTGATCCCGGCATCTTTTCTGCATATTAAAAACGTTCAATAAATTATTCACGTGTGTGGGGGCACTTTAATTTCGAACCAGAAAACTAATATCTTACTTTTTCAAACCCCACCACTTAATATAATCCTTAAAATCTAATTTCGGTGTCACACCCGACACCTGGGATTTTTCTGAATAAAGTTCATATTTTTCACAATGAACACTCAATTTGCAATATCCAACCATCAAATTCATAATCCGAATAAATAATAGCGATTGGCACGAAATTCTGATGATCTCGGAATAATTTTAAAATAATAATTAATTAATTTATTCCGAAAATTAATTAAATAATAATATTTTAATAATTTTATATAATATAAATATTATTAAATAATTAAGTAATTTCGAAATAATTATTTAATCAAAAATAATTAATTAATGTCTAATCAAGATTATACTAATCTAAACATCTACTTAGCCTTAATTAATCATACATTAAACTAATCACACCCCTTAATCTAATCCACACTTAGCTAAACTAATGTAACCACCTAATCTTACTTAACTTAAACTAAGCCTCCCTAAAGCATCATTAACATTCTAATCAAGGTTTAGAGGCTAAACTCGCCGGAATTACTTTTTGATGAGTCCACGGCGAAGACAACGGCGAGGCGGTCGATAAATCTCCACGCAACGACACCAAGCGAGGACTGGATGTGACATCCCAAAATTTCACCGACCTTCATTAGTGTAATTAGATCATTAGGAACTTAGATTAAGTAGATTGGGCCAGAAAGTGAACCCGATGGATCTGAGAAATGTGTGGGCTTGAGAAATAAGTGGGCCAAACGAATTGGACTTGAGAAGTCTAATGAGAGATTATGGGCTTGGACTTGGCTTGAAGCGGGCCAAGGTTCGGAATTATCAGATTTGTAGATTTAGTTTAGTGGGCCGGATTGTTATAGATTAAGTTTATTGGGCCGGAAATGAATTTTAGGCCCGAGTGATTTTATTTTATAGATTATAGTTATGATCATTTGATTAATGTTTATAATGCTAATATCAATTTCTAACTTTAGCATTTTTGTGATGAATTCTTTATAGATTAACATTGACTAGTCAATATGTTATGTCATGACTTTGTATAATTATAAGAGGATTGAAATCAAGTAGAAACAAAAGGGAATTAATTGAAAAACATTAGAGACTAATTGATTTGAGTGACAAATTGAATTTGAGGCAACAAACTTGGAGGCCACAACATCACTCTCTCTCTTTTCTCCTTGCATGCGACACCCACGGTTTTCCTTCCTCTAGAAACCGAAACCATCAGCTCAAGGAAAACAATCATTAGTAAAATCTCATCATTACTCTAGCCTAGGGATTAGCTATGTAGATCTACTTCTCCCTTAAGTTTCGTAACCCCTCTCTCTCTCTCCATATAAAACCGAGCAACCCATCTTCATCTTCTTCTTTCTTTTTCTCTCGGTTGAACAGTGAAAAACCAGAAGCAAACCAGCGATTTCTTCTTCTTGCATGCGAGATTTTGGTGTTGATCTTGAAGCATCTTTGTGTTGTTTAGTAGCTGAAGCAAGGTAAGGAAAGATACAACTCTAAATTGAAAGTTATCCATTGTTCTATCAAGAAAGCTTGCGGGTCAATCCAAACAGTGAAGGATTTAGTTTGTAGTTGCTGTTTTGTGGTTCATCTAAGCTGAGTAAGTGTTAGATTGAAGGTAGAAGCCATTGCATGTTGTTTTTGAGCCTTGCATGTTTCGAAATCCAAGTGTGTGTATGCTGTTTTGCTGAGTGAAGTGATGAAATGGATACCGAGTGGATGGATATGGTGTATACTGTGATGAGTGAACTCATGGATGCATTTATACTTCGAGCCGAGTTGTGGATTGATTATTTGTTAGAGAAAGACATGCCGAAGGTGTCTTAAGTTACTGTGATCAGGCATTGAAGTATTGTAGAAGGAGTTTGTGAAAAGATAAGTGGTTTAGTTGGGTTAGAAGCAAAGGAAATCGTGTACCTATTCTGTTCTAGGTGAAAACGGTTATGGAGTCTTCTGTTCTGTGTTATTTTCTTTATGTATGTTAATGGAAATAAGAAAGAAACCATTCTACATGATAGAACATCCATAAGATTGAATTAGATACTTAACTACAACCATACGAATATGTAAAACGTAGAGATAGAAGTGGACTTAGTAAAACCAGTAAACTGTTTTGTGAGAAACGGTTTGACCTTTACTGATTATACGAATTTTCTGTATTTACTTAGATTTGGACTTCGAATCCTTAATTAAAATTTTAGAACACATCTTAAGGAATGACGTGTCAAAATTTGAGATTAAATGGATAAGAATTGGTTAGTGAAACAACTTTCTTTGTAGATAAAGAATCTGGACGTCGATACAGGGTGTTAGTAAAGATTATAGCAATTGTTACTCTTAATACAGCGAGATTCAGACTTAAGCTTCTTCGTAGAAAATGTCAATCTATGTCTCTAGTTTAACATACTAAAATTTGGTAGTATTTCGACAAGAATTGATATACCTTCTGTGTTTGAAACCGAAACTGTTCATTTAGCTAGTAAACTGTCTGGACCCGAGAACATGTATTAGATGCTGTGTCTTTTATATTAGGCTTTTGTGATGCACATAGAGTCTAATAAACCTCATAATAGATGTTAGTTGTGTAAAAGTAAGTCTCACATCTTATTTGAGATATATAAGTGCATATAGTATCATGTGTGTGCAATGAGTGCGGTGCATAGTGCTTGATTATGGGATAAATATTTGTTCGGCATGGTATGGGACATATCGTAATGGGTTTTATCTTATAATTTGGACACGCACGTGTGCTAGGTTCATGAGAGTTAGATGTATAGTTAGATACTTTGGAGTCTTTTCTTTTGCATACGATAAATGCATTAATCAAAGGTGTGGTGGTGTGAAACGTGTGCTTAAAAGAGTGAATGAACCCATCGGCACAGAG
Source organism: Eucalyptus guilfoylei (assembly GCA_016097605.1). NCBI lineage: Eukaryota > Viridiplantae > Streptophyta > Magnoliopsida > Myrtales > Myrtaceae > Eucalyptus > Eucalyptus guilfoylei. The sequence continues at coordinate 31,320,007 of CM027862.1, forward strand.
ATACCGGTGATGCCCCCGGAAGTTTGGGATGCCCTTGCTGAGTGGTCTTGGATGCCTCGGTAGAGAGATATCGAGATGCCTCGGAGTGAGATGCCCTTGTGTTTGATCAAGGATGCCTTGGTTGTGTGATACTAAGATGCCTCAGAGTGAGATGCCCCTTGCTGAGTGGTCTTGGGAGGACCTCGGTTGTGTGATACTGAGATGCCTTGGAGTAAGATGCCCATGATAGTAATATTTTGGAAGTTCGGATGAGGTAACTTCCGAAAGTGACTTGATCGGGCCGGTTGAATTCCGGTTAGTGATTGATCGAGGGTGGATCATATGTACACTAAATATAATTTTACTTGGCGAGTGAGTCCATTTATTATTGTTGCATTACATCTTGATATGAGATTGAGCTCGAGAAAGGTAAGCATAGAAATGGATGCTCATAAGGTGACTATATACATAATGTGTTAATATCCAATTGTTTATGCTTGTGATTTATTTCCTTTAGCATCCTAAATTGTTTGATGATTCTCTTGCAATATTGATGACTGTGGATTGTTTAAGTTAGAGTTTTATCATTCTTTACTGGGCAAGGTTGTTTGCTCATACCTTACATTTTCAGATTGATAGCATGGATGTACCGCCAGTAGCTCGATATGGGGCGGTAGTGAGTCTTGATGTTTCTCTTCATGACGTGTATGATCCCGACATTGACATGATTTTCTCCCGATATGAGGCGACTATATGGCTGGATGATGGTAGTGCAGTCTTGACATCGATGACGTTCGTTGCATGGTTTATCAACCATGAAGGGGAGATATTCGGACCTTTACCCTTTGGAGCAGGAGGACCAAGAGGACCTGGAGCGGGTATGGACGGCGCCTAGACGCCTTGGATCACGTAGAAGCTGACTAGCTTTTGTTTTTCTTTTGTTAGATGCGGGCTTGTGTGGGAACTCGTGGAGTAGACACCCTCACCCTTTATCCCTGACTTTTGTTACGCCTGACTTTTGTTATGTATATGTTGTATATATAGGCGATGAACATGGAAAGAGTCCAGGTTGATAAATTTTGTAAGCCCTGATGATGATATGAAGTAATGAAGTTTCTCGTGTTCTTGTTTGTGTGCATGAATGATTTGGCCAATGCTTGAATTGAAGGTAGAATGATTGTAAGATGACCTCATAATATAAACTTGAGATTTTAAATAATCCATGTTATACATGCTAACCTTCAATGGTAAATACTATGGATTATCTAAAGGAGATTACAAGTTGGCCAAAAAGATAATAAAAATTATAATTCCGCTTGCGCTTAGTACGTGACGCCCTGGGACGTCACACTGGAAGGCACCTAAAACGGGCCTTGAAGCTCTGGAACTTGCTGGAACTCCAGCTACTGATCACGGCTGGAAGGAGATGCGACAGTTGCTGGTTGAGGCCGAAAACAGCAAAGGAGGACAGCGGCTGACCAGGCGGGTTGAAGCGGTGGCTCCGGCAGTCCTTGCTGGCTCCGGCAGTGACCAGACGACCAGGGACAACGACGAACAGCAGTGCTGGGGAGTCAGGGTCACATAGAACAGCAACAGACACGGGCTGGCTCGCGGTGGCTCTCCGGTGGACTACACGGCGGTGAGCTGGCTTCGACTGGCTCGCGGTGGCTCTTCGGTAGCTTGGCGATGGCGAGCAACTGCTGGTGACGCTGGACGACGGTCCTGGACGAGCGAACGAAGGCGGAGTAGCGAGCAGGCAAGCGGAGTAGCGGTGCGAGCAGGACGACAGCAACGGTGAGCTCCAGTGGGCGTGCGGGCGTGCGGTCGAGCAAGGAGGAGGGCTGCTAGTTGCTTTGGTTTCCACTCAACTCCCCCCCCCCCCCCAACTCCCAAGGAAAAGCCTTGATTTGAGGAAAAAGAAAGAGTTGATGTGAGGGCCCCTTTTTGTGAGCCAATTGGCTTCCTACACTTGTCAAAACCCCCTCTAACTTGGCCCCACCATTACCTCACATGACATCACCATCCTTACTCCTCCAATCTTCCTTGACAATCTTCCAATAAGTCCAAATTGCCTCATCCCACATGGCATACGAATTTTAACATTTGTACATCAATTTCATTCAATTTTCTTCAATTCCCTTCCACAATCTTTCCACCTCCATGTTCAGTCACTTCAGTCTATCTTTATCAAGATTTAAATTTGGGCTATTTGTAATCTCTTATATCTCATTTTTCAGCAACGAAATATATTTTTCTGCATTTGAATACCTTTCCTTTCTCCATCCAATCAACTTGTCAACCACCTTCTTTAATCCAACTGATAAATCCCAACTCATCTTGAAAAGAATTCCAAGAATCTGACATTATCTATCCATACTCCTCATCTTCTATCCAAAATACTTCAAATTTGAATTCCTTTTTTTACGATTACCATATTTAGGAAGTACATTCAATAAAATTGGGCTATGATCCGACCCAATAGCAGGCAAGGCAAATGCTTCCACATTAGGGTAGGAAACCCTCGAATCCATATTACTCAATGCTCTATCCAACCTCTTTTTAACCAAATCTTCCCCTACTTTGTCATTTGCGCAAGTATAGGCACAACCTTTACTTTCCAAGTCCATTAAAGCACAAGCATCCAGAAAATTTTGGAAAGCTTTACTTTTGTAATGTTTTGCCAATCCCTTCCCTACTTTCTCCCAGTGATACAGAATCTCATTGAAATCTCCAACACACAGCCAAAGGTCTCGGTTTAAGCTACTGATATGTTGGATTTTTTCCCACACTCTTGGTCTTTCTTGGAAGTAAGTAGGTGCATGAACAAAGGTAATGCACATTTTCTATTTGTTTGTTTTCATAACACATATCACATCAACGAAATGTGTAGAGCTAGAGTCAATAGAGGTAGTAACATATTCATTCTAAAACATTACTAATCCCCCCACCAAGCCATTTGGATTTACTATGAAACACTCTTGGAATTTGAATCTTCGCTGCATCCTTTTAACGACGTCTACTTTATTTTTGTTTCCATTAAGAACAGGAGAGTAGGCCTTTCTTAGGCTACAAGGGCTCGAATAGCCTGTATTGTCGGGGAAGCCCAACCCCAAACAATTCTAGCAAATAAGCTTCATTTGTACCTCGGCGGCTTATTAGGGCTAGCCACCAAAGCTTGAATTTTAACTTCCTTGATCGTGCAGATTGGGGTGTCCAATAATTGCGGCTCATCTAACTCTTTTCTAGTCAGTTGCAAATCATAAGGGGAATACCTTTTCTGTTTTTTATTCACATAAGCCTTGGAACCTTTGCATTTTTCAGGTTTTCAATAGCCAAAGATCCCTGCTGATTACTTGCTAGAAGTATTTCCATGCCACCTGGTCTTTCTGGTACGAGATTCAGCATTGTATAAGGTCAGAATATTATGATGGGTTAGGCCCATTCAATTAGAGATGAATTGCCTAATTTACGGATAGAGGTGTCAAAATGGGTCATTGACCCATTTATAGTTAAATAGGTCACTAATGGGTCAAGTCTTATTTCTCAAAGCACCTATAATGGGTTTTAAAAATAAAGAGGCTGAGATATATGGGTCTTAAATGGGTCTGAGAGCAGACCCATTTAAGGCCCATTTATCAATCCATTAAAAATGAACCCATTAGGCCATGATCTAGTCTACCCTACTAGAGGTGGTAAAATTATAATTATTTTTTTATTTTTCTTTTCTTTTCTTTTTTCTTTTTTCTTTCCTTTTTTTTTTCCTTCTTCTTCCTCCGGTGGCTGGCACGGATGGCCGGCCGGGCGAGCCTCGAGCTCGCCGGCGTCGAGCGAGCTCGAGCTCGCCGGATCTGGCAAAGGGGAGGCCCGACGCATGCCAACGAGCCTTGAGCTCACCGGATCTGGCGAGGGGAGGCCTTGCTGATGTCCGGTGAGGCTCGAGCCTCGCCAAATCCGACGAGGGGTGAGCTCGAGCTCGCCCGACGCTAGCAAGCCTCGAGCTTGCCAGAGGCCTCGCCAGATCTGGTGAGGGGCGAGCTCGAGCTTGCCGGCGTCGACAAGTCGGGCAAGCCGGAGGCTTGCTTGTGGCCGGCCGCCAGCCGTCGTCGTGGCTGGCGGCCGGCCAAAGAAGAAGAAGAACAAAAAAAAAAAAGAAAAATTTTATTTAAAAAATAAAAAAATAATTAAAATTCAATTTTTTTTAAATAATTATTTTAAAAATTATAAAAATTGTCCATTAAATTTGTGTTGTATAAAACTATTTTAGCAATACCATTTTTAAAAAAATTATATATATAAGAAATAAGCTTGGAAGTATTTTAGTAATATAATCTTTAAAAAAAAAAAAAAAAAAAAACCTAGGAATAAGTTTTTCTAAATTTTGTTAAATATGAAAATATTTTATTAACATGGGTTTGGTCGGGTATGGGTTGGGTATAGGTCGGGTCGGGTATGGGTCAGAAAATTTACATTAGACATAAATTGGTCATAAATGGGTTAATGGATCAATTTGGGTCGGACCATTAATGACCCGACCCAAACCCAACCCGACCCACCCATTTAACAGCTCTATTTATGGAGCAGAAGTCAAAAAAGCAGTTGGTCAAATGCTTCAAGGAAGCAAGTCATGAACATTTTGGAAGCATTATCAGCCACCATTCACCAATACCACACCGTTGGAAAAACATGCCGATAAATCCATAATTTTAGCAAATTGAAAGGTGGCAACTTTCTTCCTTTGATAAATCCTCCGTTGTGTTGCCCCACTTCACCCGAAACACGCGCATGATAAACTGACAAAAACTTCACCAGAAACGCGTCGAAACACTATCAAAACTCACAAGAAAGAAAAAAAGGCAAACGAAGGAAAAGCTTAGCACTATCGGACAGCAGGCAGTACGATGTGAAAACCCAATGAAACGCCTGCATATTGCCTATTGCCCTTACTTAACCGGGCACGAAACACGTGCATGATGATTTACGGGCCTACTTTAAGACAATCTCGGACGGGGAAGTACTGCCAAAAGCTTATGACAAAAAGCATATTCTCCCACATATTTTTTGCAGTTGATTTTAGGGTCAACATGATTCAAGAGTAGAACTTAAAATTTAAGAATCGGACTAGTGAGAACCGGTCTAGTTTCAGTTTCAATATATGTATGGTAAGTTTCAAGTTTCAACAATAGAAAAACCTAAAACCTGTTTTGATGAGTAAATTTTAGATTCTAAATTGGTGGAACTTGGAATTTGGAATTTATAACTTGTAATATAGAATTTGGAACAAATTTTTAGATTTTTCTTGATCTATATCTTTGTGCAATCTTGCGTTTTTTTTTTATAGTGTTTGATAATGAGTATATAATCTAGAATTATTAATCTGAATTTTCATTTTATGATTGAAACTTTTACTTTGTTAATATTTCATATTTTTATTGTGTCATATAAGTTATGGTAAGTGAATTCTAACAACAAGTAGTAGTCATTGAATGTTATAATTCATTGTAATAGTTCAATTAACAATACAAGTACAATATGAGTAAATCGTGGAATATATTCTAGGTTCTGAGTTATGCAGAGTAGGTTTCATGTTTAAAAAAATGAGGAACTTGGAACTACTTACCTCTATTTAGTTCTACCTAATCATTGCATCATTATGCATGTTTTTGTCCATCATCTAATCACTAAAATCTCAAGTCTATCCGGTATGTGTCCCCGAGTTCTGATCTTCATTTCCCTCATGTAGTTGCTGAGTTCAGAGATCCCGCATTCATTCCACGTGCAGTATATACACACAGATATTGCAATCATCTAATCCACATAGAATAGTTCTATGTTCTATATATATCAAGCTGCTGGATTCTCAAGGCATTCAAGACACTCAAAGCTTTGATCCATTATCTCCGCCTGTTCTCTTCCTCCAAGAACTCAAGGTGTCCATATGACGACGCGAATGGCGGTTGCTCACTGGCTGGTTCTTTTTGTTACGGCTATTATGGTGAGCAATGCTCGATATGCGAATGGCGCATTATCAGCTTCGACCTTAAAAGCAATAGCGAAAGCTAACGGGAACGGCCCTTACATTGACATCGTGATTCTTAACCTTTACAAGATGGGTCTGCTTCTTAATTCATCAAGTTACAGCGCTGCTGAAATCATAGATTTCATAGGTAACAACTGTTTTATGTCTTGACTTGCAGAGTTTCCTAGATAACATGTAAAATGCTTTCTTGGTCGGACTTGGACATGAACTATTCCTTTTCCTTCTTGCTTGTCCAATCGTTAGCCACAGAAAAGGAATGATCTCGCCCAAGGCCGGCAAGGCTCAAGCTTGCCAGCTTTTGGGTAGCTGAGGCTTAGCTAGATCCGATAAAGTCGAGCTTCTTGAGGTTAGTGAGGCTTGAACCACGCAAAAGGTTGGCGAGTTCTAGCTCTACCGAGGCTAGCGAGCTTCAAGCTTGAGCCTTACTGGTCTTGGGTGAGCTCGTCCCTCACCTATGGCCGATTCCCAGCCCTCACCATGGTCGCTGAGGGCACATTTGGTAACAATTCTATTTTCGAGAATAATTTTCGATCAAAAATGATTTTTTCTAATTATGTTTCAGGAAATAATTTCTGAGCAAAAGAACGCTTTTGGTAACTGCACAAAATTTCCATTTTAGAAATAGAAATACGTTTAATAGGATTCTTAAATTTTTTTGTTTCTTTTAATTTTTTTAATACTTTTATTATTTTTTCCTTTTTTCCTTTTCCTTTTCTTCTCTTCCTCTTCCTTCTTTATGGCTGGTCGCCAGCCACCGAGGTTCGACGACCTCGCCGGAGTTTCGCCAGGCCAAGGTGAGGTTCGGCGAGCTCATATGGCCATCAGTGAGGCTCAGTCTCGCCCATACAACACGAGGTCGACCCTGCCCTAACCTAGCGAAGCCCAGCTGGTGAGGTCAAGCCTCATCGTGGTTAGGCTAGGCTCGGCCTTACCTTGGCTGGGTGAGCTAACAAGTCTTGTTGTGGCTCGGCCTTGCTGGGGGCCGGTGATGTTTTGGCGAAGTCGCCGGCCCTTGTCTGGCTGATCGATGTCTATGGCCAAGGCCAGCAACCGGCCAAAAGGAGAAAGAAGAAGAAGAAGAATAAAAGGAAAGGGAAGAAGAGGAAAGAGAATAAAAGAATAAAAACTTAGATTTGATTTTAGGAGTTGTTCTGGGAACAAGAAATAATTTTTTTTTACTTCTTGATTTTGTTCCAAATCTATTTCTAGGAACAAAAAAATAGATTTTTGTCATTGGGAACAAAAATTTTACTAAATGGACTTCTATTCTTTTTTTATTGCAGGAAATAAAAAAGTAGAATCGCTTATTCCGGGATGGTTACCAAACAGGCTTGACTAGCCAAAGAAGAAGGCAAAAAATAGAAAAGAAAAAGAAAAGAAAAGAAAAAACAAAAAAATATTAAAAATTTGATTTTTTTAAAAAAAGAACATTTTTATAAGAACGAACATTTTACAATCTTAAGCATGACCTTAAAAGGCTTCATCTCTTGATACATCTAAATCTCAGGATCCTTGAGACATAAAACATATAGATACCTTTACAAAAAAAAAAACATATAGATACCATGTCAATTAGATGTGCAAGGAGAGCGGGTACTAGCACGTTAAAACAAGGAATACAACTCAGCAGCTTGTCCCACAAGACGGGGACATGCACAAGATTCATTAACTAAGGCCTCGAGCTTGAATGTTGAAGATTCAAGCATGGCCTTTGTGGACCAAGCTTGAGTGTCGGGGACTCAAACACCGCCTTTATGTACCTATAATTGATGCCGAGCTTTGGGTCGAGTCTCGATGGTCCCGGGTGTGGGCGTCGAGCCTTGGGCCTAAACTTAATGGACCCGGGCTCGAGCCAGGGTGTCGGAAACCTGGTGTTGAATGCCGCAGATTCGAGAATTAGCATTGGGGTTCTGTGTTCAACTGTAGAATTTTCAATTTAAGCGCTGTTATTTAGTCATATTTTGAAAAATGTTTTTTAATTTTTCAAAGAGAAAATCATCTTCTTGAATTTAATCATAAATTTTCCATTGACTCATTTTCTTAGGTGAACTAAACACCGAAAAATGAGGAAAATTTATTCCCCGAAACAAACAAAGTCTAGTTACTTTCATTTTGTGTAGCATTTTGTATACCATTAGTTAATTAACAACCCTTAATGACACGTGGGAAAAAGTAGACGCTGCCCGCAAATTTTTTCGGGCATGTGTGGCCACAAAATTTCACTGAAAATGCAGTAACAAAGAAGGATTGGAGCAAGGAGAAGAAGATTGACAATGAAGTGTAAAATGGTTAGTTTCCTTAATTACGTTCAGGAAATAATCTATCACTTGACGGACTCCAAGGTAGAAGATTTCGATTCGGGAAAGTCGAAGAGAGGAAAGTCATACTGGTCATGACAGGACTGAGCGTGATATGTATCCCTCTATCCCTTTTCTTTTCCTCTGAATTTTCTTATATTTGGTGCCCTTTTAGTAAAAATTTTCAAAATATCTTTCAACGAAGGCTTAATTTGGGTGCGACTAACGCGCTTGCGCGTCGCAATATCGAGGGAAAGTACGTGTGAACTGGTGCAGATAAACGCAGCCATCACCACGCAGCTTCTGCTGAGCTTCTTCGATGTGGAGGGAGTGATTCATTACGGAATTGCTGGGAATGCAAACCCTGCTTTGCACGTCGTAGACGTCGCTATTCCCCAGTATTGGGCGCATACGGGTCTTTGGAATTGGCAGGTCTTCGACTTATCAACCCAATTTTTAGTTTTTATCGAAATCTGACAAGAATGGTTAAAAAATTGTATGATTCGAAGGAGATCATTTTATCTATTTATTTATTTTTTGGCCTTGAAATCGCGAGGGAGACTCTAGAGTCGTTCTCAAAGTAAATGAGAATGAAAACTTCGATGCGTTTCGTCATTCTTCGTTTTTGCCTCTTAAATTGAAAGGGGTTTTTATTGGATTGACTTTTTTTATGGAGATGGTCCCACTTAGAGAGAGAATGGTTCTTAAATACGTACATAAGCCTACCATGCACTATTGTGATGCTAGTGATAAAGGGTACAAAAGGTAGGGCACTCTAGCACGCTCTTGGGTATACTCTAAGAAAATAGTAGCAGGAGGGTGGCTTTCATACCATGTGCATAGCCGGGCAAATTGTCCAAAATGCTTTAGGCCTATAGTGTAATAATGGTCATTTGAGTCCCAAATTTTTTAATTTGATCAATTTAATCTTAAATTTTTTTATGATTCTTCAATATAATCCATCATGCCCATTTTAGTTGGAAATTGCTAATTTAAACCTCAGCCATTTTATTTGGCATGACTCATACTGATATATATATATAAAATAATATCCTTTTCTCTTGTGCCTATCTCAATGATGGCTGGCAACTATCCCTCACCTGGATATAGGCTGATTGCCGGCCATCAAGACTGGATACAGGAGAAGAGGAAAAGAAACATAAAAGAAAAAAGAAAAGGGGGAAAAAAAGAAAGAGATCCAGAATATTTGTTTATCCTTTTGTGACCTAGTCATGTGTAAAGTATTTCATTGTTTCCCTATGAGAAATGGTTATACATTACACGGTCATCCATACAGATAAGATCAACACAACGGTGTGCACACAGAGATATGGGCAAGGTCCAGAAGATGATCTTGCATTGGAATCAAACGGAGACTACATGAGAAAGCTTGGGCACTTGAGGTTTGCAAATTACACTATAAACGTGACGGCCTGCGCTTCGCACGACAATCTCTTGAACAACATATGGTATCAACCGGAGGAAGTGTTTCCCGTCCCTGGAACTCCTGAGGGAAGACAGCACCAATTCTGGGTCCCCGTCGGTTCCGCCTACTTCGCAGTGGCCAAGAAGCTTGAGGTACTCCTGCTCGATGCTTTCTAGGGTTTGCTGTCGTATCTATACACGTTGGGAAAACTTTACTGATACTGATTTATAGAGTGAATATATGGCGAATCTCAGGAAAAAGGGTGTTCTGAGATCTCTAGGGTTTTCGGACGAGTTTTACTCAACCAAAGAAACCCAGATGAGATCAGTATATGGAAAGACATTATTTACATGGAGAGTGACTAAATGACTTCAGCAAAAATATCATTCTTGCTATCACTTGAATAATACCACTTCAAATACTTCGAACCGTTATTTGGAAATTATTATGATCGTGTAGTTTCATGAGTCAATACTTCATTTTGCGATGAAAAGCAGATAGGGGTACTTCTAAAATTTGAAAAGAGACAAATTTTGGCCACCTTTCTTGTCTATCCAAATTAATCATTTATGATGAAGGGTCTGATTTGAGCATATTTTTTATATATGTTGCTCGCTAGGGCTTGAAATTGAAAACTTGCGTGAACGTGACCACGTGCTTAAACTACAAGCCGAGTGTAAGCACCGTCGAAAGAGGCGTCAGTGCTATCTACCTTGACAATGCTGCTTACCGGAGCTTCATCTACGGCAAGTTCAATGCAAGCCCCGTGGACATGGAGAGCACGTCGGTTGCCCTAATCTGTTACCAGCAGAATACGTCTTTCATCGCCATTAGGGCGCTCTCCGACTTGGCCGGCGGCGGGTCCACCGAGTTGAATGAGGCCAACACTTTCAGCGACCTCGCCGCAGACAATGCGGTCACCGCTGTCGTGGAGTTTATAAAGCAGCTTTCCTTCAGCATGCTCTAATGGCAAGATTGGCCGCCTAATATAATCTCCTATTGTCAATAATAATGCAATGATCGATTGCGTTTGTGTCTGTTTGTGTAGCGACAGGAACCCTGATGAGCCTTGGACTTTGGCATAGCTGGGGAAGAAACTTCACCAGTGACCAGCTGCCTGAAAAATTTCCCATATTATTTTCCTAACTTTAAATCCTCTCATAGTAATAAAGGATCAAAGTCACGAGGGTTTGACGATTCCAAATGCTTTCCTCACACTTAACTTTGGTTGAATTATACACCGGATATTCATAAATTTGACTTTACTCAATCATGTTCGAGATTGGACTCAAAGTCAAGAACCAAAGGTAACATTTAGGTCTACTTCAGCACGGACTGTATGTTGGTCTACTTAAAGAGAAGATAGTACCTAACTTTATTTAAATCTTAATATAAACAACGTTTCTTTATTTCTATTGGAAAAAAAAAAGAACATTTCATCCATGAAAAAAAAGGTCAAATCTTATGTTATTTTGACATTTTCGTTGAGTTTGTTTGAACTTTTCGGGTCCAATTATTATTGGGTCTAGACTTTTCGGCCATGTTTGGTAAAATTGGTTTATGTTCCCTAGAATAATTATTTTTATTCTTTTATTCCGGGGAAAGAAAAAAGAATAGAAACCTATTTGATAGAATTTTTGTTCTTGGAAACAAAAAATCTATTTTTTAGTTTCTGGGAATAGATTTGGAATAAAAAACAAAAAGTAGAAAAAAATAACTTCTTGTTCCCAGTAACAATTTCTAGAATCTATTTTTTTTTTATCTCTTCTTCTTCTTCTTCTTCGGCAACCGCTTCGGCGAACCGCTTCTTCTTCTTCTTCTTCTTCATGGCCGGCGCCGGCGATCGGCCAGACGAGGGTCGTCGACCTCGCCAGCCCTCAAAGACGCCGAGCCATGGCAAGGCTCATCGACCCAAGCTTCGCTGTGGCTGGGTGAGGCTCATCGGCCCAAGCCTCACCATGGCTGGGCGAGGCTCGGCCTCGCCTTGGCAGGCGGTGGCCTGACAAGGCCGAGCCTCATCGATGGTTAGGTGAGCTTAGCCTCGTTAGATCTGGGCGAGGTCGACCTCGCCCAACCAAGGCGAGGTGGAGCTTTGCACGGCCATGGCGGGGCTGGGCCTCGCCAAGCTAGGGAGAGGCCAACCTCGTGCCGCCTAGGTGAGGACAAGTTTTGATGTGGCCAGGCTAGCCTCTGGTGAGCTCGTTGGACCTCACCCAGCCGCTCACCAGCCACGGCGATGGCTGATGACCGGCCTAAGAGAAAAAGGAAAAATAATAAAAAATAATTAAATAATTAAATAATTAAAAGAAATAAAAAAACCTAAGAATCTCACTAAATGTATTTCTATCCCGAGAATAAAAATTTTAGAAAGTTACAAAATACATTCTTTTGCTTAAAAATTATTCTCAAGAATAGAATAAGAAAAAATTATTTTTAATAAAAAATTATTTCCCGAAACAAAAGCATTACCAAATGCGTCATTCTTCTTCTTCTCCTCTTATTTCATTTATGGATTTTTTGCTAGAACTTATTTAAAAACCAGGCAGGCTCAATGGAAGTCGTGGGCCTATAGGTAGGGCTCTTTCCAATCATAGAGAGAGAGATAAGGTCAGAATATCATGATGGGTTAGGCCCATTCAATTAGAGATGAATGGCCTAATTTACAGTGCAAGAGTCCAAAAAGCAATTGGTCAAGTGCTTTTAGAAAGCAACTCATGAACATTTTGGCAGCATTATTAACCACCATTCACCAATACCACACCATTATGCTGCTGCATGTCAAATGGTCTCAACTATTTAAATTGCAACATTTTGAGGATTGCTCAAAATTATTAGATCAATTGACTAAATTATTTACGACCGAAAGTTACCCACAATATGTATCCACCCATAATAATCGATGCATATATCAAATATTTGGATTTGGCAAAGTTCATGTGATTAGGTGTGATTCATCAATAGTTCAGTAACTTTAAAGATCTGTACGACACATGTATCAAATTCACATGAATTAATACTCAAAATCAATCACAACTTATATCGTCTCGATAAACCCATAATTTTAGCAAATTGAAAGGTCGCAACTTTCAGCGGCTTATCTTCTTAAGGACCAAAAATGAAAAAAAAACTGTCTCCAACAACCCCATCTGGGTCCATAATAAGTATCCTACCTACAAAGTTCCTTCTATTAATCTAGGGGAATCTTTTGCAGTTGCATGTGCGGCACAGCTAAGCTCCTCAGTCTGTTCATTGACTCGCGAAAAGAGATTCCTTTTTCCCCTGCTTCAATTATTGCTCCACGGGCAATGGGGAGTCATCATGAACAAGATGACAAATTCATCAATTGCCCCTCCCTATCTCTTTTCAATAATGCAAAGTTAATGGGCGTCATTTTTGGCCCCACTACCGTACGTTCTTCCAGCAGTTGGAGGCTCTGATGAAAGCAACATATCTCCTTGGAATACATGCGGATGCTTTGATATGAATAAAAGGGGAAGAAAGAAAAGAAAAGAGATTGAGCTCAAAAGGGTCGATAATTGTCTGAATCAGCGAGGAACATGAGGTCTCGTCGTCACAAATCTTCTAGGCCATGACAAGAATTGCCCCGTCTTTGATCGGAGCTGGAGAACCAGGTTTGTCTCGATGTCCGATGCTCGATTGGCGATTACCCATTTCTCTTTATATGTTTAACATAAATGGGTAACTGGCTTTATGTATAATCATGGCCAATATTTTCTATATGCAAACTTGAATCTGGGTCTTGAACCCATAAAGCATTGGATTGATTGATTGAGGTTTTCACTATTTTAAAGTCCAAGCCACACAGGCAAAAGCATAGTGAAAAGGGTACGATGAGGAAGACGGCACCAAACTCCACACTGGGAAACACTCTCTTAGCCGTAATAAATAAAGAAAAAGAAGCTTTAACATAAATAATAAATGTAAAGTAACCTAATCGAGTGGATTAAGACAATTCTTTTAAGCAGCCAAGGAGCGGCTAGCACTTGTATCTCGGCTTTTGCGTTGGTGGGTGGATCAACGTGTATCATGAACCTTTTGAACAGATGGCGGTCGAATAAAGACAATATATATTATTGAGAGCAACTTCTACTCGGGAATCACCTCGTTGGTGACAAATAGGCCCCCCTGCCTGGACATTGGCATTGGTCGTGTAATCCGTGTGGGAAGTTTACAGGAAAATTCTAGAAGCACATAATAAGTTTAATGTATTATTCGGATTGATCAATGGTAGGTGGATTATCTTCTCATTCTTGAATTTGGATCAAGTCATTTCTGCACTTTTATTTAGGCCACTTTCTTGGGCAGGGATTTATATTCGTTGATAACTCCACGGACAATGTAAAGGGTAATGAGATTTTCTTTAGAATCTTATTGATAAGTGTCTCAAGAGCACTTAAGAAGTGTAATAAATATTACGACTACACGATGAAGTCAAAGCGATGGAAACTACAAATTTTTCTTTGTTAGTTGCTTTGCGAGTGCTTTGACAAATTTATTTTCTTTACAGCTTTCTTTGATTTCTCAGTAGAATAATTTTCGCGAACTTCATACTAGATCCAATATACAGTTATTTGCCTCTTCAGTCCATTAAAAGGCAAAATATTCACGCTGAGATCACAATAATAACTTTCCTTTATCTATTTTCTCGAGGATCTGACTTGTTGCATGAGTTTGAATTTGAATTTTGATATTATTGTTTATCCTTAAAAAAAGTATTAATATTTATCCCATAGAAAGATCCAAATTATTAGTAAGCCAAAAAAAAAAAAAAAACAGAAGTGGGAAGAGAAATATTATAATGTTATTCGGTTGTTCACGTAATTTCCTTACAGAGATTATGCACATGCAATTGCAGGCATGCCGTCATAATTCTTGGCGCATTAACAAAAGGAAACTCTACGAGCGTTATAAAATGGAGTGTCATTGTACTTGAAAAGGCTAGTACTCCTTTGAATGTTTCCGGGAGGCATCTTATCCTCATCGTCCTTCTAAACGAGAGAGAGAGAGAGAGGTCTTCATCCTCGCAATCGGCCGCAAAAATGGCGAAAATCGCATTGGGAAACAGCCGTGAGGCCACTGAGCCGGACTGCCTCAAGGCCCTTGTCATCGAGTTCGTCGCCACCTTCCTTTTCGTCTTCGCCGGAGTTGGATCTGCCATGGCCGCCGGTAATACCTCTCTGTCGTCTTGATAAAAGAATTGATGGTTATTGTCGTCTTAGTCATCATAGAGCACGTCTTATCTTGATGATGTCAATAACTAGATTTTGCATATAGTTTAGAGTTTGAACTTCAGAATTCTGGGAATATATTTCTCTCTCTGGTCATGACATTAGGGGTTAGACCGTACAATAACAAGAATTTTGGTGAATCTATATGATCAGAGAGGCTAGCGTCAGATGCTTTCGTGGGGCTGTTTGGCGTGGCTATGGCGCATGCGCTCGTGGTGGCCGTGATGATATCCGCCGGCCACATCTCCGGCGGCCACCTCAACCCTGCCGTAACACTCGGCCTCCTTTTCGGCGGTCACATCACCGTCGTCCGATCGATCCTGTATATGATCGACCAGTTGCTTGCCTCCGCTGCAGCTTCTTTTCTTTTGCAGTATCTCACTGGGGGACTGGTAAGACATTCGCTCTTCAGCCTAGTCTTGTCAGGCACGAACGAAAAGATCAATACACAATGATCGCATACGGTAGATCACAAAGTACGCAGTACACTAAGAGCCTAAGTCTTTTAGATAGCAAGATTATATGTACAATAGATCGATCTTTATCCCGTGTTCAAGCAAATCTGAGATTCCATTACTGCACTAGCTTCGCCCATTGCGACAAGCATAGCGTATTCTCATCTGTTTTTTTCCGTAACAATCGCAAAAATAATGATCTAATCAATTTTTTAGTGACACTTTTGCGAAGGACCTTCACGTCGTAGCACGTTTTCTCTGAAATGGGCGTTATTTCTTTTCTTAAACTAAAATAAAGAGAGAGAAAAGTAAGAAAAAGACAATCAAATGATGGGTCTCCAAGCTGTATATTATTGTCCTCACTTCACTTTTTAACAAAACTTTATGACCTCTTTTTCTTGTGCAGGCTACACCAGTACATACCCTTGCAAGTGGAATGACCTACCTCCAAGGGATAATATGGGAGATTGTCCTGACGTTTTCGCTGCTGTTCGCCGTCTACGCCACCATCGTGGACCCCAGGAAGAGCTCACAGGGGGCCCAAGGCCCGATCCTCGTTGGGCTTGTCGTCGGTGCCAACATCCTGGCCGGCGGACCCTTCTCAGGGGCCTCGATGAACCCGGCCCGCTCCTTCGGGCCTGCCCTGGCGAGCTGGGATTGGACCGACCACTGGGTCTACTGGGTCGGACCCCTCGTTGGTGGCGGCCTTGCCGGGTTGGTTTACGAGAACTTCTTCATCTGCCGATCTCACGCCCTCCTTCCGACTGCTTAGGCTTTTCTAATTCTAAGTGATGTTTGTAATCGGACGTATGTATGGTGGGCTTTGAATATTACTCTGGTAGTCTATGTAAAAATCCCATGTTGCTATGCTGCTGAATGAAAGTTATGTCGTGAGATCCATTTACAATCAGCTATTCGTTTGGCCGAAAGAAGACTTCGGTTAAGGTAAGAAAAAAACCTAACATCCCCCATTGATTTTAACACAGACGATTTTTGTTAACAGATATTGTTTCTACGTACAATGACATGGGCTTTCAATGAAAATGAAAACCCATCATAGACGTACCAAGATGAGGTTAATGAATAATTAGATAAAAAGCAGCATAAGATGGGAGACAGAAGAATATGAAGGATGAGAAATGATGAGGAGAAAGGAGAGGGAGGTTTTTTTTTTTTTTTTTAATCTTTTCTAAGCAAAGTAATTAAAAAAAAACTATTATTTTCTTTTTTTATAATTTTTTTGGGTTTGTGGTTATGGTGAAAATTACTTTAGGAACCAGCCGAGAGTCAGTCGGCCAAACTATATTAAGGCCATTGGCACGTTAGAGCACCTTGCCACCTTCCTCTTTGTCTTCGCTGTGGTCATATCCGATGTGATTGCCGGTACAATATGGCATCTGATAGCACACTTAGTTGTACATGAACAATATGACCCTTCTTTGGAATCTCCCTTTTTCGCCAATTACCTAGCCACATAGTATCACTTTGTACATGAATAAGGGTAATTTTTTGTTTTTTTTGTTTTAAATCTTAGATTAACTTCCTGTTGATTGAGATTAGGCTTCTCTCTTGAACGCTATTAATTTCCAGTGTCGGTCTCCTTTTGGAGTCTAAAAGGTCTTGGCAATATTATCTAAAAAGTCCAAAACTTATTGCATTTTTTATCAATTTAATTTTAAACTTTTCAATTTTGCTAATTGAATCTTAAATCTTTTCATATTTTATTAATTAAGTTTATTCAGCTAATTTGATCGAAAATTGTTGACGTGGACATTAGCCATTTTACATGGCATGATCTACACTAACATGGACAATTTCAAATAATATTTTAATTTTTTTTTTTTTTTCCTTTTCTTCTCATTTCCTTCTTTCTCCCTTTTGTCTTCTTTAATTTTTTTTTTTCATTTTCCCTTTTTCCCTCTGTTGTCCTTTTCCCCTTCTTCTTCTTCTTCTTCTTCTTCTTTTAAAATTTTTTCCTTTTATTTTTGTAACTTGAATTTGAACGAAGAATGAATGCATTCCAAAATTGTGTAATGCGAATTGGGTAAAGGAATGTGAAGTTTTATAAATGCCACTTTGCACAGTAGTGCTATATATTTGACAACCATAGTGGGGTTTCTTTCATTGTTAATGCAGGCTACTGCAAGATTTTAGTAATTGCAAGCTCATATTAATTAAGACTTTACAATATAATGTACTTCTTGGATTTATGTGTTAGTTTAATAAGGTCCTGCCTATTTTAGAGCTTATTGTATAGAGAATGGGGAAAAAGAAGAAGAAGTGGGTCATTCGTGACATGAATGCGGGTTTTTGCTTCTATGCTCTCAAGAATCTCACATCTACCACAATGCTCTTTTTGAGATAGATCCAAGCTCTGGAGGGTACAGACAAAGCTTTTAATAAGTACTCTGCGGTTGGAGCTCTTGATGTTGTTAGTTGTGAAGGGACCTTAGGTTAGGTTAAGAAACTCAATCTCATAATAATAAGGTTAGGTTAATAAACTCAATCTCATTAGGCCAATGTTAGCTTATTTGGTCATCAAACTTTTAATTGTTGGTGGAAGTGATAGAAGTTAGATTTTGTAAACTATATGAAAATGAAATAGATAACCTCAGGTACTAACAAAACGGTGATATTAGTTGAGTGACGCATTATTATTATTATTACCATTGTGTTGATTAATGGCTCGAAGTTAAAATTAATTGCAAGGAAACCCGACCCTTATTGGGAAAGTCCAATTTGAACTTCTTGTCAACAGGATCGCCGGTGATGCGTAGAAAGGCAATTAATTCCCCTTAAGATTTCTTTCCCTTATCAAAGTTAAAGTCTCCACGCGGGCGTCAAAGAAGAGCTCTTGGTTTTCTAGATATAAATATCCAGTGGTCAATTTTGATATCTAGCGCACTGTGAGTGCGCTTTCGATATGCGTGAACTTCGCGAGAGATACAGAAAGCATGGAGAGCCATCATCCAAGACAGTTCAGAAAACTCATTTCTCGTGAGCGATTCTTATCCGTTTGGATCTAATCTAGATTGAGAAATACTCGTGAGTGAGTGTAACGAGCAATTTTAATAATATTTTTTGCTAATTATTATGAAACTACTTTCTTCGATCTCTTTTCATGGAGTAGGTATATTGCTGAATCACATAATTATGCTGTGTTTAGATTTTATTTCTGTATTTCATTTCTTGCTCAAGTGGTTTCATTCGTTCATGCCTTCACGTTAGTCGTGTCAAATCATCTTTATTATTGATCAGACTGATCAAGCATTGGTCGACTTAGGTTAAACTGCAAAGACCTACTAAGATGTTGCAATTTGAGCCCATCGTCAGACATCTCTTTCGGAACCAGAAAAATGATTGGATTACAGACCCTATTTGATCCAAGTAAATTGGCTTGAATGTTGGTTATGAATGTTCTTAATGATAAACAAGCACGGCAGGCGTAACATAAGCACAAGAATCATTACGTATCACAAACATCAGATGCAGTCACTCTGCAAAAAGTCAACTTCAATGATGTATATGTGCGCAAGAATATATTACCATCTTGTAATCTCATGTCTTTAGGCACGCGATTTCCTATTGCCGTTCTTTGTCAGACAGTGACAAAAACTTAATTATCTCGAAAGCTATGAAATTGTCGGATCTCTCACTTTTCTAATGTTGCATGGACGGCCTATTGCATCACCTAATTTTGTCTTGTTTGAAACTTGCATTTTTTTATCAAGTCGGTTCTAGGCCTGGCCGTCTTGGTCAAAAACGAAACTTTAGTCTATTTGCAACTATAGCGTTTAAATATAACAAGAAAAGGACGAAAAAACCATCATATTCCATTTTCATGTGCAGAAGTACAGCCCAGGAATAGTATCTAGTTGGAGTTTTTTATGATAATGTAACATTTGGGATTTTGGTAGAAATGCAAAATGTAGATAATCTAAGAAACCATGCGCAGTTTATAGCTTGAATTTCAGGATGATCTGATGTATGAGTCACAAATGCTTAATAATGCATATCATCTGACAAATTGGCAATAAGAATTTACAAAATATTTTCGACGTTGGATCTGTGAGCTTTCTCCTCTGCCTCTCGCGAGTCTCTTTCTTGACCAGCAAACCACTTAACCGTCCGGCGTACCATCGGCAACCAAAGCCGTCTCATTCTCTCTTCCCTTCCATTATTATTTCCTAGAACTTCACTGTTTCTGCGATTCGAACTGAATGGAAACCTTGAAAGGTTGACGATTTCGGACATGGATCGTTTCTCAGTAGGATTGTTCATCAGCTTTGACGAATTCTCTCCAGGATTGGCAAGCACATTGCTTGAACTAGCGGTTGCACCAACCTTGGACTGAAACAACCTCTTCCTCTCCATGTCATTTTTAATCTTGGCCAAGTTTTTGTTTGCCGTAAAGTCGCCATTGAATTTTCCGCTCCGAGATTCTGAGTCTGCGAATCTGCTGCTTGAAAAGACATTGATCATTTCAGAGTTCAAGAAGAGCAAGTCTGAAGAATTGACGTCGCTCCACCGGTTCTTGGTAACTACATCAGAGACGATGATCTTGTGCTTGAACTTGTGGAGTAGCTTCTGATCGCTCCCACAGTCTCCACTCTCCTCATTCAGGCATTCTTCTCCAACATTCAGTTCCCTTTCTGAATACCGGAAGCTGATTCTGTCGCTGTATCGAGACGACCCGTGGTTGTTATCTGCTTCTCTCTGCACGCTGAGCTCGAGATTTGCATCCTCCAACAAATTCGAGGGAATACGCTGCGGGAATCTCAGGCTCAACGAATAAGCGAAGCCTGTGAGGTCCCCAGGATTGAACTTGTATCGGCAGAGCGGGCAGCTAGAGTGGCTCTTGAGCCACTGGTCTATGCAGTTCGAGTGGAACGCATGCTTGCACCGCGGCAACAGGCGTAGGGTCTCCGAGTCCTCGAATCTGTTGATGCAAACTGCACACTCCAGGCCTTCTTTAGAGCCCCTCAGCGAGGAGAACCTGAAGAGAGGGAGCGAGTCGATGGCTTTCTGGTCGATCCCGGAGAACCGGGGCATCGACTCATTTAGGCCAGGGTCGTTTTGGCTGTCGAGAAATGAAGGACCGGGCGGGGTTCGGTGACAGAATTTCGCATACGCGACGACGAGGAATGTTAGAGAAAACATCATAGCAAGCATACCGACGATGACTACCATGCTAGGATGTACAGGATGGATCACAGCTGGGTCAGGGTCAGAGCTTGTTCTGTTTTGGGCTCTGGAATGTTGCAACAAGAGAAAAATACCCAAAAAAGCTCCCAAGTTCTTCATGGAGGTTGGGTTTTTCTTGGATATTCCTCTGTTTCAGCTTCAAAAAATTAGAGCATATGCACAGAATCTAATTAGATCCCAGTTTATGCTCAAAAGTAGCTATTATAGGTATGAATTTTGTCATGTATGACTCAATTTAATTTATTTATTTATTGGTCTCATTAGTTTTGTAGTTCATGTCATGTCTTGATTCGTCTCATTTTTCCATCTTACTTTTGGTATGCACTTGAATAGGGCTTTTGGAAAATGCAATTTTTGTCCTAAGTAGAGAACCTGAAGTTCCTTAACCTTTTAGGATTCTGGCCTTCTTTGATTTGTTTCTACATGATTTAGAACATTTTGTATTTCTCAATTGATTGGTGGTCAAATACAGTACCCAAGACTCTTGTCGTTGAAAGATGCCCACAGCTTTAGCATTTAAATGTCAAGACAACAAGAGATGATAATGCTTTAGTCCTTATCAGCGGTCTAATACATCTCTTAGGCTCTTGACAAAAAAAGGTTAAAATAACGATAAGAAATTACAAGGAAAAACAAAAGAAATTTATTATTCAATGTCTCGGGAAATGGATGACGCATGTAATGGATGCTCCCTTCACGCCATCTCGACTGCATTAAATGAATCATATTTAGGTCACGTCAAATGTATATAAATCTTAATGTTGGTAAATGTATCTCATGTTTTATAAGCAACTAGACATTGACAGGCATTTATTAGAAAAAAGAAGCAAATGATAAAAATTAAAGTATTTATTTATCGGTAGTTTTTGTGGGAATGTAAATATGTAAAAGGAAAAATAAACTTTTATTATCTAAGAACACACACACACACGAATAAACTCAATAAAAGGAACATAATATTGATGTTCAAACTCTAATATAAAGGAGATAATACAATACTTGGCAAAACTTTGAAAGGAGAATATTAAGAATTGAATGAGGTGCAATACGCATCGGAACTATGTTCAGTATGCATTTTCATCCTTGTTCAAATCATAAGATGAAATTGACAATATTTTAGACAAATGAAAGAACATGAACTTTCAAGTCTCTACAAGATTTTTAAGTGGCTAAATTGATTTGTGTCGACACTTAAATTTTGACTAAATATTTATGATTAAAATTGCATAGAAAATTAGGGATCAATTTGGCCCTAACAAAATAGATTTTTTGCATCACCTCGGTATTAATATCATTTGCATCTACTAAGTTTGTATTTTCTATTTTATTATCCCTTATCTTATCCTATTTGCAAATATCTATAAAAAAAAAAAGAAGCCCAAGGCCCAGCCATTTTTTCCTTTCGGCCCGGCCCGGCCTCTCTCTTCTCCTCCTTCCTCCTTCCTTCCTTCCTCTTCCCTGCAACTCGCGCGCAGGACACCCTACCGAGGCAGAACAGGGTAGACCGACGAGGGAGGAAGCGCGCCATCAATGCCGCCTGACGGATGGGACTCATTTTTAATACGGAGCAGGCCTTCGCGGCTGAGGGGATGCCGGTTCGGCCGCAGCAAGGCCGGTCGGCGCGCCGAGGACCGGCGGCCGGACCACCTCCGTCGACCGGCCTCCTTGGCCTATAAATAGGGCATTCGAGAACCAAGGAAAGTGCTACAAAAACGCAGCGAGCTCGGAGGACTTCCCCGGAAAGACATCAGGGGAGGCCCGAGAGTGAGCACACGAAGAGAGAAGCTTGAGATCTGAGGGAGAGGGAGCTCGAGCAGAGACTGAGAGTGAGTGACAAGGTGAAGTCGCCGGTTGCTGGCATGCCTTGTTCCCGTCGAAGCTGCGCTAGGTCCCGCTTTTGTTGAGTTGGTGTCGGTTTCCCGAGGATCCCGGCTCGGGAACGAACGAGGCGGACGGACGCAGCAGGATCTATCTAGCTCGTCCGCCGTCCGACGTCTTCGAGCCAGGTAGGGAACGCCGTCGACGGCCCCCCCTTTTCTTTCCTTTCCTTTTATTCTCCGTTTCGTGCCCGCCGGACGGGGCTACCGTTGCCCGGTTCGAGCGAGGCCCGACCTCATTTATGTGCGAAATGCGGTCGCAAGGTTTCGGGTGTCGTCGGCTTTGAATCGCGGCCTGAATTCGAGCTCGTTGTCCTCATCTCTAACCCCCATCTGCCGATGCACCCTATGTGTTTGATGAAATGCCCGGTTGAGATGTATGCATTCGTTCTTGGTTTCCCATCCGTTCTTGGTGTTCGTAGTTTGTCGAATACGTTTCGGTAGATTTCCACGTACATCTTTTGTTCGATCTGCCTCGTTTCATGGTCATTATCGGCATGCATCATTGTTCCACTAGCGGCTGGTTCTCGGCCGGCGAGGTTAGAGTGTGGCGGTGGTGGCTGGGCGTGGCTCCCTCGTTCTTGAGCCTTTTTTTTTAATTAAGTCTGAATCTTATTTTAACGTTTGAACCGGCGGTCATCAGGGAAGGCGGGGTCGGCAGTCTTTCGGCCATTTCCTGCAGAGGAATGAGCCACTCGAGAGACGCAAGGAGAGAGAGGCGAAGAGTAAAAGAGAAAGAAAACAGGAAGGAGAAAAAAAATGAAAAGAAAAACAAGAGGAGGAGGGGAATTAAAGTTTTTATTTTATTTTATAGAAATGGTGTATCTGTTGTGTCTTGGTTGTGTTACCTAGTAGGTTCATTGCCTGTATCTCGCCCCCATCCTTTCAGGGGGGAAGGCATCGCGGGCTCCCCTAATCCCACCCGAACCCCGTAAGGAATTTGTGGCCGGAATGGGATATGGGCAGTCCCCTACATTTATCACCATAGGGGAGCCACCAGAGGGAGCAGTTTAAGGTCCTACTCAGGACCATCCAAGGAGTACAAATGGTGGGGTTTATTCTTTCCTAGTTTGATATCGTGCAGAGAGATAGGAGAAAGAGAGAAAATAAGAGAGAGAGAGAGAGAGAGAGAGAGAGAGAGAAAAAAGAATAAAAAAAAAGAATAAAAGAGAGTGAAAAAATAAAGACAAAGGGGGCGGAGGCTCACCTCCAGGCTCCAGCCCCCGGAGGCTCGACCCGGGTAGGTCGGGCCGGATCGCAATCGGGTTGGCTCGTTGGTCCATCGACCAGGGTTAGCTTTTGTTTTTATTGTTATTTTAATTAAAAATCTGATTTTTTTTTATTTTTTTCTAAAAATCAGAAAAATCCCAAAAAATTACATTTTTTAAAAAAATCAGAAAAAGCTCAAAAGATGGTTTTTATTCTTCACAAATACATGAAAAATCCTTGATTTTTTTTTTAAAAAAATCTCATGGTTAAAACAAAATTGTTTATTGAAATGGCATTAATTGATTAATTAGTGTAATCAAGTCATTGATCCTAATTTTTATGATTGTGTAGGAGTAAAATATTTCTCCTAATATTTTACATGGATTTCTAATCAATCCATCTCAAATTGATTAGTAGTGACTCCTATTTAAAATTGATTTGCAAGTAAAAACAAACTCGGAGCAAAAGTCGTGAATTAGTAGACTTGAAAGAGTCCAGGCTAAACCTAATACTTAGCGAGCTATTAGTATCTACACGCGCCTGCGTGTAGGGCGCCGGAAAGGGAGGTTGCGACAAGCTGAAAGACAAATTGATATTTCATTTATTCTACTCTCTCTTAGATTGTTGAAGCAAAACCACTAAAATATATTAATCGAACTACTAAAATAAAAACATGTGCGTGAGATTGCAAAGGGAAACATTTATAGTAGTTATTAGTTAGGAACAAAAGTAGTGGATAAAAAATTGGGTTTAGGATCCTCTAAAGGTGGAGTTGAAATTAAAATCACCAGAAGAAGGGATGGTGTTAAAACAAAACTCAATGGAATATGGAGACCTTGGACATCGGAGGAGAAAATTATCCAAAAATTCTTAAATCTATTGTATGATAGTGAATTCAATTTGAAACTTTTCACTTCGACCAATTTAGTCACAATCATTTTAAGGATTTGCCAATGTAATTCTTTTGACTAATTTTAGCTAAAAATCGTTAACATAGCAATCAAGTCAGCGACAACCATCTTACATGGTATGGTTGTCACTAATATAGATAATTTTGCAATTATTTTATTAAATTCCCCCCCCCCTCCTTTTTTTTTTTTCCTTTTGTATATCCCTCCACCAATTGCTAGCCTTGTGGATGAGACGAGGGCCACAATGCAAGACAACAAGGCAAGGTAAGGCGAGGTGACATGAGGTGAAGCGACATGAAGTGAGACACCCTTGCCTAGATCTAGTGAAGGTTGTGATGTCCACTAGATCTAGGCAAGGCTGGCGACCTCCACCAATCACAACGATGGTTGGTGGAGGGAAATTGGCAAAAAAGAAAAAAAAAGTTGTAGGAATAAAAAGAAAAGGAAAAAAATTAATTACAAAAATGTCTACATCAGTGTCGGCTATACCACGTAAGATGGTTGATGTCAACGTCATCAATTTTCGACTAAAATCGGCTGGTAATATTATATTGACATATAGTCAAAAGGTTTAGAAGTAAATTTGCCACATTGGAAATTTTTGGAATAAATCGGTCATTATACAATAGGTCTAGGATTTTTCGGACAATTATCCTATTTTACGTGTCATTCTTAATCCAGCTCACATGGCTTACATTTGAGAATGGTTGTCGAGATATTCCATGTTGTTTGACTGTGAGGTTTATATATTTTTTGCATATGTGTGGTCTCCTTTTACCTATTAATTTGAGTTTTTGGATTATCTAATAACATTAAATAGAATATGTGCCATTTCAATGAGTGATTGTGTGTTCTTATATACATGTGACCTCCCTTCATTTGGGTTAAATTTTCTAATAGTCAAGATGGAAAGAGCATATGATACACACCCAAAACATTTCGTGTCCAGATCAATTATCTTGCGCATCTTAATTTTCTTACTTATTTTTCGTTTGCCTCACTTTCCCTCATTTTAAAAATTGAACTCTAGTACTTTCCTTCATTAAGTTTAATCTAATCTATAGTACTTTTTTTATTGTTCGTTTATTTTCCGCACATTAGTTTAATGCGATCCACGAAAGCTCACTTTTTGTCCTTGATGCTGGAATTTGGGATTTCAATGTACCTCTCATTCCGTATATGGATATCTACTAATTGTGCAGCACATTTTAGGACAAGCATTTCTCATATTTTTTAAGTGTCAATCCTTGTGTTTATTATGATTTCAGCTTTTGAAAATTGGAATCATTCCGATGGGCCGACAGAAGAGAGAAATGCTGTGTGTAGATACGAGTCAACAAAAACATTTAGGTATAGATTGTTTTTAATAACAAAAAGATTTCAATTCTTTTTTTTTACGAGATAAACTCGATTAAAATCAGGAAACCCATTTTCAAAGTCACTGATTTTCCACGAAATAGACAAGTGCTGAGGCTTCTTGTTTTCCCAAACATCATGGTTCATTAAATTTCGATTTTACTCATTGCGAAACATTAGAAACCCTTCGATCGGATGTAATATATTTTTAAATATTTTTCTCAGTTTCGACTATTTTCCTGAAAAAGAGATAAATCTTTCTGATCGATACAAGTACACAGGACGCGTCATTATCTCCATAAAAGACAGCCTGACATCATCCAAGGAGCCATGGATTTTTACTTTCGGATGGCCAAAATGCAAGATAAGGTGCGTGTATGAGGTACCCGTCCAATCAATCCTAAATCTATTTACAAATATTAATTCCGTCTCAAATTTTTTAATTTTATCAATTTAATTCTAAATATTTATGTGAAATTTTAATATATTTATTCCAATAAATGCTTAGAACTAGAGAATACCAGGTCAGTTGCAGTAGATATACTATCTCACAATAAGCGAACCTCTGTTTAAACCTTCAAGGGATTGCCTTTTAAGTGTTAATTACTCAAAAATTTGGATTAGAGCATAGGGATGCTCAAAGATGTCAGGATAGTAATATCTCTAACTTAGTAGAGTTGCATTTCTTAGATGATTCTACCAGATTGGAGAAGAAAACATGTTTAGAGAGAAATGAAGAGAATTTGCATAAGCACACACTTTACTTCAAGAAACTCTACCTCAAACATTAAATCCTCTTTGTTTTTGTTTTTTTTATAGGCATTAACAGGTTACAAAAAATAAAGGCCAAGCTCACGGATCTTAGAACACATAGAGGCCTTGGGATTCTCGGTAGGGAATTTTTCTAGATGATATGAACAGTGACTATAAATAGTAATTTCCCTAGCATATTATTACAGTAACCTGTGATACAGTAACTTTTGTTATAGGTCTATCTACAATTTTAAGAGTTAGAGTCATAGTCTGAATCATCAGAGTTATGTCTTGCCAGCTATTCTTCCTCATAGCGTTGTTTCATTCCAATATCATCAAGAGGAGTGTTGGTATTGTGAGAGGATCCTTTTTGTGAGATCAGGTATCCCACATACTTTGACTGCTTGAAGCAGGTTCTTCTTCATGAATCTTGGAGGGTCTTGGAGAGTTAGCAGGCATGACTGGCTGGGGCCAGTTTACTATTTGGGCATGATGGGAGATTGTGTTGGGATCCATTTCGAGAGATAAGGACAAATGTCCTTGATCATAAGGATCTTGACAAAAAGAACCTCACCATGGGGCATATAATGCCTGAGCATAGGATTCTTGAGAGGATTATGTGGGATCATCCATGTTTGCCATTTCCTGTTCATATGATAGAGGTGTCCTTGCTTGATTCTATGCTTAATTAAATTCCTCAAGTGCTTGTCTGGCTTCAGAGACAAGACCATAGTGGTCCCATGGGATAGGTGTAAAGTAGTCTCATACTTCTTCAAGAACGGTTTGATTTTCTTGGCATATGACTTTTTGCAGTTCTTTGTAGTTGTATTCGACAGATCCGACGTGGTCAGGAAATGATCTATAAGTACAGGCTTCTTGATGATGTGATAAAGACTTATAGGTGGTGGTCTCTACTCCTTCCGGTGCATTGGTGAGAGTACTATTATGTCACACAAAAGTCCATGGTTGGCCCAAAAACACAACTTTATGTGTTTTTGGTTTTGATTAGGGGAGTAGTTCTCAGTTCTTCTAGAAAGAGGCATTTCCAGTAAATAGGAGTATAAAACTAATTAAGCACAATCAGGAGGTTCCTGTCGCTTTCACTCCCTTTATTATGCCGAAGCGCAATCAGTTTGGTTAACTTGACAATGAATTTTCTAGTGGGGAACTCAATGGCTATTGAGTACTATTGGTTAAGTACCAAAACAATTATCGAAGCTAACTAGGGAAAACATCTTCTTTCCAGATTAATGGATAAATAAATGGGTACTTGGAATTTAATCTGAAAGGATAAAGAATTAAGCCTCCATGGAATTTGCATAGATCTATATGGTGTTGCCACATGAGGTTATCGAGATTTTTTTTGTGAGGCCATCATTTGATCTATTTAAAGATTACATAAGGATATTTTAAGCTTGACCAATCTCGTACTCTTTCAACTTGTACTTTTCCTTTTGAGGAAACACATGCCTAAAAATGTACATGTTGAATTCTGTTGGTATCTTTGGTCAGGAGAGAAAATCAATAAGAACATTTTTCTTTCTTACAATATGCTTGGTTTCAAAAGAATATTTGGAAAACCATTTAGCCCATCAAAGTAGCTGAAAATGAGGAATCTGTTTCTATTTGAATTTGGTCATCTGAGAAAAAAATGTCATATCTAATTTCACTAGGAAATTATGGCCAATACTGGGCGGGGAGCTGCGACCTGCTAACCGAACGCCGGGAGCTAGAACAGATGATGGATCGAGAAGTAGAACACATGAGTCAAGCGGAGACTTGTGACTAGGGCTGAGTGGTGAGCTGAGCCCGGGTAATAGAGCGCCGGGAGCAGAAGTAGACGCCGAATCATGCAGCAGAGTAGGAAGTGGAGAAGAGCAATCTCGGCTTAGAACCTCGAACCATCGAGATGCTGGTGGAGCTGGGTGTAGAGTAGGCGGATCTAGGAATAGAGGGCCGAACGGTGAGCTGAGATCTCGTACTCGAGCGGAGGGAGCCAGAGAGGATGATAGATCGGGAAGGAGAGCAGGCGAGCCAAATGGAGAGCTGCGCCTTAGACTGAGCGATGAGCCGAGATAGGGTAACAGAGCGCCAGAAGCAAAAGGAGACGCCGGTTCAAAGAGCAGAGCAGGAAGCGGGGAGCTGCGACCTCGACACAGAGCTATGGACCATCGAAGCGCTGCTAGTTGGAGGATCCACGAAATCGGCAGATCTGGAACTCGCGAAGATGAACCATCTCAGACATGGATTCCACCGTCGGAAGGAGCTTTGAAGATCAAAATAGATGGGACGTACGTACCTAGTTTGTTGGGGAACTCCATAGCTTGCATTTGTCGAGATTCCCGGGGGGGGAGGATGGTGGGAGGAGCGACTGAAGTGATTAGAGCCTCTTCTCCCTTGATGGCTGAAACCCTAGCTTTATGGGAAGCCCTCAACTATTTTTTCCCTAAAAGACATGAAGTGCTTATTATTGAGTCAGACAGTTTGCAACTAGTCAAAGCCATGAACAATTCAGGTAAGTTGAGTTGGGAAATTCAACCTATTGTTAGTAAGTGCAAGGAAAAAATGCGGGCCTTCTCAAATGTTCAGATAGTCCATTGCTCTAGAGAGACCAATCTTGTTGCAAACTGGGTAGCCAAAGCCTATAAGAAAAATTACTTGTTTCTGAATTAGGTCTTGTCCCCTCCTCAAACTTTATTGGATCTTTTATGTAATGATACCCATTTATCGGGCCTCTCATCTTTGCTCACTTAATGAAATATTTCCGTTTCTGACCCAAAAAAAAGAAAAAAAAGAAAAAAAAGATGGCATTCAAACTTTTTCATTCCATTTTTTACTGTCAATGTTCCATTGAAAGTAGAATGATAATGCATTTCAACCTGAGAAAACTTTTCACTCTTGTAAGCACAAAGGTTTCGCTTACCTTCAATTTCTTCAAACAATATGGCTACCCAATATTTGTGACTAGCATCGGTCTGGAGGATTCTCTTCCTAGTTGATAGTATTTGCAATGGAGGAAGATTCTGCATCACTTCTTTTAGTTTTGCAACTGCTTTGGTTTGAGCTTTACTTCAATGCGGATGATTTTAATTCCTATGTGCCAAATTTTCACACCCATCATGAATACTTAAAACCAACTAGAAATCAAATCACCAAAATCCTAAGTAAGATGCTAAAATGAGTTTGTGAAGTGGGGCCATTTGGTATTTTCAATGTAAAATTTTGCTTTGAGGTTAAATAATGATATTTGCAAAAATAGACGTAATTATTAGATTAAAAAAATGAGGTTTTTGTTTGTAGTTTCTTTTGTTTTATTCCTCCACTCTTCCCCTAGAATTTCAAAAGCTGCATTAATCTGGCTCTGAGTTCTTACTGCCTATATTTTCGCCAGGATACACGTGACATAGAAAGTTGAAGATTGACCCAAAATCTTATTTTCACATCCTTTAAAGATGAGGGTAGTGAATAATATGGGAGCTTAAGCTTTTTTAAAAATGGGTCTAAATAGGTGATTGCCTTAGTCTAATAGTATGCCCATTGCCCACTGACTGACTTCTTTCTTGTCCCTTTCTTTAAAAAAAAAAAAGCACTCTTAGCCTTACCTAGGAAAAACCACGATTTAAAATGTATTAAAATCACGAAAATACATATAAAACCAACAAAACAAAAACATATGCAAAAGGGAGAAAACTAAGGAAAACAATTCGATATGCTAATGATGATCTTGAGACTATGATCCTGAATGGAACTATATATTTATATCCCTCAGGACAGATTTTTGGAGACTAGCTCACCTTCAAAATTCTTCCCATCAATTATGTGCACCTACAAAAAAAAAAAGAAGGAATTATGACAAGTCACACCTATAATTATGTGCAAAGCTAGTAAATTGATTCACTTCTTTTTCCGGGGGAGAGGGGGGGGGGGTTGAGGAGATTTATACTACTGGGAGCTAAAAGCAATAACAATTCGATGTAAGCGTTCATTGGATTGAAAAAAAGAAGAAGTAATTTTTTCTAAGAAAAAAGTGGAGGACTAAAAATGAGCTAGGAATTTCAGAATATTCATGAAACGGAGAAAGTCCTTGCACATTTATAGATTAAGATTATATTTGGTTAGATTTTCTATGTAAGGGGAGTTAAAAGAATAGATATGTAAAACTTACTTGAGTGGCATGACACTCTTCAATGTGGACAAAAGTTGCCACCCGACCATCATCCTCATCCCCACCACCATTGAACTTACGATAGTCCATTTTCGTTGTTTGCTCCAACATTTCTACCCAATCAACGATCCAAGAATGACAATTCCGGAATTAAAAATTCATTGAGTTGTGGAAGGGTTAAAAATTTGATCACCCATCATCGCATGAAAGAAGAAATTCAAGTGGTGAGTATTAAGAATGTGACTGTTTTTGTGGGTAAATATAATCAATCAGATATAATTGTGAAGATTATCATTAGTCTTAGTATTTGGAGACTGATTATAATGGTTTCTTGTCATACATCTCTATATAGACAAAAAAGGAATGGCAGTCACTTGTGCTGGTGAAGATAATGTTAGAAGTTGGAAATACTATTAATTTGGGAAAAAAAAGGAGAAGATTTATGATGACAAGTTACATAGGGAGTTTCCAATGGATCATCGTTCTAAAACTATTTGAATCTTCATATACATGTAAATTTCTATACGTATTAAAATTTTTAAGATTTTTTTTTCTCACAAGCACAAGCGAATGGCCTTTATTTTGTCAATGTGTATACATGGGTAGATTGTTCTGTGCATAAAAATGCAGAGTTCCTTTTCCGTGCTAGCTTGGTAAATTTTAATAAGTGTAAGTAAATCCACAATAGATTGAATCTGGCTACAATAATGCACAACAAACTTCGAAATTTCACTTGGACTAAATAAAATACCAAATCGATTTTATAAAATCCACAGTTCCAAGAGGCCAAAAAGTTTTTTTACAGCATGATTTTATAGCTCAACAACATTCAGAATTAACCCAACAACTTATATCCGGCACAATCTTAAATTACAATTTCACATAGAAATTTTTCTCCGATTAAAAGAGTCAAGGTTTGGAATTCTTACTAAGCACTTCGAAGAGACGTTGATTCAGCATATTGAGATGCCCAATTGTTGAAGTTCTTGCCATTCGTTTCCAGGTCTTCTCGTTGATTAAGAATTGATTTTTGGGAAATGTCCATCCTGGTTGAATTTTAGTCAATTCTCCTTGCCCAAACAAGGCCAAGATATTCATATGACTAGGATTAAGCATTTAAAACATCAACAACATTGGTTCGGCATGTTGAGATGTCCAATTGTTAAAGTTCTTGCCATTTGTTTCTGGTTCTTCTTGTTGATTAAGCATTGCTTTTTGGGAAATGTCCATTTTGGTTGAGTTTTAGTCAATTTTCGCACCCCAAACAAGACCATGATATTCATTTGACTGGGATTAAGCATTTTTTTTTCGGTGGGTGGATTGAGCATTTAAAACATTAAAGATTTTGATTCGGCGTGTTGAGATGTCCAATTGTTGAAGTTCTTCCCATTTGTTTATGGGTCTTCTTGTTGATTAAGGATTGATTTTTGTGAAATGTCCATTTTGGTGGAGTTCTAGTCAATTCTCCTTCTCCAAACAAGACTGCGATATTTATATGACTAGGATTAAAAATTTAAAACATCAACGATGATGATTTGGCATGTTGAGATGCCCAATTGTTAAAGTTCTTGCCATTAGTTTCCGGGTCTTCTTGTTGATTAAGCATTGATTGTCGAGAAATGTCCAATTTGGTTGAGTTTTAGTCAATTCTCCTTCCCCAAACAAGACCTCGATATTCATATGACTACGCTTAAGCATTTGAAACATCAATTGATGTCTTCTTGACTCATAGCTGAATTTGCTCTTGATGCTGATTGGTAACAGCTAATTGTTCTGATTATGCACTGCACTCGTCCTTCTTCAAAACAGCCTATTACTAGATTAAAGCGAATCGGCACGCAACAATCATATCTGAGAAACTTATCTGCATCAAAACATAATTTATATTGCTCCAATTTCATGAGGCAGATGACGGCATTGAGCTGATATTCCTTCATCAATTAGATTAGGGGTAATTTATTGTGGTAATTTCTTGCACCATCTGCAGATTTTGCAAATTCATATCGAAAACGTGCTTGGTGGCATCATTAAAGAAATGTCAAGTGAGCGCTGTAACTAGTACAAGGGATTACTTAACAATGGGCGAGCAAGTGATAATCTTCACTTTGATCTATCTTTGCCGGTTTTTCAGGAGGTTCTGTTTAAAATCCTGATTTAGAAGGCAGAATCTGATGACAAAATAATCACGAGAACAGGTTCAAAGCTACAAGTAATATGATGGTCCTACTCCGCGTATGCTCATCAGTGCAACAACCTCCACCATATGCAAGCTATAAAGAGGAGAGGAACACGAAGAATTAAGATCATCCTATTAAAGGAGAATCCTTCAAGCCAACTTTTCCCGCAACTCCTACGTTTAGATGGTCAAATGATAATGCTCTTAAAGGAACTGCAAGAA
The DNA here is from genome assembly GCA_016097605.1 of Eucalyptus guilfoylei. Taxonomy (NCBI): domain Eukaryota; kingdom Viridiplantae; phylum Streptophyta; class Magnoliopsida; order Myrtales; family Myrtaceae; genus Eucalyptus; species Eucalyptus guilfoylei. The sequence continues at coordinate 31,353,324 of CM027862.1, forward strand.
TTAGACACACAGACTGATCGGATATGCCCAAGCTGACCATATCTCCATCCCAGCTTCTGTATAAATAGACGCTCCCGTTAGTCGCCAAACACAAATCTCACCATTTCCAATATACTCGAATCCGCATTCTAGAATAACACCACCAATGGCTTTTGTTCATCTCCTCTGCCTAATCGTCTTGCTTTCCAGTGTGCAGTTTTCTCTTGCCAATGGCCAATCATCTCCAACTCGATCACAGAGCAGTGACTTACAAACCTACATTGTCCACGTGAATGCCCCTGACGGCCAGCACCTTTCTGAGTTGAAGGATCTCGAATCCTGGTATTACTCATTTTTGCCCACAAATTCTACCACCTCAGGGAACGAGAGGCGCCTGCTTTACTCTTACCAGAATGTGATGACCGGCTTTGCAGCAAGGCTGACTCCTGATGAAGTCGCCATAATGCAGGATAAGCCTGGATTTGTGGCAGCTCACCCTGAGCAAATATATAGGCTCCAGACAACGCACAGCCCCCAGTTTTTGGGCTTGCCACTGAATCAGGGATCTTCTAATAGTTCCACCATGGGAAAAGGAATTATCATTGGAATCATGGATACTGGTGTAACCCCGGACCATCCTTCATTCAGTGGAGATGGAATGCCGCCCCCACCAGCTAAATGGAAAGGGAGGTGTGACTTCAAGCCTTCCCAATGTAATAACAAGTTAATAGGTGCCAAGACCTTCGATAGCTCGGCTAAGAAAAATGTGACCATGCCTCCTACTGACGATGTCGGGCATGGCACTCACACGGCCAGCACTGCAGCTGGCGCTTCTGTGCAACAAGCCAATACGCTCAGGATGGCTGAAGGCACGGCAGGTGGCATGGCTCCATATGCTCACTTGGCGATCTATAAAGTGTGCTTTACGACATATTGTTTCCTGGGCGACATACTTGCTGGACTTGATGCGGCCGTTGCAGATGGCGTTGACGTAATCTCCATTTCAATTGGTGGTGGCTCTGCTCCATTTCATATGGATGGCATCGCGATAGCCACTTTTGCAGCCGTTCAGAGAGGTATCTTCGTGAGCTGCTCTGCTGGGAATTCCGGTCCTTTGTCAGGCTCGCTATCGAACGAGGCTCCATGGATTCTCACCGTTGGGGCGAGCACCATCGATAGAAACATTGTCTCCAATGTAAAACTCGGAAATGCAGCGGAATATGAAGGTGAGACACTATATCAACCCTCCTTCCCTTCAACTTTACTGCCACTTGTGTATCCTGGAATCGATGGTACGGAAGAGTCCATATACTGTGTCCCCGGACAATTAAAAAGCAGTCAAGTAGAAGGGAAGATTGTCTTGTGTGAAAGAGGGTACGTCGGCCGGTATTTCAAAGCGATTGAGGTGAAGAGAGCCGGTGGGGTCGGTATGATTATGATGAACCAAGAAATCGATGGATTCAGTACCTTGGCCGATGCTTATGTCCTCCCTGCGTCTCATGTTAGCTACTTCGCTGGTAACAGGATCAAAGCCTACATCAATGCGACTAGAACTCCTACTGCTACCATCATGTTCAAAGGAACTGTGTTTGGAAACCCGACCGCTCCTGCACTCACTTCTTTCTCTTCGAGAGGCCCAAGCTTGGTTATCCCGGGAATTCTAAAGCCGGACATTATTGGTCCTGGCGTGAACATATTAGCAGCATGGCCGTTTCCCATCAGAAATGACACAAAAGCAAAGTATTACTTCAATATAATTTCTGGCACTTCCATGTCTTGCCCCCACCTCAGTGGCATCGCGGCTTTGATAAAGGGCATTCATCCATACTGGTCTCCAGCAGCAATCAAATCGGCTATCATGACGACGGCTAAGCAGCTGAACATCAAGCAAGACCCAATCTTGGACGAAAGGCTTCAACCTGCGGATGTCTTTGCCATCGGAGCAGGCCATGTCGATCCTGTAAAGGCCATCGACCCAGGATTCATTTACGACATTCATTCCAACGATTACATTCCTTATCTCTGTGGTCTAGGATACACCGACAAGCAGGTGGCTACAATTGCTCACAAACCAGTCAAATGTTCGGGAGTATCTAGCATTCCTGAGGGAGAGCTGAACTACCCCTCATTTTCGGTCAACCTCGGACCTCCACAGACTTTTACTAGGACTGTGACTAATGTTGGAACGGACTATTCGCCTTATGTTGTCACGGTAGTTCCTCCACAGGGTGTGCATGTCACCGTGAAGCCCAACAAACTCAACTTCTCAAAATTGAACCAGAAAGCAACGTATTCAATCACACTCAGCCGTGCCAATCCCACTCAGGAGGTCGCCAAATTCACCCAAGGATTTCTGAGGTGGGATTCCAAGAAGTACTCTGTCAGGAGTCCAATTTCGGTTAAGTTCAGTTAAGAAGCAGTTGTGAGCAGAAATAAAGTGATAATTAGCTTGATGGCCGGTACTTTCGTCTGACCACGGTCCTGTGATTATAAAGAACGTGGATATGTTATCTCCCTTTGTCTGTGTAAAACTTGATGGAAATGGATTTCTTACATTACTACTACTTATTAGTGTACTATAAGAAAAGCATAATATTGTCTTCATCTGGACCTAAAAGCGATGTCTACTCAGATAGTTTGGTGTCGATCATCTACATTATCTATCTCTTACATCTAGTAGAGACTCTAGCCCAGTGAGACAATGAAGAAGATAACGGACTCTAACGCTCCAACTTGGAATGTTATTCACAATAAATAGGACCATCCTCTCGGTGGTAATTGGGTATTATTTGAGTCTTCAGTTTTGATAAAAAAAAATAAAAATTGATGGCTTCTTTCTCAGGAGTTCTTCTATTTGTCCGGTCTCTACCGGTTGTAGTTCATTCTTTATCACCATGATTTACCTCAAATTTGGTAAGTGAGGGAAAGCAACGATGACTGCTGCTGAATCAATCATCAATGGGTACTGATGTGGACTATCTAGCTAATGTTTGCCCTTTAAATTGGCAATTTTTATCATGGTTATCTGTTCTTGCTAGCAACTTTGCATGATCAAACAAGAGGACATAATAGTTTACAGCAAAAGAACTTGATAGAGCTATAAGAGGAGTTCTTTTCTTAACTCAACTGTAGATTCTAGAAGTTTTGGCCTTCATCCAGTGGCTGGCGACCCTCGTTGGCCATGATGAAACCACCATTTATTATTAGACGAGGCATATTTAATATAACGCATGACGAGATCATGCAAGAAACCCGTCGGATTCTCATATACTAGGTCATTATAATGAATGACTAAATCCATTAAGAGGCACCCCAGATGCTCGCTTGCGCATGATGCGTGTGAGCATAAACGGGCATGGACAAAAATTGCGGACAAATTCGACGGTGATCGCTCTCTCTCATCTCGATTTCTCCCTTTTATAATTTCCTTTTTCCCTTCAAATAAGATAAACACCTATCAAGTATCCTCAAGTTGACCAAAATATTTGAAATGGTACACTTGGAGAGATCATGTCATAAAGTTCACTTGTAACTCAACATAACCTTTTGAGATCGAAGATCAAAGAGGAATTACATAATTTGTCAAAATATACTACACAGAGCAATTTGAATTTAATTTGAGACGTCATATATTCTTGTCAACAAGATAATATTAAAAGTGTGTCTCTCTCTAGTTTCAATTTGATGATGTGTTGCTAGAAACCAATGCCATACTTAACCTAGAAAGGACGAGTTCCTTTCTTTTTCATGTTGAGAGCGCCCAAATCGCTTGTATATTTTCGCCACGAGAAACAAAAAACAGAACCTTGAGAGCTGCAAATGTTATCTACAAAGTGGTCCCCGTTTGGTGGATATCTACAATGAAAATTGAAGCTAAAGACGAACATTAAATTACTAGAGAGAGAGAGAGAGGGAGAGGGGGCGAGGGGAGAGAGAGAGAGAGCTTTTTACGACACTGAAACATATCCTTCGCTACAAAAAGATCATGTTTACACTGATGAGACTGTTAAGCTATTGTTAAATAATACCTAAACATTGGGGACATATAGTAATTTTATAATTCTCAGATATTCTAAAACAGCAAAAATTTGAGGGAAAAGAATTAAAATAGAAAAGAGAGAGAGAAAGAGACAAGAGACCATCTTCATCGACTTTGGCCCGTCTCAAAAAAGACACCCAGCTGTCGTTTGTCGACGCGGATGGATTTTAACTTACTTTGGTTTAAATTAATCTCTCTGGCGGAGACAGTAACAAAAAGGGACAGGAGAAAAACAGATTGTGAAATCTTAGACATTTTGGGTCATGACTGGCTTGTTTATTTGACAATATTCGCAAGAGGACGAAATATTGGCGGACGAACTCCATTTTGTAACTCTCGAACAAAACTTTATTTGTTCAGTACATTTTAAACATCAATGTTATTCGATCGAAGAAGTTTAAGAGAGATTAAAAGAGCTATTTATATACAGTTTCATCTTACGAAAAAAATCTATCTGAACTTGCTCATATCCACCATAATATTGTTTGCAAGATAAATATACAATATTCACAAGATATCAAGATGTTTTGTATTGATAATATTATGAAATATTGATAACAAGAGTTTCTTAGATTCCAATCTCAAAATGATAATATTCTTCATAGTTCTTGTCCCGAAACTTACCAACAAAATGGTCAAGCAGGCCGTAAATGTAGGCATACCTAGACATTATATGCACTTTCAAATTTTAGCCTTTTGTCTAGAACAACTCCGAGACAGACAAGGTAGTGCAATATGCTTTCAAAGTAGTAAATCGAATCTTATCAGGCAACAACTCCAAGACAACTTCCTGAGGACAAGATAAAGAATCTTTTTGGATAAGTGAAGCTCACACAAATTTAAACTCATTGGGAAATGCTAAGAGAATTTGCAAACACAAGCGTATGATCACGACATTCCGCAAATATTCAAATATCAAAATCCGCATCACATTATGGCTTAAATAATGCTGATTGATCATAGTTAGCATGTATAGAGGATAAAAAGTCATTAACGAACTAACTCGTCTCCTTTTGCATACAATGCGTATTTCCTATCAAATGACACTGATGGGCAAAATCTGAAGTAGAATACCAGTGATAAGCATATTACGGGCTTCCTTTACTTAGTTAATGTGACCAAACTGAAGTCACATAGATGGGTGCGAAGTGTTTCAAAATCACATTAGGAATAGATTAACCTTATATTTTGGAGGCTATGAAACATATATACATAGGCCTCGTTTGGTTCGGCTTTGGGAATGGGCTTTGGGACTCTAAAGTCCTTTGGCCAAATGCAAACATGTTTGGTTCATTTTTTTGAGCAACTTTGGCAAGATGCAATTACATCTCCAAATGACTCTAAGGGCCTTTAGCCCAATGTAGTTCTAGAGGTGCTTTGGAAAGTTGCATCTTGGGGATGCAAGTCTTCGGTACTGTTCATCTTCTCCAAACTACCGCCGGCCAAGGGGTCATGCACGCCAGCGATCGCCGCCTGAGGGTCACCCAACCCCGGCGACCGTCGCCGAACCTCAGGCGATGCTTGGGTCGCACGACCTAGGCAACTGATGGCTTGAATTGCGCAACCCAGGCGATGGCCGCCTAGGGTCGCCCGACCTCAGAGATCGTCTAGGGGCCAGATCCCGCCATTCAGCTGCCAAATCCGACGGTTCGGCTACCGCGATCCGACGGTCCGGTGGCCGACTTCAAAAAAAAAAAAATACAAATATTTGTTATATTTTTTAATTTAATAAAAATCATTTATAAATGCAAATTTTACCAAACGGTATTTTGGCCAAAATTATTTCTCAATGCAAATTTTACCAAACATTATTTGCATTTCGGAAAATTCCCTTCACCCAAAGGTATTTGCATTTTTGCAAATGCATTCCCCAAAAGCCAAACCAAACAGGCCCATAATGCATTTTAATGCCATTAAGTGGCGTATCTAAAAACTGGCAAACTGGCGTGTTCAGTCCATGAACTCTCATGCTATCTCTCTCTTATAAATTGATCTATCCATTCATACTTTAAAATTTTTTTTTTTTGGGGTCAAGACGTACTTTGAAGTTGACAACTTCCAAATTCGATGTACTTTATAGAATGAACCATTCGCAACTCACATACATATATTGCCAAATTCAAATAATTGAAGAGCACATCCAAATATGTCTAGACTTCCATAAACACGCAGCAGTTGACCAAGTACATCCCCATGGCATAATCATAGCGAGTCATAATTACATAGACATAAGACAAGCTGTGGCATCCGAAAATTTTGTTGACCCTTAGATGCGCGACAGTCCATAGCTAAGTGACGGAGGTATCATTCGGACTATGTCATTGATATCATTTACGGGCGTTGATTCGTATTATTGTTGGATCGATACGTTATGTTTAGTAATGGTCCGATCGTTGCAAGAATTGTAATCTTGTTGAGATCCCTTTTCTTGAAAGTCATTGGTAAGACCAACCTTACTCGCTTTTGCACTATATCGAACTAGTTTCCCCATACCGATACTTGACGTCTTCATATACATGTTCGATGTGACCAAATATGAAGAAGAAGAAATAATAATTTTGGACCACCTCTTTCCATAGATGCTACGTGAACAATTCCATAATAACCGTGCATGAGGACCATGCACGATCAAGCCCACCTCGTAATTGAGCAGCAAGAGAGTGAAGCCGAAATGCCCCATACTTGTGTGGGAATTTAAGGTTTTATCTTGGGAGAAATTGGACCATACGGCCATAAATTAGCTGGCCCAAATAACTCAAGAGATCCTCCCTTGATTGTCGACTAATCAAGTCAACAATCATCAATTTTTCTTCTCATTAGTTGACCCAATTAGTGCCAGCAACTGCCACGTTGCTCTTTGTCCGGTGGCCAGCACAGGAGGAGAAACCGAACAAGGAGAGATACGCCTCCTCCACCTGTCCATTGCAGCTTTAGCCACCTAAAATTCTGCATACAAAAAGCTAATTAAATTGCTAATCAAAGAACAAAAAGGGGGTTCGGAATTAAGGAGTAGAGAGAGAGTGAACTGAGCAGAACCGAGAGCAGAGAGAGAGAGAGTTGAGCGAGAGGAGTGAGCACACAAGTGTGAGCCGCGGGGAAGGAAGAGAAGGACCGCCTTCTGTCCGTGCTCGAGCTGCTGCCGTCGACGCTGCCTGCCTTCGCCGCTGATTGAGTCATGCACGAGGTCCCGAGCTTCCTGTTTTGTTTGCCGATCGAGCTTAGGAGTGAGGCAAGTAAAAGTTCATTAATCTATGTTATGCATGCTGTGATTATCTGGTGAAGTGCTGGTAGATTTGACAAAATGCTGAAATGGAAACTGCATGTTGGGTTTTTGGATGATTGAGATGAAGTAGAACTAAGAGATTGAGGAAGAACATAAATTGTTCTATGTGGTTTCGGTTCTTGGCTGAAGTAGGGATTGAAAGGTCTACCCATGGTGAAATTTTGAAGTGAAATAGCTGTGGTATAGGTGCAGGATACTATTGGGTCCATGGTCTTCGAATTTGATCAATTGTAATTCGGCAGTTCTATAGATTTTCTAGGGATAATTCTAGTGCGATTTTGGTCCTGACTTCTTCATGAATGTTGTAAAGGATGGTTTAAAATATAACATATAATTTTGTTCAGATTTTTTGAAATCCATATAGTGGTATAAGTTTCTGTTAATGAACGGTGTTTTCTGCTGACGTGTAAATTCGGTGATATAGGAACTTTGAAACCAAGTTGCGTGATTTATTATTCTTTATACACTACGAATCTGACTTAGTGTCCTTCACGAAATTTCCTCCTTTAGATCTCATCTATAACATACCAAAATTTTATAATTTTCTGAGTTCATTTAGGGGTTATTCCGAAATTTTCATTGAAACTGTGCATTCTGATTTTTGAGCTGTTTTGTTCCGAATTTGCTCAATTTGTCCCAAAAGTGAATGCATCTTGGGTTGTTATTTGACATGATGATATTGGCATTCAGCATATCATGCAATATTGAGATTTGATGAGACTCAAGGGACATCTTGTTATTGCATTGAAAAGTGTTTTTGGAAATTAAGATGTTAATTGTTATCGTTGGACCCTTGGGTCAATGATGCCCCGAGAGTCAAGATGCCCAAAGGATCGAATGAGTCAATGCCTTGTGGATGCCTAGTTGTATTTTGAATACATGCCCAGAGGTTTTTCCCCGGGAACACCGGGATGCCCGGTTGTATGCTTGTCGGTACGTAAATCCGGAGGGTCAGGGTAACCATTTTCATGGCATGCCCCGAAGGTTCCTCGTGATGCCAGGTGGGGTGCGAGATGCCTGGAGGTATGACGTAACACACTCTGGATGCCTGGTGGCCCTGTGTGGCTGAATGCCGGAGGCTTTCGCGACGCCAGGGTGGGTGCGAAATCCCATAAGGACGCAAACATTGATCCTCTAGGGGGTGAAACCTTTTGAATATTAAAACTGATGGCTCTACTAAGTGTGTGTGGTCTGGTTATAGGATTAAATTGTATGGCATGGAATGGGACATATCATAACAGTTTGGCCCTATAATCGGGACTTGTGTGACTGGAATGATACATCTTGATTTTGAAACTGCACTGCCATTGTTTTTCAAAAGTCTTATCGATCTGATGCATACTCATTTTTGATTACCTGTTTTACCTATCTTGCCTGGACTTGATTATATGTTTTTTTTTTTTTGATCTGTCTTGTATGCATCCAGATATTGATAATACTGCACGACATAGCTTAGTGAATCTTTTACTGCTGAGTAGCTGTACTCACCCCGTTTGGGGACTAACATTTCAGACTAGAAGATATGCCTCTGCTACCAGTCACCCCCGGCACATTCTATGGTATACCAGTCGATCTTGAGTGTGAGTGTACGGAGCACCATCATCCTGAGATACGAGGGTTGGTTTTTGTTTGAGTGCGGGTACTGATCATGTTTGACATTGGAACTCCCACTGGCCCAATAATCCAGGAGTTTCTAACTGTGTACGTCCGCCGTGATGGGAGCATGCTGGGGTCATTGCCGCCGCCGCTAGCTGATGGACCAGACTGGGTGTGACCGAGAGTGATGGTTAGCAGATGAAGCATTTTTGGACCGCCGACACTAACTGATGGACCTATGTGCACGGTTGTTGTAGAGTCGAGTACTTTTGAGAATAGCCGAGTTTAGAAAAGTCTTGGCCTTTTGATGTACCAACTCGTGATGTCCATCAAGTTATGTAAATAAAAGTGTCCGGCTTTAACTTATAAAAGTTTTTAGTTGGTGTGCATCGCTTCATATCTTATGATGGGGAGTAATCGATTATGCTTCCGCTATACTTGCTACACAGAGACCTATTCAAAAGAGATATATATATACCCCCAGGAACTTTAAGTTATATTGAAATTTCACGGTATCAGAGTAATATGTTTCAAGACAGAGAAAGGCAAGTGATCTGTGGCGACCCTAACGGATCGGGGACCATTCGGGGGTGCCACACATGCTAATACTTATCAAGCCAAGAGAAACTTAATGATAGCATTAAGTTGTCGACATCTTGTGGCCTAATTATTGTTTATTAGGTGTGGCCATGAAAGTGCCATGAAATCCATATGGCACTCTCTAAGGCAACCTTATCTTCGCCACTGGCTCGCCTTCGAAATCCTTCACTTCAATTATGTGAACTTGCGAGCATAGAGCATTTCAAACAAATTAAGGAATGCCAAGCTGACTATGTATTAATGCATCCCCATAAATTTTTACTATGGATTTGCTCAAAGAGATTTAATATCATTTGTGAGAATTTGGATTTCATGGTCTTTCATGATCATTTCAAGTTTTTCTTTTTTGAAAAAATAATCATATATAGAAGATGATGAGGTGTTGTTTCACATTTTAACCTTCGAAGATAGGAAACCTTGTATGTTCTAGTACCATTAATCCTCATTGTATCTCACGGTCGCTGGCGATATAGATCTATGCTTTTATGGGCAAGACAAGAGAAAGTGCAATATGGAGTATTCAAGTAGTTAAGGACTTACATGAGTCTCATCAGACACTTCAATGTGAACAAAAGTTACAATCCAACCATCATCTTCTTCATCTTCATCTTTGACACTACCATTTTTAGCGACGACCACACTTCCACTACAAAAGTTGCTCTCTCCAAACTAGTGATATTCAACCTTCACAGCCCGTTCATACTCTCCCTCCTGTCCCAATCAAAACTAATAATGCTTAAGTCCTAAAAACAACGAAATAATAATTGTGGACAACATAATGTAGCTGCACGTATGCCCAAAAAAAAAGGAAAAAAATGCAATTGCATGAAAGAAAACTTAATGTTGGGTCAAGATGCTATTAGCCCGTGATTCCTGACCCCAGTCAAAAGGAGAATTTGCTATTCAAGTGGTATTAACAAGAGACATGTCTAACCACTGGCCGTGGTGGCTCCGCTGGGTAGGCTTCAAGCCTTTGAGGGAGAGGTCGGGAGTTCGAAGCCCCTGCGACGCAAGTTGTAGGAAGGCTGGTGGGCCATTAGGTGATTGACGCGTAGCGCCGGGGTGGTGGTCTCCCCACTAGTGATACCTGGGGGTTTACGTGGCGGCTGTCGGCTAAGGCGGTTTCTCCAGCATAAAAAAAAGAAGAAAAAGAGACATGTCTAAACTTTTACAACAATGTTATATTTTTACCTTATATTACTTGGATTTGTAGCTTCTAATAATGTTAGAAATTTGTGCTATAATTACCCTCGCAGAATTCTACTGTTTTGTGCCAAAAAATAAAGAGTTCTTTTTCCGTGCCGGTAAATTCCAGTAATCATTGATAAGTGTAAAAACTTGTTGATAAAGAAAATGACCATGGCTTTTTTTTTAGGTAACTTGTAGCGAGTTGCTAATTTTTTTTTAAATGAAATTATTAAGTTTTTGTGATAATTTATAGATGATCAATTTTGTACTAACTTACCAACTTCAATTGCATAGCTTACTAGTGCTTCAAATTTAGGCAGAAGAACAGTCTAAGTGCCAAAACTTCGGAAATGTACACTTAAGTGCTAGTTTCGGAGTAAAGTGGAACACTTAAGTGTCACTCCGGCCAAAATCCGGCCAAATTGCTGACGTGGCAATTTTCCGGTGAGTTGGGTGCAAAACGGCATCGTTTTGCTCGCTGACATAGTGAGAAAATGCAAAAACGGCGTCGTTTTGTGTCTGATGTGTAAATAATTAATATAAAATTAATTAAATTAAATTTAAACTTAATTTTATTTAAAATATTCTAAAAATTAAAAAACTTAAAATTAAAACAAAATTTTAATTTAAAAAAAAAAAAAAGGGTGGGGAGCCAAAGGGGGTGGCCGAGGGTTGAGCCCTGCGCCGCCGCCCCGCCGGGGGAAGGGCCGGCGACGGAGGGGGGGAGGGTCGGCCGGGTTGCGGCGTCGCCGGTTGCCGGGCCCGGCGACCCCGGGCCGATGCTCCCCCACCGCTTGCCGCCCGGCGATGGTAGGGAGGCGGCGAGGGCTCGCGGGCCCTCGCCGCCGGTCGGCCGGTGTAGCCAGCCCTTGGCCAGGGCCCGGCAACCTCGGCCAATGCTCCCCCCACCGTCACCGGCCCCGGCGACGGCGGGGAGGCGATGAGGGCTCGCGAGCCCTCGCCCTGGGCAAGGGTTGCAGCCCTCGCCGCCGGTCGGCCGGCCCTTGGCCAGGGCCCGGCGACCTCGGCCGATGCTCCCCAAACCGTCGCCGACCTCGACGACGGCGGGGAGGCGGGGAGGGCTCGCGAGCCCTCGCCTAGATCTGGGCGAGGGTTGCGGCCCTCGCCCAGATCCGGTGAGGGCTCGCGGGCCCTCGCCGCCGGTCGGCCGGCGTCGTTGGCCTTTGGCCAGGGCCCTGCGACCTTGGCCAATGCTCCCCCCACCGTCGCCGGCCCTTCCCAGCGACGGCGGAGAGGTGGCGAGGGCCCACGAGCCCTCACCCAGATCTGCGGCGAGGGTCGCAAGCCCTCGCCATCGGTCGGTCGGGGACCGGCGACCCCGACCGACCCTCCCCCCTTCGTCGTCGGCCCTTCTCGGCGTGGCGGGGAGGTGGCGGCCGCGAGGGCTCAGCTCTTAGCTGCCCCCTTCGGCTCCCCACCCCCTTTTTTTTTTTTTTTATTTTTTTTTTTTAATTTAATTTTTTTATTTTTAGGTTTTTTAATTTTAAGTTTTTTAATTTTTTGAATATTTTAAATAAAATTAAGTTTAAATTTAATTTAATTAATTTTTATATTAATTATTTACACATCGACACAAAATGACATCGTTTTTGTTCGCCTAATGTGGGAAGGCATACTTGTAGGGAACTAACTTGGTTTTCCATGGTTCTAAGTCTAGACCCATTCAATGGTATCAGAGCCATGGTTTTGTTTGTAATAATATCCGTTCCATGCGCTTAGTAGGTGAATCCAGTGCTAAGAAGATCTCTTCACATTATGTCAGAACAACCAGAAATACTTGAAGTACCTGTTTCTCTTGTTACGGCTCCGTCTTCTTCAACCTCTTCAGTTTTTCAGATTTCAAATGCTTCTAAGATAGACTATCTCTATGAAGTCTCTCTTAATGATGAAACCAAGATCTCTGAAACCCAACTTCCCTTGATGAACCCTTATTCTGCTTTTGCTAAACCCACTTCATCATTTTTTCCCATCCGCTCTATACGACAACTCATTCGCCAGACTCCGAAGGAAGTGAAAGAGTATGTTCAATCTTCCAAATTCGACCAACATCCTATTCCTGCTACTGAAAGAGTACTTTGTTACTCTTTAGTTCCCTCCAGAATTTCCTAGACAATGGATTCAACAGGGATATTCCCATGTGCATTATGGTGCTGTTCGTCTTGCTCTTACTTTTCATGGTCGAAAAGGTTTGCCAGTTGTGGCAAGAATTGCTTTATTGGATGCCAGGTTTTTAGAATACCAGCATGCCTGCATAGGCACGATTCAAACCACTTTAAATGCTGGAACAGTCTTTGTAACATTGTATCCAAATTTTAATATTGCTCTTTTAGACCCTCAGTTACTCTATTTTCTAAAAGTTCAAATCTAGCTCACTGGAGCCCCTCAGACTACTGACTCAATAGCAGCAACATTGCACTACTAGATGGTTTATCGAGTGCAGAACCATGCTCTCGACTTAAACTTCCACAATGGGAATGAAGATGCACTATTCATCTCCATGCAGAATGACCAAGCCTCCTGCATTCATGTTCCCAGACAAATCCCGAAAGAAAAATTGGCTACCCTCCTTTCGGAAACATGGATCACCAACTATGAAAAATTGCACCAAAGCAATAAGCCTTTCCAGTCTTCAGATTCTGAATTTGTCAGAAAGAGAGATGGCACTATTTCCATCAAATTTGGCAAGGAAAAGGAAGAAAGTCCTTCTATCTTCCAGACCCTCTTCATGATTGAACCATGTGTTCCTGAGTCAATTTCCGAGCCAGATCCCAAAAGGCTAGTTAAATTTTTTAATAGTGATGGGCATCCTGTTCATTACTATAAAGACCAGTATGGTCATTGTTTTTGGGATCCATTCTGTCAATGTTCTTATTGTCTAAACTCTCCTGACGAGGTAGATCCATTTGTAAAACCTCCACCTCGAAGGAAGCACAAAAGGCCAAAAGATTCTATGTATCAAAGGCACTTGAATGGAGATCCTTCCATTGATACTCTTGGAGAGTGTGATAAATTCCAGTTTATGGTTTCCTATGCACCGACTCCATCACCAGAGTTCAATGTTTCTCCTCCTGTATCACTAGAACCATTATCACCTCCTCCATTTCCACCTCAGAAAAAACCAGCCATTTCTCTGTTTTATAAGCCAATTGTAAGTGGGCAAATAGACATTCCTACCCACTTGAAGTTCCAGAAGAAACACCACCCAGCTCTACCATTGCCATGTTCCATGAATCAGACTTTCCTCCTCTTGTTCGAGAAAGTTCTAAACTCTCATTTCCTACACCAGAAGAGTTTATTGATCCACAAAGCAGATATCGGCATGTCCCAAAGATACCTACCCCTATTGACGTGGATGAGCATGGAAGACAGAAAATAACACTTGTTGCTGAAACTGTTCTAAATTGGCAATCGGAGACTCTTCTTGCACATAATAATACTTTCAAAGAAATAGATTCCAAGATTGGAAATGTGCAACAAGATTTACGAAGATATGATGAAACCACCAAGAAGATGCTTTCAGACTTCCAGAAGAGGCTTCATGTCTTGGAATCCGGACAAAATTTGGCCTATCATTATCTTGAAAGTCCCAAGGTTGAGAAAGATAAGCTCAAAAGGCAAATTCAAATCCTTGAGGAAGGAAAACTTAACCCAGGAAGAATCAATCCATTTCCTTCCACTCTACGGACAGAGATCCTTCCTTCTCTACTTCCGCCACCTCAGACATCTATCTTTGCTACCCTTCCAGACATTCCTGTTACTCAAAAGACAGATGTGGCTGAGATGAGAAATCGTCTCAGAGAACTAGATCGATTAAGTAAAGAAAAGGGAAAAGAAAAGAAGATCGAAGCACCCTCACCCTCGTTGGTTATAAGAGAAAGGCTAGAACAATTAATGTTGTCAAACCCATTAGAATTTTTTCTCAGAGATTTGGGTAATCAGGAACTGCAGCCTGATCCTCCGTAGCCTCCACAACAGACTGATCCTGTCATTCCAACAAATCAGATTCTGTTTCCAACAGCATCAGCCTTTCCAAACATCTTTGAAACTGAATCAAACTCGGTATCTCTTGCGTCTTCATCCTCTTTTTCAATCCCTACTATTGACTCTCTTCCCATAGCACCAGTAACCTCATCAATATTCATGGCTGATCCTCCAGACGATGATATGGACTCAAATCATTATGAACCAGAAGTTGTTCAACCAAACAATTTCTCCCAAAATATCGTCACTTCGTCAAAACAGTTTTTCACTATTGATGATATTCCTTATCGCAAATGGCCAGACAGACTTGAAGAATTTTATACTTGGCTAAACACCCAAGCCATTATCAATCAGGACAAGTATGATGTTCTTTTTAACTTTGTCACCAGATTCACAGATAGCCTCAAACTTTGGTGGGCATCTGTGTCAGAACAAGATCAACTTCACTTTTTACTTGCACCAAGCTTTCAATATGCCATCACCCTTATGTACCACTTCTTTGTGGGAAAACCCGTTGATCTCGTGGAACTCAGAAGAAGAGAATTTTTCGAAAAAAGGTGATGTTCTCTTCAGAAAAAACATCTTGATAAGCATTATCGAGAAATGCTTCAGCTCTTCTATCAAGTCGGAGCTGATGCAAATTTGAAGCATGTTTTCTTAATCTCAATTCCTAAAGAATTATCTCAACCAGTGGAGAGAAATTTTCTCTCTAGACAGAGGAGAATCCATGAAGTTACGTTGGGAGAACTCCAACAAGAAATCCATTTGTGCTTAGAAGACTTGTTTATGAAGCGTAAGATGATTCGGTCTTATGTCCATGACAACAGAGAACTTGACAGGGCATGTTCTCAGCAGAACTTAAAAATCAAATGCTCCAAGAAAGACTGTGACGGTTCTTGCGGAAAATCCTCTAGGAAGAAGAAGCATTTCAAAAAAATTTGGATAAACAAATCCAAGCATGGCTCCAAGCACTTCCGAAGAAAGAAGAAATGGCGATATCTACGCAAAAGGAAAGATCGCTCAGGCCACAAAAAGTCAAACCGATGCTTCACCTGCAACAAAAAAGGGCATTTTGCCAAAAATTGTCCCCGTGCGAAAAAAAGGTCGAATCATTTGATACATCATATAAAGAATGAAACTGGTATCCCTCTTGGGAATGATGATATCGAATCTTTATTCTCTCGGGATGAAGAACCATGTGAACAAACTCTTTGTGTTATCCCTTGTTATCAAACTCTCAGTGATACTGATTCAGATTCAGATCCTGAAGATATCTTTCGCATATCTCTCACCCCTGCAGAAGAAAGCACTGACATATTTTCAAGCCAAACTCATTGTCATCATTTTCCTGTGAAAATATTCACTTCAAAGTTTGCTAAACCAATCACCGTTATTGCTCTCATAGACACTGGAGCTGCTTCTTCAATTTTAGACACTAAAGTTCTTCCTGAAGAATATTGGACTTCTTGTGTCCAGTATTTCAACTCTGCCTCAGGAGATACTTTCTCTACAAATGTGAGAACTACTCCCATAATTGTTCAGTTTTTCCCACAGTGTTCCATAACCACAAAAATCTTTGGCTATAGTCTTCCCAACAAAGATTTGATCATTGGTTGGGATATCATGACTCAAATTTCTCAACTTCGCATCATCCCTGGAAAATGTCTTAAGTATAAAGACCAATTCTCTGAATTTGTCAATATTCAAAGACTTTTCTTCATTGAAATGAGTTTGCTAGATCCGATCATGCAAAAGTTGCTAGAATCCTGTTCGGAATCTCATTCTGAATTTGTTCAGAAATGTTCCCATCCTTTATGGAAAAACCCAGAATTCTTTATTTGTCTTCCTTTCAAGAAAAATGAAGATATTAATCCAACTAAGGCGAGTCATATGGGAATGAATCCAGAACACTTGATTTTGGCTCAAATGGAATGCTCAGAATTACTGCAACAATGCCTTATTGAGGTTTCACACTCTCAATGGGCTTGTGAAGCTTTTTATGTCAACAAGCATGCTGAGCAAACCAAGGGAAAAATGAGACTGGTAATTAATTACTAGCCACTTAATCTTTTTCTCCAAGATGATAAATTCCCTTTACCTTCTAGAAACTCTCTTTTTGCTAGATTATCTAAAGCCCAAATTTATTCCAAATTTGACCTTAAAGCCGGATTTTGGCAATTGGGCATTCATCTTGAAGACAGACACAAGACAAGGTCCTGTATCCCAAACCAGCATTTCCAATGGAAAGTTCTTCCTTTTGGCCTAAAAGTTGCTCCATCCCTGTTTCAAAAGGCAATGTGTCGAATTTTCCAGCCAATCCTGGCAAGCGCAGCAGTTTATATTGATGATATTTTGCTTTAAAATTCTGATGAACAATCACACTGTCAACTTCTTGAGCAATTCGCTGAAATTGTGAAAAACCATGGTATTATGCTTTCCCAAAGGAAGATGAACATAGCCCAGACAGAAATCGAATTTCTAGGTATGCACCTTAACAAAGGAACATACTATCCAGGGCCACATATTACTAAGAAATTGCTGAAATTTCCTGAAAAAGACTTTACAAGAAAGCAAGTTCAGCAATTTCTTGGGATAATTAATTATCTCAGGGATTTTGTTCCACACATTGCAAAACTGCTAATCCCATTGCAGACAATGTTAAAAAAGAATCCCCCACCTTGGGGAAAATCTCAGACTAGTGCAGTCGCTGGACTTAAAGAGATCATGCAATCTCTTCCTCCACTGCAAATTCCATCAATAGGAAAAAGAATCCTCTAGACTGATGCTAGTGATGAATATTGGGCTGCTGTCCTATTCGAAGAAATTGATGGTAAGAGACATCTGTGTGCATATAAAAGTGGAAAATTTTCTCAGGCTGAAATGCATTATCATTCCACTTTTAAAGAAATCTTGGCGGTGAAAAATGGAATCAAAAAGTTTGAATTCCATCTTATTGGCCATCACTTCCTAGTTGAACTGGATATGACATCTTTCCCTCAGATGACCAAATTCAAACAGAAGCAGGTTCCAAATTCTCAACTGCTTCGATGGGCTGAATGGTTTTCAAAATATTCTTTTGAGACCAAGCATATTGCTGGAGACAAAAATGTGCTTGCTGACTTCCTCTCAAGACCAAAAGCACCAGTTGAAATCAACATGTACGTCATGAGACGTGCTTTTCATATGCGTCAATATGGTGAGAAGTATAAAATTGAGAAGATCAAAGATTGGCCAAGTTGGAAGTATCCCCAGGAAATCATTGAATATATCCAGAATGATAGTCTCACTAAAAATCTAGATAAACTCATGTGGCAATGCCACACAGATTTGTTCAAGTTTAATGGAGGTTCAATTCTCAATCCTTTTAGATTAAATGCAGATTATCTGTTCATACACCCTATAACCTGGAAAGAAGATGATTTTCCTGATCAGTTTCGATGGTTATTATGGTACTTAACCAATAAGTACTTAATAGCTATAGAGATTCCAACCAGAAGATTCATTGCCAACCTCACCAGGATATTTGGACTTGCCAGAGGTAAGATTAAAAATGAAAATGACAAAAATATTTTAGATTTCCTCAATTGGTTTGTCCTCCAACCCGTTGGAAATGGCTCCTCGAGAAAGAATTGAGAACCACACAACCAAACCCTGAAGTTCACACCATTCTGTTCTTTCGATGTCCATGGCATTTTTTCACAAATAATGGCCACATTATCAATGCCCCGAGAAATATAGGTACCACATCCTATAAACCCCTGCTAGATAGCAAGGACGCTCGAATTCACAAATCATATCCAGGTCCTGTTGGTTGCTGTGAACACCAATATCAAGAACTCCAGAGAATCTTATGCCAAGAGAACAAGACCATTCCTCCAGATGCATGGAATTATGATGTACCCACAGCATGGGATCATTATAACCTCGCACCAGAAGCCAAAGAAGCACTCAAAGAATTCAGACAAGCCACATCATCACAAGATCACCAAATGATAGACCAAGATGACATTGCACAGTCCTCTTAAGACCCCTATGCTACATGGGGAGGTCCTCTTTCTCAAGACCCTTATGATCAAGGACCTTTGTCCTTATCTCAAGGCATGGACACATCCTTCTATGCACAACCATCCAATTGGCCTCAGCCAAATCCTCCTGCCGACACAACATATGACAATACAAATTGGGAGCAAGAACTGGCATCTGCAACATATCCTCAAGAAGAAGCATCCTTATCCCATCGGCTAAACCAGATCCTTACACTAGAAGATCTTGAAGCACTTGAACAAAAATATGATGCACATCTTCTAGCAACGAACACAACTCGATGACTTAGACTACGTTATAATGCTCGTGACGGATGAGACCGCTGAAAGATCAATGTCCGTACAAGTTTACTTTAGCAAGTTACTTGTTCACTTTTATCTATAGCAAGTAGGCTAGAGAAATCACTGTTTACTGTCACTATTCATACCGTGCGAATAATTCCCTACCGAGATTTTCGGAAGCCTTTATTTGTTCAGGACCCGTGTGCTTTGGTCCTTGTTTGTTTGTAACCTCTAATTGCCTATAAAAGGCGAGGAGGATGTATTGTGTTGGACAGAGTCCCTGAAGTAAAGTGAATGTTTTTGTGAAATCCTCTCTATGACTTTAAACTCCTCCTTCTTCTCCAGCCTTGTAGGATCCTCTAAGAAATGCAGCTCGGGTAGTTATAAATGTTACCGTCCTGGTTCTATTTGGGTGTCTCTAGGCTCTGAAATAAAGGACAGAGTGGTTTTCTGCTAAAAGGCTGTCCCTAAAGGGCTTGAACTGAAGTTGTTCGCCTAATGTGGGAAGGCATACCTGCAGGAAACTGACTTGGTTCTCCATGGTTCTAAGTCTAGACCCATTCAATGGTACTTAAGTGTTCCACTTTACTCCGAAACTGGCACTTAAGTGTACATTTTCGAAGTTTTAGTACTTAAGTGTCCCTCCATGCCAAGTTTTGGCACTCCAGGTGTCCCAAACTCTTCAAATTTACTATTTTTGTTTTTTATGAAATTATCAACTAAATTAGAGTGAATCTCTAACTTTTGTCGGATTAAAATTTAAATTATCAATTGGGTTATCAACTCTTATATGAGTTTCATATCAATGTTTAATATTTTTTGTGACTTACCAAATTTCATTTGTCTTGGCCAACAACCCCTTATATTTACTAATTCTTTGTTAGGGTTATCAATCTAAAAAAGGTTGGAAATCACTCAAATAAAGATTCATAAATTTATATGAGAGTAGGTACATTTAAAGCATTGATAAGAAAGACAAAAAAAATTGGTAAAAGATTAGAAAAGCTAGTCACTTATAAACTATCAAGAGTTAATAATCTCATAAAGTGTTGGTAACTTACTAATAAGTTACCAGTACATCTATTGACCGATCGTTTTTTTTACGAACAGTAGAATCATTCTTTTATCCTTCTCACATGAATATAAAGACATTACAAAACAAATCATACGTACATCAACACGATAACTTATAGATCTTTTCTTGCACCACTCGGTAGACGAAATAAATTAGTCTCATCGTCAGCTTATTCTAGCATATGTCTAAAATAATTATGTGACGAATATAGAATGATTCGACAACAACAAGAGTGATTCATTGAAATTAGAGAGATGTAACTGTTCGTACCATGAATTGCTCAGCCAGTGGTTCCTCAAAGTATAATTTGGCCAGACTTCCAAACTTAGGCAGCCCTGAGATTTAAAAGGATGAAAAATTAGTAAGAATAATACGTATTGCACGCAGTATTTATCATAAAAGCTAGCGATTTCACTGGTTAAATCCATTATTATTCATTACCGCAGCTAGAACTTGCTGATGAATCGACGACTTGAGTGAAGCCAAACTTGTTCTTCAAACCTATGAAATTCCCATTGAT
This sequence comes from Eucalyptus guilfoylei, assembly GCA_016097605.1. Classification (NCBI taxonomy): domain Eukaryota; kingdom Viridiplantae; phylum Streptophyta; class Magnoliopsida; order Myrtales; family Myrtaceae; genus Eucalyptus; species Eucalyptus guilfoylei. Next base: position 31,373,931 of record CM027862.1, read on the forward strand.
GAATGGAAAATCCATGGAGAAGTTAGTGCCACTGAGATTTCTCTCGCTGATATCTCCAGTTTCCATGCTCAATCTCCACTCATACACACAATGAAAAAGACAACCTTCTTCTTCATTTCCATTTCCTCTATTTTTCGGAGGTAATTTGTATCCTCTTGAGAACCAATCAAACTTGTTCACACCCCAATCTGGACCTGGCAATATGGACGCCATGGCCCTACAACCCCTTACCACAAACTGTATTTCCCAATTAATTGGTGAGAAATAAAGAAAACGAAGGATCCATTTATTTTGCAAAAATTGAATGATTTATAAAATATCTTCCTAAAAATAATTATTTATATCATCCAAAATAATTAATTGATAAAATATTTTTAATATGTGTCTAAATATTTTTATGGATGGAGAAATTATTTTTCATTCATTTATTTCTATAAATAACAAGCAATCATTTAAAAAAGAAAAAAATTATTTTTAAATCATTTATTTTTTGCGAAATGAATGAAGATTTAATTGGTAATTTCTTAAACGTCAATGGCACATGTCATTATCCGGCTAATGTGACTAGGACATGCCAAGAGCCAAGAGGGTATAAGAAGTCAGTAAGTACCTCTTAGCGGATTGTGATTGTGAATGGCCATCCCGAAGCCATGAAAAAAGCTGGAAACTTCTTACATGCGTGGGGCGTTCATAAGCACCCTCAATCCTAGACTAATGTTGTGGGTCCCATGTGGGTCTTGAATTTTTTTATGTTTTATGTTATATATATACTGAGGAACCGTCGGAGCCCCCTTTCACTTACGCTATTCGGGTTCACACGACTCGCCGGTGCTCGGTGGCACCAGTTGGGTCTCGTCGCAAGCCGCTATTTAGACGTAAAATCTCAGGGGAGGCTAGCACAGGACCCTAATACCCATGACCCCTCACTTAAGTCATGTTAGCAACGCGGGGATTCGAACTCTCGACCTCTGCGGTGAAGGAAAGAACGAATATCAACGCGGCTTCCCATGGTTGGGTTGGGTCTTGAATTGTTGAGATCGAGTGGGTTCAAGAATACCTTATGCGAGACAATATTTAATAACTAGTAAATGCTACCCTAATCAGTTTCTTCTAAAGATTTGTGCTACGTAATTTATTTGCCCCTTGAAATCTATTTTTTGGGCTAATGCCACAAAAACTCCAAACTCATATTAATTTTCGAGTCACAAATAATCCCAAATCCTTTACTCTACACTAATTTTTGTGCCATAGAAAAAACATAAGCTATTACACTTAAGCCTCATTTACCTAAAAAATTCCAAACAAATATTAATTTAGAGGTAAATATGACACGGATAATTGGTTTTGGGATTTTTTAACATGGAAATTAATTTCTAAGTAAATATTTCATAATTGTCCAGCCTAGGATTTTCTATGATGCAAATAGTAGTATTGAGTAAATGTTGCACGGATATACCAGTTTGAGATTCTTAGTTGTATTAAACCTTTAAACTTTTGGGAAATATCGTAAAACACATCTCACATTTCACTCAATGATCACATGAATAGTTCTACTTTATAATATATCATATACACACCTCAAATTTACCTGTGGAGATCACTTTGTACCTTTGCATCAATTATCTTCTTGTCTTTATTTACGACAATGTCATTTTCTTTTCAAAAATGCTTATCCTCGAATCCTCAATTGTCATACCCACCCAAATCACTCAAACTCAACTAAAAAACAAATTAGAAGCACCACAATTCCTACATCGAAAAAAGGGAAGAGATTTTGTCCCTATGGAGCACTATCCTTGAAGACTATAGCAACCGACAAGCTACAACTAGTGGACATTCCTATTACTGAGGAGGAGCATTCCACACAATGGGCTTTGGTGGCTAGCCCTAATAAGCCACCAGGGCATCCACGAAACTACTTAGTTGGAATTGTCAGGGTTTGGGCTCACCCTTGACAATTCGCGCTCTAAGGGTCCTTGTGACTCAGGAAAAGCCCAATATTATTTTTCTAATGGAGACTAAAAACCAAGAGTAGATGGTGCAGTGATTGAGATGAAGATTGAAGTATCAAAACAGCTTTTTGGTGAATCCAGAAGGAATATCGGGGGGTTTGGCTATTTTCTGGGATGACATGGTTACCATAGTAGTGGATTTGTCTTCGGCGTACCTTATCAACGCGCAGTGCCGACTTCACGACAATAGGCAGCTTATGAGACTCACTTTCCTACATGCCCCAACAGATTTTAATGACATAATTCTCTTATGGGAGGAATTACAAAGAGTAAGTATCTTAAATCATTTACCTTGGCTGGGTATAGGTGATTTTAATGAAGTTTTGTACCATTGGGAAAAAGGTAGGAAAGAAGATGGCAGAAAATTTTCATCTTACAGCATTATGAGATTTTTACATGCGTATTCTTTAATGGACCTAGAAAGCAAGGGGTGTGCATTCACATGGACAAATAGAAGGAATGGAGAAGAAAACGTTAAAAAAAGGCTGGATAGAGCTCTATGTACCATGGAGTGGAGAATAGCATATCTACCTGCAGAAGTCGTCGCCCTTCCAGCCATCGGATCAGATCATAGTCCACTTATTTTGTCACTTTTTCCTACAACAGGTCGTAAACGTCGATATTTTAGGTATGAAGCTTACTGGACAGAAGATGAGGAATGTAGGGGAATTGTGAAGCGAGCTTGGGAAGATTCCCAAAGTAAAAATATGTCCGACAAATTACATTTAGTGGCTGTTCAGCTTACTGTGTGGAGTAAAAAATGATTCCCTAATGCACAAAAAAGGATAGATGGGCTGAAATGCGAACTTCAAACCTTGATGAACAGCCAAGACATATAGTACGACCATCACAGAATTCAGCACATCAACCATGAGATCAAATCACTATGACGACAAGAGGAAATGTTTTGGGGTATGAGATCAAGAATCAAATGGTTGAAATGGGGGGATAGAAATACAAAGTTTTTCCATGCAACTACTATTCAACGGAGAAATAGAAACAAAATATTCATGCTTTTGACTGATCAGGGAGAGTGGGTTAGGAATGAAGAAGCAAGCTCTTAAGGACATGACGGTGAATTTCTTCAAAAACATTTATACTTCAAAAGGTCCTAGGAATTTTTAGTCCATTCTAGACCACATCCCAATCTTGGTGGATGCATCTATGAACCAATCATAAATGGCACTTGTCACCATGGAAGAAATTAAAGAAGCTACTCACCAATTGGGACCTACTAAAGCTCCCGGGCCGGATGGGCTACATGGCTTATTCTTTCAGCATCATTGGAACGACATTAGAGGTGATATCTATTGAGAGGTCCAGCACTTCTTCGAAATAGGAACTCTAAACCCAGCCCCGAATAAAACACAAATCACACTCATCCCCAGAACCCAAAACCCAGAAAAGTTAGGACAATATCGACCTATTAGCCTGTGCAATTTTGCCTACAAAATTATATCCAAAATCCTCATAAACAGACTGAAACCCCTATTACTAGACCTAATTGAAGCAAAACAAAGCGCCTTTGTGGGAAGTCGGCAAATTCAGGATAATATTCTAATTGTACAAGAAGTGCTCCACCGATTAAGAACTCGTGATCGACACCACAAATTCCAAGCTGTCCTTAAACTCGATATGCAAAAGGCTTATGATCGTTTAAAGTGGGACTTCCTTCAGGAATGTCTAAGAAAGATGGGGTTCTGTGAAGAATGGATTAAGTGGACCATGCAGTGTGTCACAACAGTCTCTTACAGCATTAAGTTCAATGGTATATCCTTGCCTTATTTCAAGCCGACTAGGGGTATTCGCTAGGGAGACCCTTTATCCCCTTATCTTTTCATCATAGTAGCTAATGTCCTCTCTCTTATGATGAAGCAAGCCCTTGAAGCAGGCACACTTCATAGGATCCGATTGAATAGAAATTGCCCCACTCTTTCCCACTTATTATTTGCAGATGACTCTATATTTTTCCTAACCGGAACAATCTTAGAATGTCAAAACCTGGCGACTATCCTTCACCAATATTGTTACACATCAGGTCAAGCTATAAATTTAAATAAATCAAGGATATTTTTTAGCCAAGGGTGTCTAGAACAACTACGGAGAAACATGGCGTCAGAGCTGCGAGTTCCCGAAATTGTGAAAAGAGGGAAATATTTAGGAATCCCTTCGGATTGGGGTGCCTCCAAAAAAGAAGTGTTTGCTTGGATTCTCGCTAGAGTAAATATGAAGCTAGAGAGTTGGAAGGAAAATATGCTATCCAAAGCTGGGTAAGGAAATACTTCTTAAAGCAGTAGTGCAGGCAATACCCCAGTATGCAATTTCAATTTTTAAAATCCCTGTATCTATTCTCAAAGTTATTGAAAAGAAAATAGTTAACTTTTGGTGGAGAAACAACAACAAAGCAGCTGGTCTACATTGGAGAAAATAGGAAACTCTTAACCTCCGAAAAGAGGAGGGTGGGCTTGGCTTTAAGGATCTCCTCACTTTTAACATCGCTATGCTTGGAAAACAAGCCTGGCGTCTTTCTCAATACCTTGATACTCTATGGAGTCAAATCATGAAGGGTTATATTTTCCCAATTGTGACTTCTGGCAAGCAGGGAACGGCTCGCGCCCATCATGGGGTTGGCAGAGTTTACTAGCAGGAAGAGAAGCGATCGCCCCTCAGGTTAGGTGGGTAGTGGGGAATGGACATAGAATTTCTATTAGGGAAGATAAATGGCTGAACATGGGACCAATTGGAGGACCAGCAAGAAGAAATGAACATTGCAAAGTGGCGGATTTGATAGATTTTGAAGTTGCTGAGTGAAAAGAAGCCCTCTTGTGGTCAATGTTAGATCATCAGACGGTAACGGAAATTCTCGCTATCCCTATTGGCCTCCCTACTACAGAAGATAAACTGGTCTGGATAAACAATAAATCCGGAAGTTACACGGTGAAGAGTGGATACTTGCTGAACAGAAAATGTATAATGCCTTCAAGAGATCACATGCCAACAACATCCCACCAGTTCAACCCAGACCTATGGAAACAAATCTGGAATGCAGCTATACAACCAAATATAAAATTCTTCTGATGGAGTGCATGTCAGAATGCCTTACCTACATTGGATAACCTATACAAAAGGAAGGTTGTATCTGCACCTGTATGTCCAATATGTAATATTGAATCGGAGAGGATCAAGCATACACTCCTCCTCTGCCCATGGACAACACGTTTATGGAATGACCCATCCTTGCAAGTCGAAATGAACCGAGTGTGTTTAACCCATTTTGATAAATGGTTACGTAAAGCTCACACAAGTTCAAGAAACTCACAATGCTTTGACCTAATTGCGACTACATTATGGTGCATATGGAAGGATAGAAACCATTTCATATTTAGGAAGAGCCCCCTTAATTCTCATCACACCCTGTTTAGAGCCAGAACATTACAAGAAAGCTACGCAACATGGAATCCTAAACCAAGAAGGCAAAAGCATGGTGACAACTTACATAGCAAATGGCAACCCTCGAGCCCTGGCGTACTCAAAATCAACATAGATGCATCGTTTGGACATGCCTCCACAGCCTACACATCAACAAACTCAAGCCAAGAAAACCCACTGCCAAGTACTGGACATTACTTAGCTTTACCCCGAGCACCAGTCAGGCCTAGCAACCCCTCAACCACCATTCCCCCAATACCTAATATAACTTGGGCAGCAGTTCAAAATAGTTCAAAGCAATGCAAGGTCCACAAAGGAATGCAGAAAAGGTCAATCACGCCTCAAGTATGAACAGCGACCCCCAAATCTTGAGCACCAATGCGGAAATGGTTTGACCAAAACCAAATGATAAAACAAGAAAAGCATGAACTTATCAATGGCGTCCACTGCACCCAACAAGCGGAACAGCCCGAACCACCCACATCAGAAAGGGCTTAAATCTTCCTCCATTAACATGCAGATCGGCCGTTGATTACAGGGGATCAACGGATCTGGTGAGCGAATCGGCTGTTGGCACACTTCAACTACCCATACGCCACGTGATTACTCGTGAGATGATCTGAACCGAGAAGTGGTTACTGATTACTTCGAACCAACCAGCAGTACCTCCGAATCTGTACAACTCCCCTGTCCACATAGCAACTCAGACGCAAATCACAAGGGAAAGAAGATTCTGAGAAGAATTCAGAGTGTTGCTAGTAGTAGCCTTCACACGAGCCCAGATTTGATAGGTGAAGAGGACGGTGGACTCTCCGACAACAAGCAGCGAGATCCCCACCAATGGAGCTGCAGTTTATAACTATAGCAATGCTGGATGAAATGCTCGACCCATTCATCGCAGACAAGCTGTAGCCATCCCTTCTTTGTCCAACTTTGTGGACGCTGAACAAAGACGCAGAACAGATCTGGGAAAAGAAGTAGCCGACAATGGTACTTGAAACATCTGTGGGTCGGGCAAGAGGTTCGAAAAGAGTGGAGAATGTTGTAGTTCCAATGCCAACTACGAGGGATGGATGGATTTGCACAGAATCGAGGCTGCAGCTGGGTGTGAGCGACTCACGAGCTCAGATCTAGACATTGAGGAAGATGGTTGTGCTTCAAACTCCTAACAGCGACACCCCCCCTCGTCTGGAGCTGTGGCTTGTATCTGCAAGGACGCCCTTAGGAGTATCATTGATGGGTTTACTAAATCTATAGAGGCGAAATCAGCTGAACAAGCAGAGGCACAAGTATTGGTTGAAACCCTAGACTTTATCTCCTCAAAGATTGCCCCGAATAGACCAAAACAAGAGATACACATACATTCTGACTGTAGTATGCTAGTGGCTGCAGTTCTCTCTTCAAACACCCTAAGTTGGGAGGTGCAACCTTTAGTGGAATGGGCCAAGCGCAAACTGGAAGACTCTTCGGGTATTATTTTAGTCCATTGTAATCGAGATACAAAAAAGGTGGCTGACTAGCTAGCCAAAGCCCAACGAATGGGATGCCTTCTTAGGAATTGGGTTAATAGTCCCCCGTCTGCTCTTTTGGATTTAGTGTGTGTTGATGCTAAAGATGTTTGTACTAAAAACATTTCTTACTAATGCATTTCAGTTTGTTTGTTTAAAAAAAAAAAAAAAAAAACAAACCACTCAAATCTTAAGTAAGATGTTAAAATGAGTTTGTGGAGGAGTAATTTGGTCTTTTTAATATGAGTTTTTGCTTCGAGGATGAATGTCAACGATATATGCAAAAATCGATGCACACAAGTGGTTATTGGAACAAAAGTGATCTATGTTTTTCGTATTTTTCTTTATTTCTCCCCCCAAATTTTCCCTAAAATTGTAAAAGGTGCATCAATTTGGCTCTGAGTTCTTACTGCCAATATTTTTGCAGAATTCAATCACTTTTGTAACAGTGATATAGAAAGGTGAAGATGAACTCAAAATCCCCTTCTCACATCCTTTAAAGGTAACTGTAGTGAATAATATGGGAGCTTCGCTTTTTTTAATCTGCATGCAAGTTTGTGGCGGCTGATACATCTTTATGTCCAAGGCCAGTTGAATGAATCACTTCTTTTTAAAGGGGAGACGAAGAGAGAGAGAGAGAGAGAGAGAGAGAGATAGAGAGAGAGAGTTTTATACTATGGGGAACTAAAAAGTGATGATAATTCCATGTAATCTAAAAAGGGCAATTTTGGTATGAGAAAAGTAGAGTAAAAAAGTCGAATGACGAATTTCGGAATATTCAAGAGGTGGAGACTTTAATATGCAGTGTCGAGTGTCCATTTTAATCTAGATTAGATTTTATTTAATTTCCTATGTAAGTGTGGGAAATTAAAGGATAAGTACGTAAAATTTAGTTGAGTTGCATGGGTGGGAATCCGGGTCCCCGATAGCTAAGCTCGGGTTTCCGAAGGGCTCGCCTAGAGGCCACAAGGACCTGAAGTTGTACTCGAGACTTTCTCAATTCCGTGTTTCATAATTTTTCAATAATAAGCATTGAAAAATAATAGAACCAAATATTGAAAAATAAAATCATTGAAAAAAAAATCAGCGAAATTTATCTTACGTGAAACATGTAGAGCCTTATCCTAAATTGACGTGTATATGAGGACAAACAAATTTAGGCTTTGTTTGGTAACGTTTCTATTCCTTCCAATTTCCGTTCTTTTGTTCCTCAGAATAAAAAAAGAACAAATATCTATTTAGTAACGTCAATTAATTTTTTCCGGAATAGAAAAGTGATTGGGGAATAGATTTGGAACAGAAATAAGAAGTAAAAAAAAAAGTAGCTTCTTATTCCTGCGAACAATTTCTAGAAATAAGTTATTTTTTTTCTTTTTTTCTTTTATTCTTCCTCACTGCCTCTCGCCCCTCGCCCCTCGCCGCTGCCCCTATTGTCCGGGCACTGTCGCCACTCGCTTGTCCTTGCTGGCCGACCGTCGCCCGCTGCTTTGCCGTTTCACTGCTCGCTAGCCGCTGCCGCTTACCACTTGCCGCCTATTGATGGATAGTTGACCGCTGATCGCCTTTGACGACCATCGCCGCCGCCCGCCAATGACCGTTGCCACCCGCCGCCGACCCCAGCCGCTAATGACCACCGACGACGCCTGCGGCGAGTGGCGGTTGGCATCGTTGGCGGTCATAAGCGGCTAAGGTTGGCAGCAGCAGCGATGGTTAGGCGGCGGCAATGGTTGGTGGCGGTAAGGAAGAATAAGAAAAAAATTAAAAGAAATTTTACATTACAAAAAAATGTGTGAATCGTAGTAAACGCATTCCTATTCTTCTTTCATTTTGAGAATATAAATTTTATATAGTTATCAAAAAGTGTTCTTTTATTGAGAAATTATTCCGAGGAATAGAAATAGAAAAAGACAATTTCTAAAAAGAAATTATTGCTCGGAAGAGAAGGATTATCAAACCGACCCTTAATGAATACACAATTTCCATCTTCTTTATTTATGGTACTTTCTGTCCTTCCATAGTTTATCTACCATTTCTACCGGCTTTCAAGCCACTAGCCTAATGGTCGGCGCTTACTTGTTATATTAGAAGATGGGGGTGATATAGAAGACAGCGACTCTTGTGCCCCGTTTGATATAATCTGATTGACCTAAACTTATTTTGTAATTTTGTCATCCCTTGCTCCCGTTTCGAGAATAGAGTTCCTGAGTCTGTGCTACATTCGGTTTAGGACAATGAAGGGGGGGCGGTTCACGCGTACAATAATTTCTCATCGAAAAATTAATAAACTTTAGCTACTGACAATTACACATAATACAGTAATCGATCACCTACAATTTACTTGCAATTTATAAATACGTTGGTCATGCCCCCACAAACTTGCCAGCAGTATTAGGATGCACGCGTGAGTAAGTTGTATTAGAGAAATTTCACATTGGAGAATTGGCATTGTATTAAGCAGTTAATAAATCATAATCGGCCCATAATTCATTACTTTAAATTTTTGAGTGAAGGTGGGTCTAACTAGATATGTTAACAGACTTGAACTTAGTTCCCTCTTAGTGATCTCCCTAAGTGAAGGTGTTGGATTTCTACTACGCCCTCCTAACAAATGGTATCAGAGCCAATAGTTGCAGTTTCCTGGCAAGTAGCGTGTTATGGTGTAGCAACGCGAGTGAATATGTATTTAATTGGATATATTGACAAGCTCAGATTTGAACTCTCTTGACAATATATTTACCATTTACAAAAAAAAAACTCTCTCTTGACAATTTCCCTAGGTGAATGTATTGGACTTCTACTACACACTCTCAACAGGCAGATTAACAAAACTCTCTAATTGCAAAGATAGATATATATCAACCGCCAAATGCAGTTCTTTACAAATTTCAAAACTTGTTTTTTTGAAAAGGTCGTGCAATGTAGCTTTCGAAAGAGATCAAAGCATACCGCATGCGAGAGGAAAGTCAAGCTTGAAAAGGATTTTCAATGATTCCAGCTAGGTGCCTTCTTTGAAAACATCATTGAGCTTGCAAGGAGAGAATGGAGTTTGAGAAGCATCATTTTGAATGGGGAGAGCGGGATGTTATTATCATTTTCATCGATAACATGACACGACATCACTTGTTTATGTGTACACAACAATATCTAAGAATGCTTTAGCAACACATAATGCCTGTTTGAAAAGTTTTCAGAAACATACATAAAATGGAGTGAGCTTCATAGGGTTCATGATGTTGTATTTCCTTCCTCATCATTTGACCTTCCAATCCAAGCTCATCTTCGAGATACTGGAAACATGAAGTGCAAAAGTCATCTGAATGTATCACTGCACAACCCATATACAACGATTCTTTTTTCCGTTTTTTTTTTTTTTTTGGTGCAAAATGAAAGTATTATAAAGCAGATGAAGAACAGCAATTTAGAGGCATTCCCTAACATTATAGATAGAGCTAATAATTTGAAAAGACATAGATAGGAAGCTTCCATATAATAGCCAAAACAACATTTGTCTAGGAAGGTCTAACTCTACCTCTTACATTTTTAGCCAAAATAATATGAATGTCAGTTGACTTATCTTGAAACCGCAAATGGCTGCGCTCCATCCAAATGCCATATATGGTTGCTTAAATTGATACCTTGAGGAGTCTTGCCACTAGGTCTTTATCCTTGTTGCCCTAATCATCCATTGAAGTTCCTTGTTCCATCCTCCCAAAAGGTGCCTAATCCCATGTTGTGCAGGGACACTACGCCTAATCCCATGTTGCCCTAATGGTCTCGCAGGTTTGGGCTGCAGACAAGATTGGGCTTAAGACACCATCGGGTTCCAACATCGAGCCCATTATCGATAGTGATTCAAATCCGGCTTAAAAGCAAATTCGGCCCAACCTTTTCATAATCAAGTGTCCCTTTCTCAGCAAATCAGGCCCTGGCAATCACACTAAGCCCAGTCCATTAAGACCAATTGAAGCCTAAAACTCCTTAAAGCAAGATTAAGCCCAACTTATCACTCCTCCTATCCACTTCGTCCTTCTCCGCGTTCCTCATCAAGAACGAGAGCTTTACCGACTCGACCATGGCTCTGGCTCCCACCAAAAACCCCAGAATATTACAAAGCTTAATTAATGAATAAGTCCTTCAACTTTGCAGAGAATTGAGCAAGCCATTTTCCTTTTCATTGAACGCCGTTTATCCACAACGGGGCAATGCACAGAACCAAAACAAACGGAGAGACAAGCATTCTTGTGTCATGCCCATGTTTAGATTCGGATATTACGAAAGAGAAACAAGTTCACGTGATGTGGATTTAAGCCATTCTCTTGAATACGTTTCACAACTTCATGGAGACATTTTAACAAACAGTTTATATTCTTTGAAAGGCTTGAAAATAATCACGAAATCGAAATTGTTTCTCGTGTAAAATCGACATCAGAACAGACATATCGTTACACACCGTCAAGAATAACTCGGATTTTCACAGATTTATACACAAAGCAGTGTCAACGCGACTTGGCATTGAGTTTCGCTTAAAACACAGCAGAACAGGGATGAAGTGTTACCTGATTTATGCACAGTGTCGAGATTGCAATGAGCACTCAGAGTCGACGAGTGAAACTTTCAGCTTGTCCCCGAACGGAGTCAAGGCCGGTGGAGAAGTGTCAGATGGAGTCTCGACTCTGCAGACCTTTTCGACTGAATCGCAAGCTCCCATCTTGAGAGATTGGAGAGGTGACGATTGCAATGGACTCTGGTTTGTATGTGGATTAGATTTGACACTAATAAATAATTATATTTAATTAATTAATTAATTAAAATTCGACTTAATAATCATAAAATAATAGGTGTATCTTATTGAAATAACGTGGCTGTTCATAATAGAATTACAATTATATTTTTTTATTTAATTTTGAATTTATTATTTTTGCCTAATGGTTATTAGGTGCTATTCCAACCTTTAAAATGTTGTATCTATTTAAACATATTATTCAACATTCCTATTTAATACTTTTAACTTCTGTTTTCTGCTTCTTTCAAGAGATATACAACATTGTTTTAATTGTTTCCCTTTGAGAGTTGTTGGAGATATACAAGAGTTGCTATATGGTATTCTTATTGGAGACTTTATTTTATCTTAAAAGATTTTGTTAGTAACGATTGGTAATATTGTGGGGAAATAATTCTTTAAATTGAGTTTATTAATGTCTCAAAATCTGACTTTATTCTTCTTCTCGATTGAATTTTTCCAATAGTGAAAACATCATGAGCACTGAAAACACCAACGAGATGTTTTCGTGTTTTTTCCCTAGTGAACGTGAGAACCTTCTCTCTCTCTCTCTCTCTCTCTCTCTCTCTCTCTCTCTCTCTCTCTCTCTCTCGTTTTCAGTGCTCATGATGTAATTGATGAATTACATGAGAGAATGAGAAACTTAAAGTGGGCAAAAGTGAAACCTGTTAAGAAAATCCCTTATGATGTTTTGAAGATGATAAAATAAATCAAAGGTTACTAACGTATTTAATGATTAAGTAAAAGACTATGCAGATGATAAAATATGTAAATGACATTATTAAGGATTATACTTGGAAAAACTAGGAGATAGACTCTATACTAAAGCTGAACTTATTCAGATTGTGTCAAGACTTTAAGGCTGAATATATTTAGAAGCAGACTTTAAGAATGAATATATGCAAACTTCCGTCTAGATTGAAAAGTCTCTTCAGACGGAATACACTCAAACTTTATATATAGAACGAGTTACAAGTCCAGAACGTATCAAGGTCCAGAACGTGATATGTCCAGAACTACACAAGTACAAAATATGATTTTGAACGTGACAAGTTCATAACAAAGAAAGCTCAGAATGTAACAGGTTCAAAACGTAATAGATTTAGAACGAAGTAAGTTTAGAACGAAACAACTTGATAGAACATGATATAAGCCCAAAACGTATAACAACTAGTGATCTGGTTTGGATTCTACATCAAAATAGATTTGATTGACTCACTCTAATTGATTGACAATTGGATTATGAAGACAAGAACTTTCTAAACAAAGAAGCTCTACTTATGAAACTAGGATTCTATGTGTATGGGTAATCAAAATTAACTTGGGATTCTGATTCTATCACTCAACCACTACTTAATCTTCTTGATATAGATTTGTCCAATAGGTAGATTGGAAGGCAATCCTCTAGATACTATCCAACAGCTAATTTGAAAGTTGATGAGTATTTAAGGAGACTAAGACCGATGAGCAAAAAAAAAAAAAAAGAGACGAAGTGTAAAATCTAGAATTCCAAAGTCTGAGTGAACTTCGATCATAAACTTGTCCTTCGTGAGCTTAAACGTTTGTGATTGTGGAAAAAATACCAAAAGTATGACTCAGTGAGATAGTGTGATCTATCCCTGAGTATTTGCACTCAAAGTCGTAATCTTTTATTGTTAATATAGTGGAATCTAGCCAATAGGCTGTTAACATGTAGGCTTGATCTAAGCCAAACCGCTATAAAATCTATGTTCAATTCTCTTATATTTTATCTCTTTACTTAAGCATGTTGCACTATTATAGGTTATTTCAGAAATCTATTTCACCGCATAACAGATTCTGAATATCTTCCAAAAGTCTAATGACTTATTTAACACACTCTAATTCTTATTTAGATTTTGTTCGCAACTTATTTTGTTTCGTTTTATTTGTCAAGATTTCCTTTAAACACTTATTCACCCCCTCTAGGTGATCTTACTAGCATCATCAAAACCTTACCCATTGATTGACAAGGAAGAAGAGGATGATAATTGGCTGTTTAGATTTTCTTTTCAGTATTCGTGAATGTGTAGTGCTCGGTAAACACATCAGGGAACTTGTTTCAAAATTAAAGTAAATTGAGCAAATAATATATAGTAAGCTAGAAAAATTGTGTTTAAGAAATGATATAGCCAAAAGAGACACTGCAACCATAAAATTTTCTATGTCATACATACCTTCATCAATTTCTACTAAAGCATTCATTTTCTCTTTCTCGAAGACTGACTTGAGTTCAAAGAAATTCTTTTGACCCGACTTGCTATTTTGCTGTACAAAGGAGGAGAAACTCTTGTATCTTTGCTTCATTTTTTTTTTTTTTTTTTTTTTTTTTTTTTTTTTTTTTTTTTTTTTGCGGTGGTGTTTTAGCCTGGGTTATTTACTAGTTTCTTACTTCAATATGGCGAAGAAGCTTGTCTATAATTTAACTGGAGCTTCAAGCTGTAGCGTTTCATTCCATTTCTCCAAGGTGGTGCTTCACCCTGACTCTTTCTATGACTCTCGCGTTCCACATGGAAGGAAGATAATTGGATGTAGGAGAGAGAAAGAGAGGTGGAAGAAGATGAAGGAAAGTGGGACGAGAAGTGCATGGTAGCTTTTGGATGTTGAAAGATGGGACTCATGAAAGGTAAAATGGTCATAACATTGTGTTGAGGAGTGTTTAGCTAAAGATGAGGCAAAGATGAGGCAAAAAAACGATGGCCCTATATCTAATTAAGAAAGCCACATGGGACTTTTGGTGAAATTTGTCACTGGAAACACTTAGATGATCTTTTTTTTCTCTAATTTGGCATTTAAGTGATTCGACAAAAAAATTTTGTACTAAAGTGAGCACTGTATGAAAGTTATGGCACTTCTAGTTTATTTCCCTCTATCTCTCAATCATTTTTTTTTTGTTGTGTCGTGATCTCCCAAGAGCAAGCTATATTGACCTCATAAACCTCCTTAAGTGGTTTTTATAGAATATTTAGATCTTAAACCATATATTTGTTTTATAGCTTAGCTTTTAGAATAATTGTTTGTGGTCCTACAAAATTTCATTGGTATTAGAGTAGGAGATCTTGAGTTTAAATCTTTTCAGGCCCCTATTTGCCTCCCCAATCATCATATATACATATTTCCACATTGTAAGCCTAAAAGTATGTGTGAAGGGAAGTATTAGAATATTTAAATATTAAATCGGATGAAATATTGATGGACAAAGTCCATTTTGCATTTCTCAAACAAAAATCTATTTGTTCAGTACATTGACATAGCTCATGATTGGCTCATATAATAAATTCACAATAGGACAAAATATAGGCGGGTGAACTCCATTTTGTAATCCTCAAACAAAAATCTATTTGTTCAGTACATTTTGATAAGATCAATATTATTCAATCCATGAAGTTCAAGAGAGATAAGAAGTTGAGCCATTTATAAAGTAAATATATGCCGATGAATTGTATAATTAGGCCATATTCCATAATGAAGGTTACACAAGGTATTTAGAAGCTTTATAGGGTTAATATATAGGATAACAAGATATTATAATAACCATCATTAACACAGTAATTATGATGTCATATTAACAAGAGTACTGTATTCTACTTCCAAGAGAGATCAATTGATGATGGTCTATTCCTTACCACTCTATGAGATAAGTGAGTTACTTAGGAAAATACAATAGCCTATAGTGGAGTGAGAATATGAAGGGTCACTTGCCCAATCAACATCAAAATATGCTCACAACCCTAAGGTAAAGTGAGCAAAATAGTGAAGGCCATGAAATATAGTATCATTGACATGATGAAGAATCCAAAGATTTGCGGCAAAGTGAGTCATACATAGTGCAGTCATGAACTAATTGACAATGTGGGCAACATAGGTCATGTAAGGACGAGTCACCATGAGATTAACAAGACTATCAACCAATTATCGATAGAGTGTAATTTGGAAGATGAGTCTCGCCTTTATCATTTGATTTGGCATTAGTCTCAATAGGAGTCATAGTGAACTTGTTATTAGTAAGTTATGCGCAAGAAAAAAGATCAGTGGATCATTTTATTCGAGAAAGATAATAACTAGAGGAGTCTAAAAAAACCACTAAACCTAGAAAATACTTAAGTGGCTCAAGATCATTTTCAAACTGTTGATTGAGATAACTTTAGAGCTTCTAGTATGATCATTGTTGGTAATAATCATGTCATTTACATATAAAAGCATTAGAATATACCCATGAGAAGTTTGCCTTACAAAGAGAGACTCATCATCGGGACTAGATGTAGAGGCATTCCATAGTGAAGCTAAACTTGGAATATCATGAATGAGTAGCTTCTTTTGATCCATATAATACTCAACATTATTGAAACACTTTATTAGGAGGATGAGTGTATCAATGAGGAGGCTCCATATAAACTTCCTAATAATGTTACCATCGACGAATGCATTCGCAACATTCATATTGAAGAGACCATCACTTGGTAGGGACAATGGCAAGAAGACTTCAAACATTGTAGTTCATTCAATTTTTGGCATGGTGATTAAATATTTGAGATCTTTCAAAATATACAAGGTTAAAGTGGAGGGAGGGTGGTACATAACGTCTTTTAATATTTTCTCTTTTTTCATTTTTCCTGGAACAAAGCAGAATTTATTTTTAGATAGACACTAGTACTCATGAAAAGGTGTACAATGAGAAAGTCATGACGAGTTATTGTACGAGCCATGAATTTTCACTTTACGGATGGCCAAAATACAAGAAAATGTGTGAACAAAATGTGAGACCAGAGCCGCAGGAAAATAAATCAATGTGAAACCAAGTCCTCTACTCATAGAGTGAGAGAGCTTTTATTTGCATAGCACATTCACATATGTTTAGACTTCCATATAACCACGCACAAGTTTGACAAGTACATCCCATTGAGAAAGCCACAACAAGCCATACAATCACATAGACATAAGACATGCTTATACTAAATAAGTCTGTAGAAGCTTGATAACAGACATAAGTTGTTTGCATCACGTGGGCTAATTAGTTTTTATTAGGTGTGGCCATGAAGATGCCATGAAATCCATAGGGCACTCTTTGCGGTAACCTTATCTTTGCCACCGGCTTGCCTTCGAAATCTTTCACATCGATTATGTGAACCTACAAGCATAGAACATGTCCAACATATCAATTAACGGCAAGCACCTTATCAATCACCGCAAGAAAAAAAAAAGGACTTAATTCTCATATAAAAGGCGAAAATTTGCAAAAGAAGCTATCATCACCTTCCGTTTCTTCTTTACGTGAATTCGAAATTCAAATTGAGGGGTAGAAATGATATAGATTAATAACCCTCTAATGTTTTCTTTTTTTGCCAAAATAATCTTATAAAAGATGATGTGGTGGTGTTTTGCCTTATTTTCCTTGAAAAATATGATGGGCAAAGTGTTGAAAAAGTTTTAAACCTATTGCATTAGTGTCAATTTAGCCCTAAACCTTTTAATGGTGTCAATTTAGTTATAAACCTTTTAATAGTACCAATTTAGTCCTAAAACTCTTGAACTAGTGTCAATTTAGTCATAAACCTTATGATTTGATGCCATTTAGGCTAATTTTGGCTAGATATTATTGACATGAATGCTAGATGATTTACATGACATTGCTAGAGCTGATGTGGACAATTTTTTAAAATAAAATCTTAATAATTTTTTATTTTTTATTATTATTATTATTATTATTATTATTATTATTATTATTATTATTATTATTATTATTATTATTATTATTATTATTATTATTATTATTTTCTCCTTTTTTCTTCTTCCTTTTGCTAGTGACTAGGCGGGTTGGCCTCACCTGGCCATGGTGAGGGTCAACCTCACTAGATTTGGTTTGGGTGAGGCCAACCCTCGCTTGGGCAAGGGCTCCCCTTGCCAAATCTAGTGAGGTTGGCCCTCACCTAGGCTAGGGCGATCTCACCAGGCATCGCCTTCGCTTGGGCGAGGGCCAACCTCTTCAGATTTGGTGGGGTTGCCCTTGCCTAGGCAAGATCTGGTGAGGTCAAACCTCACTGGGGCTCAGCCTTGCCATGGTCGTGGCCGATGGCCAGCCATTGCCTATAGCTGGTAGCTGATCACAAACAAAAGGAAGAAGAAGAAGAAAAGAGAGAAGAAAAGGAAAGAAAAAAATAATAAAATATTGAAATATTATTAAAAATTGTCCACTTCAGCATTGATTGTGTCATCTAAATCGGCCGGCATCCATATTTGTAATATTTGGCCAAAATTAGTTAAAAGGACCAAATTGGGACTAAGTCAAAAATTTTAGGATTAATTTGGCATTAGTTCAAAAAGTTTAGGACTAAATTGGAATCATTAAAAGGTTTAGGATTGAATTGGCACTAACTCAAAATGTTTAAAAGTAGATTGGCACCATTAAAAGGTTTATGACTAAATTGGCACAAATACAATAGATTTAAGACTTTTTTTTGACACTTTTCCCAAAATATGACATTTTGGATGTTTTGATAACCGATTAATCCTTTTTGAAACTTGTGATCACTTGAGATAAAGATCTAAATGCTTTTTTGGGACAAGTCTAGGGAAAGTGTAACAGGGACTATTTAGGTGGGGAAGAACTTACTTGAGTCTCATCAAACACTTCATTGTGAACAAAAGTTGCAATCCAACCATCATTTTCATCTTCTCTTTCGGCATTACCATCTTTAGCAATGAACACTGTTCCGCTACAAAAGCTATTCTCCTCAAATTTGTGATATTCAACCTTTACTGCCTGCTCGTACTCTCCTTCCTGGTCCAACATCAGTAGACTATATCCATTAAAAACTAAACAAAGAATTCTTACAAGGTGTTTTATCTAGAGGTGGAAATAGGTATTTTATTACTTTTACAATACAATTGCTTGAGAGGAAATGCAATGTTGGGTCCAACAGTCGAAAGAAGCATTTGCCATTTAAATGTTGTTAATAAGAGATATGCCAAACATTTACAATAACGTTCGTTTTCCGACTTATATCACATGGATTTGTAACTCCTAATAATGTTGATGTTCATTATCCTCATAGAATTCTCTCATTTCGTGTCAAAAAATAAGGATCTATTTTTCTGTGCTATTAAACTGTAATAAGTATTGGTAAATGTAAAAAATTTCTTGATAAGTAAAATGACTGATGATTTTTTTTCCCCAGGTAACTTATTGATAAATTACTAAGATTTCCATGAAATTACCAACTTTTTGCAATAGTTTGCAAATTACCAATTTTGTACTAATTTACTAGCTTTATTAATATAAAAATACTACTGCTTTGAATTTAGTAACTTTTATATGAAATTCTCAACTTAAATTAGAATGACTTACCAACTACTATCAGATTAAAAACTAAATTACCAACTTCTTTTGGGTTATTAACAATCATGTGAGTTTCTTATCAATATTTGTTTTTTTTTTTTAAATTTACCAACTTTTATTTTCCTTGGTTAGCAATCGCTTACTTCTACTTACTCTTTTTAGGATTACAAACTAAATTAACATGACTCATCAACTTTTCTCCCGTCATACAACTATTTAATACTCAATTATCAACTTTCATTTGAGTTATCAACCAATATTTATTTGGTTTTTTAACTTGTTATCATATCGTTGGTTGACAATCTTATATTTGCATTCTAGCAACACATTAAATTTATCAACTCTTTTTAGAAATTACTAATCTTAATTAGAGTCACTTATCAACTTTTCTTCAAGTAAATTATCAACTAATTTTAGGTTACTAGTATAATTTGAGTTACTTATCAAGTTTATATTTCTTTTAGTTACTGTTTTTTTATCAACATTTATTTACTTTCTCAACTATGCCTTGAATTTACCAACTATTATATAAAATTACTTAAGAGATTTATCAAATTTTCTCTGATTAAGTTATGGAATAATTCTAAGTTCCAACTCTCATTTGAGTCATTTACAAATGCTAGTTTTTGTTTAAATTTACCATTTTTTATAATATTAGGTCACTTAACTAGGGAAAAAGTTATTAAGTTGCTTAAATAAAAGTTTGGTAAATTTATGACCTTGGTAAGAAAGGTAACTAAAAACTTTTGCAATATACAAAAGGTTTTTTATTGTCAGAGAAAGAGGGGTTAGTAATTTGAAAAACACTAAATAAACATTGGCAACAATCTCAAGTAAAAGTTGGTAATGCAAAATTGGTCGGTAGTTTAATAGTAAAAAGTAAAAAGTAAGCAAGGCAAACAAAAGCGTAGCTAGTAGGTGAATTAAAAAAAAGAGATAATAAATAATGGTAAACAATGCAAATCAGAATTGATTATGCAAAACTAATGAGCTATATAATGGGGGAAAAGTTTATATCTCACACAAAAGAGATGATTAATTTCATAAAGTGGTTCGTAAATTTATTTCTTTCGTAAGAGAAGCACATAGAACTGTGTAAAAAATTAGAGAAGTTTTTGTTTGTTCATAGATAAAAGAACTTGAAAATAAACACAATTAAACGATGGTAACTAATTCAAATAAGAATTGGTAAGGTAAAACTAGTAGATAACTTAATTAAAAAATAAAATAAAATCAGCATTCACTCTAATTGAGTTTGGCAATTTATAGGAAGAGTTGGTAAATTTAAAAAGTTGGAAAGAAAGGAAAGTGAAAATGGTAAATCAATAGATTCTTTGTTAAGGAAATACAAAGGAACATTTATAAACAATTTTAAAAAGTAGCGGTAACCCAAAACTAGTGAGTACATCAATAGGAGAATAGTTGATAAGCCACACAAATAAAGTTGGTAATTTCATACACTAGCTGGTGAATTTAATTCATTAGTGAGAAAGGTAAATAAAAGTTGCTTTTTGGGTCAGAGATAAGAGACACTAGTAATTATAAGAAAAACCAAATAATATTGTTAACTAAGTCAAAAAATAGTTGGTAATGCAAAAACTGCAATTTCTAATAGGAGTGGATAAATTTAAAAGGCCGGTAAGCTTGACAAATGAAAGTAATAACTCAATCAAAAAGTTTGTAAATTAAAAAAAAAAAAAAAACTTTGGCAACAAGAAACAAGTTGATAAATTAATCGAATAAGTACGTTAGAAGTCCTAAAATTTATCACAAAATGATGATTAATTTCTAAAACTTCCAATTAAATGTTAAAACTTATCAAATTGGTTTACTCGAGTCTTTCTGTTAACTCTATCTAATTAGGCTAATGGGAAATGATGTTGTGACCTTTTTTTTTTTTTTTTTTTTCTTTTTTATCATTTTCTCTCTTGAACATGGTGGATGTTACTAAAACATGAAACATAGGACAAACAAAATCATTTTGGTTTGAGTCCTAACTTTTTTAACCAAAATCTTAGTTAATTTAGATAAAACAAAAGGCTATTTTTTTAAAAAAGAATATAAAAAAAGAAAGAAAAAAAAAAACAAAGGAGGTGGGCCCTTGTTAGCCCTTTCCGGCAATGATAGGGCAGTAGTGGCGAGGGCCTACCTCTTCCTGGTTTTTTCTTTTGTTTTCTTTTTTGGGTTTTTTTTTTTTAAATTAGCTTTATTTTTATTGTTAATATAATTCAACTAAGATTTTGGTAAAAATTAAGATTTGGACCAAAATGATGTTGTTTTAGTTTTACGTTTCATGTTTTAGTAAGTTGAATGGCAAGGAGGAGAGCAAGAATAATAACAAAAATCCTATCAGCATTTTCCATTAGCCAACTTTGACAGAATTAAAGAGAGGATTTGATTATACAATTTGACAAGTTTTATTAATTGATTACACTTTTTATAAGTTTCATGACTTAATTACACATTCATGACAAGTTTTAAGACTTTAATGCACTTATCCTTACATTAATTGGACAAACAAATGAATAAAAAGACCCTACAAAACTCATCCCACGCACATTAATGTAATAATCTTGTAGAACTTACTATTTTTTGTACGGCCTGGTAGAAGAAACAAATCATTGCCATCTTAGCTTATTCTAGTAGACGCCTAAGGTTACTACAGAACAAATACAGAATGATTCAAACCTGTGGCTGGTCAAAGTATAGTTTGGCCAGACCTCCATATTTGACTATTCCTGAGATTTAAAGGATGGAAAAATTAGTTAGCAAAATAGATATTGTAAAAGGTATGAATCACGAACACTGGCGATTCCACTGGATAAATCCATCTTTATTTGTTACCACAGCTCGAGCTTGCCGCTGAATCAACGAATTGAGTGAAGCCGACCTTGTTCTTCAATCCTGTGAAATTCCCATTGATGAATGGAAAATCCATGGAGGTGTGAGTGCCACTGAGATTTCTCTCCTTGACCTCTCCAGTTTCCATGTTCAATCTCCACTCGTACACACAGTGGAAAAGAAAACCTTCTTCTTCATTGCCATTTTCCCTATTTTTTGGAGAAAATTTGTATCCTCTGGAGTACCAATCAAACTTGTCCACACCCCAATCTGGACCTGGCAGTATGGATGTCGTGGCCCTACAACCCCTTACAACAACCTGTTTTTCTTGGTGAGAAATGGGAAAAATGAAGGATTATGCTCTTAAGTCAAAGCCAGAATCACACATGATCGGCAGCCTGTTATAATTGCTAAGAAAATGCTAAAAAGATGGGCTCTTTACTATTATTATGTGAGGCAAGTATTACCTCTCCATCCTCAAATGTATTGAGGATATGGAATGCGCAGCATGTTTCTACTTCGAACCACTGGACAGAATCGGCATCACCGTATCGCGGCATCACTCCGAATCTTGTAGTTCCTTCTTTATCATACTTCAACAATCTATTTCATGGAAATAACGATGCAGTCTCAGGAATTTGTCGATCTTAGCATGAATGCCTATCATTTGCGAGCGTCATTTTTGAAGGAGATGTATACTCACGGGCCTCCCCTGGCGAGATTTGAAACGTCCAATAAGAGAGGATGATCCACTATGATGTTGTACCTGAATGAGGATAAGATGATTTGATCTCTAACTTGCACGTCAGGGAATAATAATAATTTACTCGGAAGGATTAAATGAAAGACATAGTTTCATTAGTTCTTCCAAATTTCCATTGTGAAGTAGAAATTTGCATGCGGAAATATGTTTTTTTATTTTAAAGGTGGTTAAAGATAATGCTATAACCTTTCTGTGACCCCAATCTCATGGCTGAGGACACTTTTGTCTAATTTGACATCCACCTTATGAAGAAGCTCCTTTCCATCAGCTGCAAACAGGTCAAATTAGGAACAATTAGAAGCTACCACTAATTTTCAGTCAAGAATTAGCTAGTAACCGATATTAGATGGTAACTTAATAGAAGAAAAGTTAGATAGTCACGTCAATTTAGGGGTTCTTCTCTAAAAAGAGTTAGTAAATTAAAGTGTTGCTAGCCAATGAAAATTATGAAAATGGGTAACTTCATAGAATAGCTGGCAAATTTAAAAAATGAAAACAATTAGGTAAGTAACTCAAATAAGAATTGGTAATCTAAAACTTGTTGGTAACTTAATCTAATAAAAATTGGTAATTTTACATGAGTCGGTACATTAAAAGGGTTAGTAACCTATGCGTATAGCAGTTGGTAAGTCGATACAAATGCTGGTAATTTGTAAACTATCAAGGAAAGTCAATAATTTCTTATGTTTCATAAATGTCACTGGTCTTTTCTTTTGTTAGCAAGAGTTTTTTTACACTGATCGGCACTTATCAAAATTTACTGTAACGAAAAAAAAATTGTGTTGGGCACAGAGGAGTAGAATTCTAACTAAAACACTGAAGAGATGAGAAAAGAACGAAAGTCCTGTCAACCACTTGGATAGTCAATTTGCATCAACGGTTGTCGCTAATGCTAATCAAAATGTCATTCCTGTAATTGACGGGAATCTTATGAAACTTCTTCAAACAGACATGCATTGCCTATTATTTTACCACTTTCAAGTGACTAAAAAGAGAAGAAGTCTTACCAGATACCACTCCTACCACATAGAACGGTTTCTTGACATTGACCCCCATTATTACAAGTTCGCCACTCCCCGGAGCTTTCTGTCGAGCAAGTATAAATTTTGCAAACAAACCTCAAAAAGATCCGTCAGCACTATAAACATGTACGGTTTAATAACATATGAAGGTAAAAACATTTTATATAACGCAGAACCTTTGGATGGCTAGTGCAAGGTCGATTCCAATCTCCATTGAAGTCCCAAACACCAAATGTTTCTAGGGTTTGCGAATTGATCTCGTGAGGCAAATAATTTTCTGCTATCGCGTATAGCTTCCCCGAATGCTCAAACACACTTGTGTTGCACAAGAACTTGTTTCCGGCATTGAGTCTAATCTGTCGAAGTATGGGATATTAATTTTCAGGTTTAAAACAGTTCGCTTCCCTGATCATCTCTAAATTTTGGTGATATTTTGTAGCTAGAAGACCCGCGGTGATTCTGATTTACATAGTAAAAGTTTTTGGATGAGTTTGCTCCGTGAGTTTTTCTCAGTAGGATTTTCCTCGTTAAATCTTGGGTACTCCAGTTTTGCATCATGCAGTTGATAAACTTGTAAATCGTAGATCAAATTACGTTGATAGACTTGCATAGCGAAAAGCATCTCGCAAATTACCCGATTCAGAGTGAATGCAGCTATGACAGCTAATGGATCTCCTTCGATGGCAGGGATGAAGGAGGGTTTGTTTCTTTGCTTTTCAAGCTTGAGTGTCTCGGACTCGATGTACTTGTTCTTGCAGGTGATGCTCCAGTCTGAATCACCAGCCTTTTTGAAGCACAATGCATGAAGCATCCCTTCTCCTTCTACCCATGTTTCATTCGTTATTCCAATTGGGGACACCGCGGATTTTAGACACCCAAATTGAGGATTTGGACCTGAAATTGAGAAAATTTCATAAGCCAATTTGATAAATGAAATTGCCACCAATTTTTTTATTATTAAAAAGATGAATAAGCGCGATCTTGGATATGTTACGATGATGTGCACAGATATTGCATGAGACATCAGTACATATGTAACTTTTTTTCTAATGCAAATTGAATATAAATCGCTTGCCAAGATCTCTTTCCGACCTATGTTTATTACGGCTGCTTCTACCTGTAAAACCTTGGATTTTGACTTGCAATATGCGTCATACACGCATACCCAAGATTTGAAATTTTATAAATATGAAACTTAAATTTCACATAAACTTAGACTAGATACATACCATTTCTGACGAATACTCCTTCCGGGAAATCAGCTGGTAATTCCCCTTCCAAGCATGCAACTTCAACAGCTTCTCCAAGTTCTTGAACCGGTGCAAAGTTCTTCTGTTCAAGTCATTGTTTCAGAAAAATCATACATACATACAGATATGTAGTCCTTATAGATTTCACATGCTGGAATCTTCAGCGAAAATGACGCGGGAGACAATCAAGACACCATCAAGTTTGCCGTAGAGCCACTGCTCAATTTATTTAAACTTCTAGAGTTACAATTCAAATTAGATTATGGTATTTCCCTTCTCGATATAGTGAATATATAAGATATTCAGATAAAGTAGGTGTTTTTGAAAATATCATTGTCATGCCAAATATAATGTTTCCATTTAGGATATTTACCATCACCAATTTGGAAGAATATAACTTGGATTTTATAATTTCCATTGATTATTTCATCGTACGACAGTACTTTGAATTATTGAATAAAATTACAGCCTGAGAGCTCGTTCCTAGTTATATTTCTATCTAGGGTTCATGAATTATTGAAATAGTAGTATGCTTGGATTGGCCTATTGCTACCAGATTTCTGAAATAAAATTATCTGATATATTCGTTCCTACCTTCCATAGGGATACTAACGCGGCTATTGATGACTTTTTATAGTGCTCGGATGGAATTTAATCCAAAAAATGAACTTGGGAGAACAATTTGCGCAACGCCCGAAAAAGCAACCATGACGTATTGATCTAGAAAGAGTTACGGGGCACGTAATGCCGATCGGGAAAGCTCATTCCGAGCGCTATGCTATGATCAAATTGACATTACCGTCTCTAGTTGTTTTCGCCCTCAAAATTCATTGTTTAAGCCTGTTTCGGGTTGTTTGCCATTTTTATGTCCTTTTATCACGTTATTTTAGGCTTTTATTTATTTTTCTGAACTCTTTACTGCATAAGGTTATTTTTAGAACCGCAAGGCATTTGTTTGGTGTTTTCTATATATATTGGACACTTTTGTCATACTTTACAGAACACAAAAGAGATTTTTCTCAATTGTTGCGCCTGAGCACGTGTTTTGATGGAGTCGCCGAGTCTAGTAGAGAAAGAACGCTAAAGCCGAAGCCCAAAACTTTTTTTTTTTTTTTGGTAAGAAGTAATTATATATAGAGTTTTGAACCAATAATTACAAAAACCGGCGCCACAAAACTTACACTCAGCAAGACAACAAATCAGCGTGAGTGAAAGGGAACCGAAAGCAAGAGAAGCACCGCAACAGCGAGGAACAAAGCACATAACAGCCAAAATAAGGCAAAAGAGAAAGGAGAAAGCCACATAGGGCCAAAAAACTCCTAAACTAACCAAACCAGCAAAAGAGAAAAGAAGAACAAAGAAAGACCACAAAACAGGTCCAACGCCTAAGCCAATCAGCAGACGTGTTGCCGTTCAGCACCTAACTCTTTCCAAAAGCAGTCTATAAACCACTCCACGGACATTTAAGGTTGCGTTGAATAAGGAGAGAAAATGCAAGGGTCTAACCTCCAACTACGTTGGAGTCTTCTATTCCTATGATTATCATCTACGTTTCTAAACGTTAAAGCTCTATCCTTGACCACTTTGATAAGATGATTTTTGACGGCGGCGACCGCAAAAGAGTGGTTTCTGAAACTGAAGCCCAAAACTTGTTAAAGGGTAGACATACAATTTCTATTGTACAACGTACATCCTAGATTCCAGTTATATAATGATGAGATCTCTCTTGTAATTGTAACTCCATACTGGAAGTGAAAAAAAATTACGTAGTGCGACACCGTAGTTTCCCCTTTCTGATTTAAATTTCTTCTCTTTTACATTTCTCATTCCTAACTTGTTTTTGGACGAACGAATCCATCTTCACTTATCCCTTACTCTGTCACATATTGGTTCTATCAATTACGTCAAGATCAGAAAAAACTGTTCATGTTCAGCTTATCGTTCGAGCAAGAGAAACGTTGAGGAAATAACTACGAAATTTTCTGGATTTTGTGTCACCTGGTCCGCACGCACGCCGATCCTGAAGCTCGGATTTCTCAGATGGATAAAATAAGATAGTACAGAAACTCGTTGCTGAGTACCTGAGATGGCAGATAAGGTTGATCCACAAACCAGTACAAGCCATTCACCAAGACATCCAACACCATCCCTGAAGCTTTCTTAACTGTGTTGGATACATCAATCTTCTTCAACGGCAGCTGTTGCTGCAACTCCTTCCAAACAGGCTGGCCATGCAATTTTTCAAAATCAAATTCAAACCAGTAATTTTTTGAATTCATACAAGAAAAACAAAGAGATGCTCAAGTTCTCTTCTGCGTGCCTTAAGAAAAAGATCGACCACAAATATCTTTTATATACAGATGGGATTTAGATTTCGTGAAACGTACCTTTAGAGCTGGAGAAATGGACCTTTTGAGGTGATCAAAGGTGGGAGAAAGAGAATGCCTGCGGGTGGATGCATTCACGTGCAAAGCGAAAGGAGAGACTGCCATCTTTTGATTCTTTGTGCACAAGTTGCATGGTCTCGTGTCATTTATATAGACAATGTAGGTACGTGACTAAATTGGGGAATATACCAAAACAATCCTAAACCTATCATAATTTTTCAATTCAATCCTAAACATTTACATTTATACAAATTTAGTCCATTTGATCAAATATAGCCAACAATGCCAACAGACAACTTTTTAATAATATTTATTCTTTGAATTTTTTTATTAATTTTTTTATCTTTTTTTCCGTTTTTTCTTTCTCTCTTTTTTTCCCTTCTCTCTCCTTCTTTTGGTGACTAGCCAAAGGGTAGGGCTGGATTGAGCAAGGGTGAGCCTCACTAGTGGATAAGGAAGCTCGCCCTTGCTCAGTCCCGCTTGCTAATCGCCTTAGTCTAGTGACTGGCCCTCCCCTCTAGCCAATTGTCGAAGGAGGGAGAAGGGGAAAAAAAAGAAAGAAAGAAAAAGGAAAAGAAAAGAAAAGATAAAAAAATTAATAAAAATTCGAAAAAATAAAATAATATGAAAATATTATATGCCGGCGCTAACTGATGTCTACGTTAGATCTGGTTGGTCAAATTTGGGTGGATGGAATAAATTAGCATAATTACAAAGATTTAAGACTTAATTGGCCTAAAAAATAAGTTAGAACTGAATTGGTACAATTATAATAGGTTTATGACTTTTTTAGTAATTTTTCTAGACTAAATCAAATCGGGTGACGTAATTGATCTCTTGGCCCTTCACATTCAATATAACTATTGTTATATGAGAGGTAGCATCAGAACCCTTTCTTCAACTGCTCATGCATCTATACTATACACTCTATGCCGTCCCATTTAGTGACAAAAAAAAAAAAAAAATTCCAACAAATCAGGGTGATCCTTAATATAGAATCTTGAATTGGAAAAATACATTGTTTACATTCATATTTCGTCAGACCAACTTCATTACGTATTAAGGGCAAAATACAATCTCGATAAATGCATACATATAATCATGTAATGATTTGGGCTACAGCGTCATGCATTAAATAAATAAACCCTCCAATAAAATCTTCTCCTCAAATTATGAAATATAGTTTACTTTTTCGGTGCACCTTTGTGGGACATTTACGTGCAGCTAAATTCAAGACTTACGAGAACGAGCAAGAGCTGGCTAATGTTGAATTTAATTAGCTATAAACTTGTAGTCTTTTACGAGGAATCCTCACCAACCCTCTCTCAAAGCATCTGTCCGGAGGCACTTTTCTGTCGCCATGCTCATCTATATATTAGAGAAAGACCAAAAGAATAGTGGTCCACAAAAAAGAATTTGAAATCACACGATACATCTACCTTGCAACCGTCTCGTCCATTAACGTCTATATATCGTTAACAAAAGAATGACTAAAAAGGTTGGAAGTCCACGAAAAAGAAATTGAAATGCACTTTCTCATTTCACTCTTGTTATGTCGGACATCCTTCGCAGGAGGGTGGAGAAAGAGAGTTATACTAGATATTCACTTACCAACATCACCTCCTTCGCAGCGATATCAAGGTGATAGATATGGTGTTTAATTAGTTCAAGAGTAATTGGGATAGCTAGCCTAGTCATGTTGAAGAAGTTTAAAACCACGCTTGATGCATTCAAATCGCTGCCTATATAACCTCAATAGATTTTTTTTTTCCTGAGCGATTCTACTGAGCATTGCTCGAGTGTAACTTTCTTATGGTGCCAAGTAAGCAAAATGGCTAAAAAGTTGTATAATACCAATATAGATTTCAGATACAAAAATATGTGGCTAAGATTTCAAGTGTACTACTCAAACATAACCTTGCACAAGTGACTATGATGACATAGAAATGACATTCGCTCCAATCACTAAAGAACTGAATGATAAAACACGATAAAAAGTTGCCCTCGAGCGTTGCTGGAATATTCTTGCAAGTACATGCATGAAGCCTTCCCCATAAGAGTCAAAGAGAAACGAAAGCCCCAGATATGCTTTTCACTGTTAGGTTCTCTTCAATTCATGAGAACACAGTGTCCGCCCAAGAAGAATCCACTTCCTGTGCAAGGCACGTTTTCGGGGCGACTTGAAAGGAAATTTGATGCGCAGGTGGAAGGGTAGGCATATTTGATAATATCTGATGGAGTGAGAGCGAGACTAGGAAGGTCGAGAGGACTTGGACAAACGCCTAGCATCTGATGTCAAGGTCGGCATGCTGCCTTTTGGAGCTTTTGGCGTTGAAATAACAGTTTTATAGTAAAAGTGTAGGGCCGTCGTCAGAGACAAACTCAAGTTTTCGTCGCTGAAGGAGCTGGATCTCTGATGATGATTTTCATTTTGCTCCGCAGAATGCACGAGATTTAGTAGTGATTTTTATTTTTTATTTTTTTATTTTTTTTAAGTTCGTGGCTACGAGGTTCTTGTTTAGTTACCGATGTTAAATTCATTCCTAAAGGGGTTACTCTGGCAGAGCAAGTCGGTTCTCATTGAGGATCGAAGGTGTCATCATCTTTTTTTATATTTTTCATCTTTAGCGATGAATGTTACGTGGCTGCAAATTACTTTTCGTGATACTCATCGCCTATTTTTCCTCACTATACCCTTGTTTTGGGTAACGAATAGGTGAATCAGATTGAGCTTCGGTGGGCCATAAATGGATTTGATCCAAATCCACTCATTAAATTTGTATTGACTCATTTGTTTCCTTAACGATTTAGATGAGCGATATCCAACCCAATCCACTCCAATCCAAAACCACCCATTTAACTCATCCAAAAAACAAAAAACAATGACCTATTAGATCTGAAAATTCTTTCTTGTCCTTTAAATAAACCTGCAAAAATGTTTAAAAAATTAAAAATAACTTAAACGTCTTTGGCTCCTCCTCCCACTCCGCCCGCCGCACCACCACCACCCCCCCCCCTCCCCGCTCTTCCCTGCGGCGCTTGAGAAATCACTGGCTGTCCGATCTACAGTCTGATCCTGCGTAACGCCCCTATCAATAGCGAAAAGAAAAGGAAAAGATGGAACAAACAAATGAAACCGATCGAAACATTGTCCCAATTTCCTCCACTAAAAATTGGGGCTGGTATTAGATGGCTTGAAAGTTTAAATTGCGGCACTGTTATGGTAGCCAAGCCCTAAAAGAAGCTATAATTATTTCTAGTAGATTATGATTGACCGTCATGAATTTCTTCGACTGTAAATGCTGATTTTTTTTTTTTTAATTCTATATCGGTTGTTCATGAGCCCACTTAATCCCAGCTCCCCAAAGTTTTTAGTCCCACGTGGGCCCTATAAAATTGAGTAGTTGCAACTGAGGCCCGTTTGTTTTGCAAAATAATAGTTTTCTTACATTTCGGCATTTTGTTCGTATAGAAAAATAAATCAATAGAAAACTCATGCCTAAATTTAGGAAAATGATTTTCTTTTCAAAAAATCAAAAAAAAAATCTCAAAATATAACTAAGTATGGACATTTGGACCAGAAACTCTATGTTTGGATACAAAAACCTTAACGCTAGTTTCTAAAGTTCAAAACCAGGTCTCCGACATTTAGGCCCAAATCCATTAAGGCTGGGCTCGAAGCCCTAGTACCCATGCCTGATGCCTCGATACCCAAGCCCAAGTCCAAAAAGGTTGTGCTTGGGTGCCCGATCTTAGGCCCGGGTCCACAAAGGTCATGCCCAAGTCCTCAGCACTCAAGTTCGAGTCCTTGGATACTGAAACATTAGTTCTTATAAATTTTAAAAAAATAAATCAAAATTTTATAATTTTTATTTTATTTCTTTTCCTTTCCTTCTTCCAATGACCAACCACAAGTGAGAGACGAGCTTGCCTAAGATCGATGAGGCTTGTGCTCACTAGATTCCAAGGAACTCGACCTCATCAGTCTCGGGCGAGGTCAAGCCTCATTAAGGTGGACCTGCTCAAAGCTGGTGAGGCTTGAGCTCATTGTAATATGATGAGGGGGAGCCTTGCCAGCCATGGGTGAGCTCATACCTTGCCTATAGCCTCTTGTTGGTTATTGTAGTGGCTGGTGATCGGTTAAGGAAGAAGGAATAAAAAAGAATAGAAATAATAAAAATAATTAATCAAAAATTCAAAATTTTTGGTTTCTTCATAATAATCAAATGAAATTTTTTCTATCAAATGATAGAAAATATTTTAAGTTCATTTTCAGCTTTTAAGCAAATAAAAAAATATTATCATTGAAAAAAGTCCTTGAAAAATATTTTCAGAAATATCACATTTTCGTCCAAATAAGCAAAGCCTCAGCGATTTATGAACACTAAGTGCAAGCATTACTTAATGACTCGTAAATATTACCCAGTTTGTACCTCCTCGAGGTTTGTGCTAGACGTTTCCTTGCCCCCACAAATTTATTTTTGGAAAATACCAAAAGACATATCTTGTCTTTCACCATTTACATATTTGTGCTTTTAAAAATATCAAATATATACTTGAATTTACCTTTGGAAACCACTTTATACCTTCACACCAATTATCATTATATCCCATTTACAACAATGTCATTTTCTTTCCAAAAATACCAATTCCTATGTGCCAAATTTTCACACCCATCATGAATACTTAAAACCAACTAGAAATCAAATCACCAAAATCCTAAGTAAGATGCTAAAATGAGTTTGTAAAGTGGGGCCATTTAGTATTTTCAATGTAAAATTTTTCTTTGAGGTTAAATAATGATATTTGCAAAAATAGACGTAAGTTGTTATTAGATTAAAAAAAAATGAGATTTTTGTTTGTAGTTTCCTTTATTTTATTCCTCCACTGTTCCCCTAGAATTTCAAAAGTTCTGAGTTCTTACTGCCTATATTTTCGCCATGATACACGTGACATAGAAAGTTGAAGATTGACCCTATGTTCACATCCTTTAAAGATGAAGGCAGTGAAAAATTTGGAAGCTCATGCCTTTTTAAAAATGGATCTAAATAGGTGATTGCCTTAGTCTAATCGTATGCCCATTGCCCACTGACTGACTTCTTTCTTGCCCCTTTCTTTAAAAAAAAAAAAAAAACACTCTTAGCCTTACCCGGAAAAACCACGATTTAAAATGTATTAAAATCACGAAAATACGTATAAAACCAACAAAAAAAAAAAAAACATATGCAAAAGGGAGAAAACTTAGGAAGACAATTCGATATGCTAATGATGATCACGAGACTCGATCCCGACTGGAACTATATATTTATATCCCTCGGGACAGATTTTTGAGTTGGCTTGGGCACAAGGGTAGCATGAAATCCATGGGGCACTCTTTGAGGCAATGCGATTTTGGAGACTAGCTCACCTTCAAAATTCTTCCTATCAATTATGTGCACCTGCAACAAAAAAAAAAAATAATAATAATGATAAAAAATAATGAATTATGATAAGTCACACCTATAATTATGTGCAAAGCCGGTAAATTGATTCACTTCCTTTTCGAAGGTGGGGGGGGATTTATACTATTGGGAGCTAAAAGCAATAACAATTCGATGTAAGTGTTCATTGGATTGGAAAAAAAAAAAGAAGTAAATTTTTTAATGAAAAAAGTGGAGTACTAAAAATGAGCTAGGAATTTCAGAATATTCAAGAAACGGAGAAAGTCCTTGCACATTTATAGATTAAGATTACATTTGGTTAGATTTTCTATGTAAAGGGAGTTAAAAGAATAGATACGTAAAACTCACTTGAGTGGCACGGGCCTCTTTAATGTGGACAAGAGTTACCACCCAACCATCACCCCCATCCCCACCACCATTGAACTTATGATAGTCCATTTTCGCTGTTTGCTCCAACATTACCCAATCACCAATCCAAAAATGACAATTCCAGAAGTAAAAATTCAATGAGTTGCGTAAGGATTAAAAATTTGATCACCTATCATCGCATGAAAGAAGAAATTCAAGTGGTGAGTATTAAGAATGTGACTGTTTATGTGGGCAAATATAATCAATCAGATATAATTGTGAAGATTATCATTAGTCTTAGTATTTCGAGACTGATTATAATAATTTCTTGTCATGTATCTCTATATAGATAAAAAAAAAAAAAAAAAAAAGGGATGGCACTCACTTGTGCTGGTGAAGATAATGTCAGAAGTTGGAAATACTGTTAATTTGGGGGAAAAAAAGGAGAAGATTTATGATGATAAGTTCCATATGAGTTTCCAATGGATCATCGTCCTAAAACTATTCGACTTCATAAACATGTAAATTTCTATACATATTAAACTTTTTAAGATTTTTTTTTCTCACAAGCACAAGCGAAAGGCCTTTATTTTGTCAATGTGTATACATGGGCAGATTGCTTTGTGCCCAAAAATGCAGTGTTCCTTTTCCGTGCTAGCTCGGTAAATTTTAATAAGTGTAAGCAAATCCACAATAGATTGAATCAGGCTACAATAATGCACAACAAACTTCGAAATTTCACTCGGACTAAACAAAATACCAAATCGATTTTATAAAATCCAGTTCCAGGACGCCAAAAAGTTTTTTTACAGCATGATTTTATAGCTCAACAACATTCAGAATTAACCCAGCAACACAATCTTAAATTACAGTTTCACATAGAAATTTTTCTCCGATTAAAAGAATCGAGGTTTGGAATTCTTACTAAGCACTTCCAAGAGACGTTGATTCAACATATTGAGATGTCCAATTGTTGAAGTTCTTGCCATTTGTTTCCAGGTCTTCTCGATGATTAAGAATTGATTTTTGGGAAATGTCCATCCTGGTTGAATTTTAGTCAATTCTCCTTGCCCAAACAAGGCCATGATATTCATATGACTAGGATTAAGCATTTAAAACATCAACAACGTTGGTTCGGCATGTTGAGATGTCCGATTGTTAAAGTTCTTGCCATTTGTTTCCGATTCTTCTTGTTGATTAAGCATTGATTTTTGGGAAATGTCCATTTTGGTGAGTTTTAGTCAGTTTTCGCTCCCCAAACAAGACCATGATATTCATATGACTCGGATTAAGCATTTTTTTTCAGTCGGTGGATTGACCATTTAAAACATTAAAGATTTTGGTTCAGCGTGTTGAGATGTCCAATTATTGAAGTTCTTCCCATTTGTTTTCGGGTCTTCTTGTTGATTAAGGATTGATTTTTGCGAAATGTCCATTTTGGTGGAGTTCTAGTCAATTCTCCTTCCCCAAACAAGACTGATATTTATATGACTAGGATTAAAAATTTAAAACATCAAGGATGATGATTCGGCATGTTGAGATGCCCAATTGTTAAAGTTCTTGCCATTAGTTTCCGGGTCTTCTTGTTGATTAAGCATTGATTGTCGAAAATGTCCAATTAGGTTGAGTTTTAGTCAATTCTCCTTCCCCAAACAAGACCTCGATATTCATATGACTACGCTTAAGCATTTGAAACATCAATTGATGTCTTCTTGACTCATAGCTGAATTTGCTCTTGATGCTGATTGGAAACAGCTAATTGTTCTGATTATGCACTGCACACGTCCTTCTTCAAAACAGCTATTACTAGATTAAAGCGAATTGGCACGCAACAATCATATCTAAGAAACTTATCTGCATCAAAACATAATTTATATTGCTCCAATTTCATGAGGCAGATGACGGCATTGAGCTGATATTCCTTCATCAATTAGATTAGGGGTAATTTATTGTGGTAATTTCTTGCACCATCTGCAGATTTTGCAAATTCATATCGAAAACGTGCTTGGTGGCATCATTAAAGAAATGTCAAGTGAGCGCTGTAACTAGTACAAAGGATTAGTTAACAATGGGCGAGCAAGTGATAATCTTCACTTTGATCTATCTTTGCCGGTTTTTCAGGCGGTTCTGTTTAAAATCCTGATTTAGAAGGCAGAATCTGATGACAAAATTATCACGAGAACAGGTTCAAAGCTACAAGTAATATGATGGTCCTACTCCGCGTATGCTCATCAGTGCAACAACCTCCACCATATGCAAGCTATAAAGAGGAGAGGAACACGAAGAATTAAGATCATCCTATTAAAGGAGAATCCTTCAAGCCAACTTTTCCCGCAACTCCTACGTTTAGATGGTCAAATGATAATGCTCTTAAAGGAACTGCAAGAATTAGACAAACAGACTGATCGGATACGCCCAAGCTGACGATATCTCCATCCCAGCTTCTGTATAAATAGACGCTCCCGTTAGTCGCCAAACACAAATCTCACCATTTCCAATGTACTCGAATCCGCATTCTAGAATAACACCACCAATGGCTTTCGTTCATCTCCTCTGCCTAATCGTCTTGCTTTCCAGTATGCAGTTTTCTCTTGCCAATGGCCAATCATCTCCAACTCGATCACAGAGCAGTGACTTACAAACCTACATTGTCCACGTGACTCCCCCTGACGTCCAGCACCTTTCTGAGTTGAAGGATCTCGAATCCTGGTATTACTCATTTTTGCCCACAAATCCTACCACCTCAGGGAACGAGAGGCGCCTGCTTTACTCTTACCAGAATGTGATGACCGGCTTTGCAGCAAGGCTGACTCCTGATGAAGTCGCCACAATGCAGGATAAGCCTGGATTTGTGGCAGCTCACCCTGAGCAAATATATAGTCTCCAGACAACGCACAGCCCCCAGTTTTTGGGCTTGCCACTGAATCAGGGATCTTCCAATAGTTCCACCATGGGAAAAGGAATAATCATTGGAATCATGGATACTGGTGTAACCCCGGACCATCCTTCATTCAGTGGTGATGGAATGCCGCCCCCACCAGCCAAATGGAAAGGGAGGTGTGACTTCAAGCCTTCCCAATGTAATAACAAGTTAATAGGTGCCAAGACCTTCGACAGCTCGGCTAAGAAAAATGTGACCATGCCTCCGACTGACGATGTCGGACATGGCACTCACACGGCCAGCACTGCAGCTGGCGCTTCTGTGCAGCAAGCCAATACGCTCAGGATGGCTGAAGGCACGGCAGGTGGCATGGCTCCATATGCTCACTTGGCGATCTATAAAGTGTGCTTTACGACATATTGTTTCCTGGGCGACATACTTGCTGGACTTGATGCGGCCGTTGCAGATGGCGTTGACGTAATCTCCATTTCGATTGGTGGTGGCTCTGCTCCATTTCATATGGATGGCATCGCGATAGCCACTTTTGCAGCCGTTCAGAGAGGTATCTTCGTGAGCTGCTCTGCTGGGAATTCCGGTCCTTTGTCAGGCTCGCTATCGAACGAGGCTCCATGGATTCTCACCGTTGGGGCGAGCACCATCGATAGAAACATTGTCTCCAATGTAAAACTCGGAAATGCAGCGGAATATGAAGGTGAGACACTATATCAACCCTCCTTCCCTTCAACTTTACTGCCACTTGTGTATCCTGGAATCGATGGTACGGAAGAGTCCATATACTGTGTCCCCGGACAATTAAAAAGCAGTCAAGTAGAAGGGAAGATTGTCTTGTGTGAAAGAGGGTACGTCGGCCGGTATTTCAAAGCGATTGAGGTGAAAAGAGCCGGTGGGGTCGGTATGATTATGATGAACCAAGAAATCGATGGATTCAGTACCTTGGCCGATGCTTATGTCCTCCCTGCGTCTCATGTTAGCTACTTCGCTGGTAACAAGATCAAAGCCTACATCAATGCGACTAGAACTCCTACTGCTACCATCATGTTCAAAGGAACTGTGTTTGGAAACCCGACCGCTCCTGCACTCACTTCTTTCTCTTCGAGAGGCCCAAGCTTGGTTAGCCCGGGAATTCTAAAGCCGGACATTATTGGTCCTGGCGTGAACATATTAGCAGCATGGCCGTTTCCCATCAGAAATGACACAAAAGCAAAGTATTACTTCAATATAATTTCTGGCACTTCCATGTCTTGCCCCCACCTCAGTGGCATCGCGGCTTTGATAAAGGGCATTCATCCATACTGGTCTCCAGCAGCAATCAAATCGGCTATCATGACGACGGCTAAGCAGCTGAACATCAAGCAAGACCCAATCTTGGACGAAAGGCTTCAACCTGCGGATGTCTTTGCCATCGGAGCAGGCCATGTCGATCCTGTAAAGGCCATCGACCCAGGATTCATTTACGACATTCATTCCAACGATTACATTCCTTATCTCTGTGGTCTAGGATACACCGACAAGCAGGTGGCTACAATTGCTCACAAACCAGTCAAATGTTCGGGAGTATCTAGCATTCCTGAGGGAGAGCTGAACTACCCCTCATTTTCGGTCAACCTCGGACCTCCACAGACTTTTACTAGGACTGTGACTAATGTTGGAACGGACTATTCGCCTTATGTTGTCACGGTAGTTCCTCCACAGGGTGTGCATGTCACCGTGAAGCCCAACAAACTCAACTTCTCAAAATTGAACCAGAAAGCAACGTATTCAATCACACTCAGCCGTGCCAATCCCACTCAGGAGGTCGCCAAATTCACCCAAGGATTTCTGAGGTGGGATTCCAAGAAGTACTCTGTCAGGAGTCCAATTTCGGTTAAGTTCAGTTAAGAAGCAGTTGTGAGCAGAAATAAAGTGATAATTAGCTTGATGGCCGGTACTTTCGTCTGACCACGGTCCTGTGATTATAAAGAACGTGGATATGTTATCTCCCTTTGTCTGTGTAAAACTTGATGGAAATGGATTTCTTACATTACTACTACTTATTAGTGTACTATAAGAAAAGCATAATATTGTCTTCATCTGGACCTAAAAGCGATGTCTACTCAGATAGTTTGGTGTCGATCATCTACATTATCTATCTCTTACATCTAGTAGAGACTCTAGCCCAGTGAGACAATGAAGAAGATAACGGACTCTAACGCTCCAACTTGGAATGTTATTCACAATAAATAGGACCATCCTCTCGGTGGAAATTGGGTATTATTTGAGTCTTCAGTTTTGATAAAAAAAATAAAAAATTGATGGCTTCTTTCTCAGGAGTTCTTCTATTTGTCCGGTCTCTACCGGTTGTAGTTCATTCTTTATCACCATGATTTACCTCAAATTTGGTAAGTGAGGGAAAGCAACGATGACTGCTGCTGAATCAATCATCAATGGGTACTGATGTGGACTATCTAGCTAATGTTTGCCCTTTAAATTGGCAATTTTTATCATGGTTATCTGTTCTTGCTAGCAACTTTGCATGATCAAACAAGAGGACATAATAGTTTACAGCAAAAGAACTTGATAGAGCTATAAGAGGAGTTCTTTTCTTAACTCAACTGTAGATTCTAGAAGTTTTGGCCTTCATCCAGTGGCTGGCGACCCTTGTTGGCCATGATGAAACCACCATTTATTATTAGACGAGGCATATTTAATATAACGCATGACGAGATCATGCAAGAAACCCGTCGGAATATCATATACTCGGTCATTATAATGAATGACTAAATCCATTAAGAGGCACCCCAGATGCTCGCTTGCGCATGATGCGTGTGAGCATAAACGGGCATGGACAAAAATTGCGGACAAATTCGACGGTGATCGCTCTCTCTCATCTCGATTTCTCCCTTTTATAATTTCCTTTTTCCCTTCAAATAAGATAAACACCTATCAAGTATCCTCAAGTTGACCAAAATATTTGAAATGGTACACTTGGAGAGATCATGTCATAAAGTTCACTTGTAACTCAACATAACCTTTTGAGATCGAAGATCAAAGAGGAATTGCATAATTTGTCAAAATATACTACACAGAGCAATTTGAATTTAATTTGAGATGTCATATATTCTTGTCAACGAGATAATATTAAAAGTGTGTCTCTCTCTAGTTTCAATTTGATGATGTCCGCATCATCAAATTGTTGCTAGAAACCAACGCCATACTTAACCTAGAAAGGACGAGTTCCTTTCTTTTTCATGTTGAGAGCGCCCAAATCGCTTGTATATTTTCGCCACGAGAAACAAAAAACAGAACCTTGAGAGCTGCAAATGTTATCTACAAAGTGGTCCCCGTTTGGTGGATATCTACAATGAAAATTGAAGCTAAAGACGAACATTAAATTACTAGAGAGAGAGAGAGAGAGAGGGAGAGGGGGCGAGGGGAGAGAGAGAGAGCTTTTTACGACACTGAAACATATCCTTCGCTACAAAAAGATCATGTTTACACTGATGAGACTGTTAAGCTATTGTTAAATAATACCTAAACATTGGGGACATATAGTAATTTTATAATTCTCAGATATTCTAAAACAGCAAAAATTTGAGGGAAAAGAATTAAAATAGAAAAGAGAGAGAGAAAGAGACAAGAGACCATCTTCATCCACTTTGGCCCGTCTCAAAAAAGACACCCAGCTGTCGTTTGTCGACGCGGATGGATTTTAACTTACTTTGGTTTAAATTAATCTCTCTGGCGGAGACAGTAACAAAAAGGGACAGGAGAAAAACAGATTGTGGAATCTTAGACATTTTGGGTCATGACTGGCTTGTTTATTTGACAATATTCGCAAGAGGACGAAATATTGGCGGACGAACTCCATTTTGTAACTCTCGAACAAAACTTTATTTGTTCAGTACATTTTAAACATCAATGTTATTCGATCGAAGAAGTTTAAGAGAGATTAAAAGAGCTATTTATATACAGTTTCATCTTACGAAAAAAATCTATCTGAACTTGCTCATATCCACCGTAATATTGTTTGCAAGATAAATATACAATATTCACAAGATATCGAGATGTTTTGTATTGATAATATTATGAAATATTGATAACAAGAGTTTCTTAGATTCCAATCTCAAAATGATAATATTCTTCATAGTTCTTGTCCCGAAATTTACCAACAAAATGGTCAAGCAGGCCGTAAATGTAGGCATACCTAGACATTAAATGCACTTTCAAATTTTAGCCTTTTGTCTAGAACAACTCCGAGACAGACAAGGTAGTGCAATATGCTTTCAAAGTAGTAAATCGAATCTTATCAGGCAACAACTCCAAGACAACTTCCTGAGGACAAGATAAAGAATCTTTTTGGATAAGTGAAGCTCACACAAATTTAAACTCATTGGGAAATGCTAAGAGAATTTGCAAACACAAGCGTATGATCACGACATTCCGCATCACATTATGGCTTAAATAATGCTGATTGATCATAGTTAGCATGTATAGAGGATAAAAAGTCATTAACGAACTAACTCGTCTCCTTTTGCATACAATGCGTATTTCCTATCAAATGACACTGATGGGCAAAATCTGAAGTAGAATTCCAGTGATAAGCATATTACGGGCTTCCTTTACTTAGTTAATGTGACCAAACTGAAGTCACATAGATGGGTGCGAAGTGTTTCAAAATCACATTAGGAATAGATTAACCTTATATTTTGGAGGCTATGAAACATATATACATAGGCCTCGTTTGGTTCGGCTTTGGGAATGGGCTTTGGGACTCTAAAGTCCTTTGGCCAAATGCAAACGTGTTTGGTTCATTTTTTTGAGCAACTTTGGCAAGATGCAATTACATCTCCAAATGACTCTAAGGGCCTTTAGCCCAATGTAGTTCTAGAGGTGCTTTGGAAAGTTGCATCTTGGGGATGCAAGTCTTCGGTACTGTTCATCTTCTCCAAACTACCGCCGGCCAAGGGGTCGTGCACGCCGGCGACCGCCGCCTGAGGGTCACCCGACCCTGGCGACCGTCACCGGACCTCAGGCGATGCTTGGGTCGCACGACCTAGGCAATTGATGGCTTGAATTGTGCAACCCAGGCGATGGCCGCCTAGGGTCGCCCGACCTCAACGATCGTCTAGGGGCCAGATCCAGCCATTCGGCCGCCAAATCCGGCGGTTCGGCTACCAGATCCGACGGTCCGGTGGCGAGACTTCAAAAAAAAAATACAAATATTTGTTATATTTTTTAATTTAATAAAAATCATTTACAAATGCAAATTTTACCAAACGGTATTTTAGCCAAAATTATTTCTCAATGCAAATTTTACCAAACGTTATTTACATTTCGGAAAATTCCCTTCACCCAAAGGTATTTGCATTTTTGCAAATGCATTCCCCAAAAGCCGAACCAAACAGGCCCATAATGCATTTTAATGCCATTAAGTGGCGTATCTAAAACG
Source organism: Eucalyptus guilfoylei (assembly GCA_016097605.1). Taxonomy (NCBI): domain Eukaryota; kingdom Viridiplantae; phylum Streptophyta; class Magnoliopsida; order Myrtales; family Myrtaceae; genus Eucalyptus; species Eucalyptus guilfoylei. Next base: position 31,415,396 of record CM027862.1, read on the forward strand.
GCAACCGGCGTGTTCAGTCCACGAACTCTCATGCTATCTCTCTCTTATAAATTGATCTATCCGTTCATACTTTACATTTTTTTTTTTTGGGGGTCAAGACGTACTTTGAAGTTGACAACTTCCAAATTCGATGTATTTTATAGAATGAACCATTCGCAACTCACATACATATATTGCCAAATTCAAATAATTGAAGAGCACATCCAAATATGTCTAGACTTCCATAAACACGCAGCAGTTGACCAAGTACATCCCCATGGCATAATCATAGCGAGTCATAATTACATAGACATAAGACAAGCTGTGGCATCTGAAAATTTTGTCGACCCTTAGATGCGCGACAGTCCATAGCTAAGTGATGGAGGTATCATTCGGACTATGTCATTGATATCATTTATGGGCGTTGATTCGTATTATTGTTGGATCGATACGTTATGTTTAGTAATGGTCCGATCGTTGCAAGAATTGTAATCTTGTTGAGATCCCTTTTCTTGAAAGTCATTGGTAAGACCAACCTTACTCGCTTTGGCACTATATCGAACTAGTTTCCCCATACCGATACTTGACGTCTTCATATACATGTTCGATGTGACCAAATATGAAGAAAAAGAAATAATAATTTTGGACCACCTCTCTCCATAGATGCTACGTGAACAATTCCATAATAACCGTGCATGAGGACCATGCACGATCAAGCCCACCTCGTAATTGAGCAGCAAGAGAGTGAAGCCGAAATGCCCCATACTTGTGTGGGAATTTAAGGTTTTATCTTGGGAGAAATTGGACCATACCGCCATAAATTAGCTGGCCCAAATAACTCAAGAGACCCTCCCTTGATTGTCGACTAATCAAGTCAACAATCATCAATTTTTCTTCTCATTAGTTGACCCAATTAGTGCCAGCAACTGCCACGTTGCTCTTTGTCCGGTGGCCAGCACAGGAGGAGAAACCGAACAAGGAGAGATACGCCTCCTCCACCTGTCCATTGCAGCTTTAGCCACCTAAAATTCTGCATGCAAAAAGCTAATTAAATTGCTAATCAAAGAACAAAAAGGGGGTTCGGAATTAAGGAGTAGAGAGAGAGTGAACTGAGCAGAACCGAGAGCAGAGAGAGAGAGTTGAGCGAGAGGAGCGAGCACACGAGTGTGAGCCGCGGGGAAGGAAGAGAAGGACCGCCTTCTGTCCGTGCTCGAGCTGCTGCCGTCGACGCTGCCTGCCTTCGCCGCTGATTGAGTCATGCACGAGGTCCCGAGCTTCCTGTTTTGTTTGCCGATTGAGCTTAGGAGTGAGGCAAGTAAAAGTTCATTAATCTATGTTATGCATGCTGTGATTATCTGGTGAAGTGCTGGTAGATTTGACAAAATGCTGAAATGGAAACTGCATGTTGGGTTTTTGGATGATTGAGATGAAGTAGAACTAAGAGATTGAGGAAGAACATAAATTGTTCTATGTGGTTTCGGTTCTTGGCTGAAGTAGGGATTGAAAGGTCTACCCATGGTGAAATTTTGAAGTGAAATAGCTGTGGTATAGGCGCAGGATACTATTGGGTCCATGGTCTTCGAATTTGATCAATTGTAATTCGGCAGTTCTATAGATTTTCTAGGGATAATTCTAGTGCGATTTTGGTCCTGACTTCTTCATGAATGTTGTAAAGGATGGTTTAAAATATAACATATAATTTTGTTCAGATTTTTTGAAATCCATATAGTGGTATAAGTTTCTGTTAATGAACGGTGTTTTCTACTGATGTGTAAATTCGGTGATATAGGAACTTTGAAACCAAGTTGCGTGATTTATTATTCTTTATACACAACGAATCTGACTTAGTGTCCTTCACGAAATTTCTTCCTTTAGATCTCATCTATAACATACCAAAATTTTAGAATTTTCTGAGTTCATTTAGGGGTTATTCCGAAATTTTCATTGAAACTGTGCATTCTGATTTTTGAGCTGTTTTGTTCCGAATTTGCTCAATTTGTCCCAAAAGTGAATGCATCTTGGGTTGTTATTTGACATGATGATATTGGCATTCAGCATATCATGCAATATTGAGATTTGATGAGACTCAAGGGACATCTTGTTATTGCATTGAAAAGTGTTTTTGGAAATTAAGATGTTAATTGTTATCGTTGGACCCTCGGGTCAATGATGCCCCGAGAGTCGGGATGCCCAAAGGATCGAATGAGTCAATGCCTTGTGGATGCCTGGTTGTATTTTGAATACATGCCCAGAGGTTTTTCCCCGGGAACACCGGGATGCCCGGTTGTATGCTTGTCGGTACGTAAATCCGGAGGGTCAGGGTAACCATTTTCATGGTGTGCCCCGAAGGTTCCTCGTGATGCCAGGTGGGGTGCGAGATGCCTGGAGGTGTGACGTAACACACTCTGGATGCCTAGTGGCCCTGTGTGGCTGAATGCCAGAGGCTTTCGCGACGCCAGGGTGGGTGCGAAATCCCATAAGGACGCAAACATTGATCCTCTAGGGGGTGAAACCTTTTGAATATTAAAACTGATGGCTCTACTAAGTGTGTGTGTGGTCTGGTTATAGGATTAAATTGTATGGCATGGAATGGGACGTATCATAACAGTTTGGCCCTATAATCGGGACTTGTGTGACTGGAATGATACATCTTGATATTGAAACTGCATTGCCATTGTTTTTCAAAAGTCTTATCGATCTGATGCATACTCATTTTTGATTACCTGTTTTACCTATCTTGCCTGGACTTGATTATATGTTTTTTTTTTTTTTTTTGATCTGTCTTGTATGAATCCAGATATTGATAATACTGCACGACATAGCTTAGTGAATCTTTTACTGCTGAGTAGCTATACTCACCCCGTTTGGGGACTAACATTTCAAACTAGAAGATATGCCTCTGCTACCAGTCACCCCCGGCACATTCTATGGTATACTAGTCGATCTTGAGTGTGAGTGTATGGAGCACCATCATCCTGAGATACGAGGGTTGGTTTTTGTTCGAGTGCGGGTACTGATCATGTTTGACATTGGAACTCCCACTGGCCCAATGATCCAGGAGTTTCTAACTGTGTACGTCCGCCGTGATGGGAGTATGCTGGGGCCATTGCCGCCGCCGCCAGCTGATGGACCGATCGGGGTGTGACCGAGAGTGATGGTTAGCGAGATGAAGCATTTTTGGACCGCCGACACTGACTGATGGACCTATGTGCACGGTTGTTGTAGAGTCGAGTACTTTTGAGAATAGCCGAGTTTAGAAAAGTCTTGGCCTTTTGATGTACTGACTCGTGATGTCCATCAAGTTATGTAAATAAAAGTGTCCGGCTTTAACTTATAAAAGTTTTTAGTTGGTGTGCATCGCTTCATATCTTATGATGGGGAGTAATCGATTATGCTTCCGCTATACTTGCTACACAGAGACCTATTCAAAAGAGATATATATATATATACCCCCAGGAACTTTAAGTTATATTGAAATTTCACGGTATCAGAGTAATATGTTTCAGGACAGAGAAAGGCAAGTGATCTGTGGCGACCCTAACGGATCGGGGGCCATTCGGGGGTGCCACACATGCTAATACTTATCAAGCCAAGAGAAACTTAATGATAGCATTAAGTTGTCGACATCTTGTGGCCTAATTATTGTTTATTAGGTGTGGCCATGAAAGTGCCATGAAATCCATATGGCACTCTCTAAGGCAACCTTATCTTTGCCACTGGCTCGCCTTCAAAATCCTTCACATCAATTATGTGAACTTGCGAGCATAGAGCATTTCAAACAAATTAAGGAATGCCAAGCTGAGTATGTATTAACGCATCCCCATAAATTTTTACTATGGATTTGCTCAAAGAGATTTAACATCATTTGTGAGAATTTGGATTTCATGGTCTTTCATGATCATTTCAAGTTTTTCTTTTTTGAAAAAATAATCATATATAGAAGATGATGAGGTGTTGTTTCACATTTTAACCTTCGAAGATAGGAAACCTTGTATGTTCTAGTACCATTAATCCTCATTGTATCTCACGGTCGCTGGCGATATAGATCTATGCTTTTATGGGCAAGACAAGAGAAAGTGCAATATGGAGTATTCAGGTAGTTAAGGACTTACATGAGTCTCATCAGACACTTCAATGTGAACAAAAGTTACAATCCAACCATCATCTTCTTCATCTTCATCTTTGACACTACCATTTTTAGCGACAAACACACTTCCGCTACAAAAGTTGCTCTCTCCAAACTAGTGATATTCAACCTTCACAGCCTGTTCATACTCTCCCTCCTGTCCCAATCAAAACTAATAATGCTTAAGTCCTAAAAACAACGAAATAATAATTGTGGACAACATAATGTAGCTGCACGTATGCCCAAAAAAAAAGGAAACAAAATGCAATTGCATGAAAGAAAACTTAATGTTGGGTCAAGATGCTATTAGCCCGTGATTCCTGACCCCAGTCAAAAGGAGAATTTGCTATTCAGGTGGTATTAACAAGAGACATGTCTAACCACTGGCCGTGGTGGCTCCGCTGGGTAGGCTTCAAGCCTTTGAGGGAGAGGTCGGGAGTTCGAAGCCCCTGCGACATAAGTTGTAGGAAGGCTGGTGGGCCATTAGGTGATTGACGCGTAGCGCCGGGGTGGTGGTCTCCCCACTAGCGGTACCTGGGGGTTTACATGGCGGCTGTTGGCTAGGGCGGTTAGTCCAGCATAAAAAAAAAGAAAAAAAAAGAGACATGTCTAAACTTTTACAACAATGTTATATTTTTACCTTATATTACTTGGATTTGTAGCTTCTAATAATGTTAGAAATTTGTGCTATAATTACCCTCGCAGAATTCTACTGTTTTGTGCCAAAAAATAAAGAGTTCTTTTTCCGTGCCGGTAAATTCCAGTTATCATTGATAAGTGTAAAAACTTGTTGATAAAGAAAATGACCATGGCTTTTTTTTTAGGTAACTTGTAGCGAGTTGCTAATTTTTTTTTAAATGAAATTATTAAGTTTTTGTGATAATTTATAGATGATCAATTTTGTACTAACTTACCAACTTCAATCGCATAGCTTACTAGTGCTTCAAATTTAGGTAGAAGAACAGTTCAAGTGCCAAAACTTCGGAAATGTACACTTAAGTGCTAGTTTCGGAGTAAAGTGGAACACTTAAGTGCCACTCCAGCCAAAATCCGGCCAAATTGCTAACGTGGCAATTTTCCGATGAGTTGGGTGCAAAACGGCATCGTTTTGCTCGCTGACGTGGCGAAAAAATGCAAAAACGGCATCGTTTTGTGTTTGATGTGTAAATAATTAATATAAAATTAATTAAATTAAATTTAAACTTAATTTTATTTAAAATATTCTAAAAATTAAAAAACTTAAAATTAAAACAAAATTTTAAATTTAAAAAAAAAAATGGGTGGGGAGCCAAAGGGGGTGGGCGAGGGCTGAGCCCTCGCCGCCGCCATAGGGAAGGGCCGGCGACGGAGGGGGGAGGGTCGGCCGGGGTTGCCGGCGTCGCCGGCCCCTAGCCAGGGCCTGGCGACCCCAGCCGATGCTCCCCCCACCGTTGCCGGCCCCGGCAATGGTGGGGAGGCGGCGAGGGCTCGCGGGCCCTCGCCGCCGGTCGGCCGGTGTCGCCAGCCCTTGGCCAGGGCCCAGCCACCTCGGCCCTTGGCCAGGGCCCGGCGACCTCGGCCAATGCTCCCCCCACCGTTGCCGGCCCCGGCGACGGCGGGGAGGCGATGAGGGCTCGCGAGCCCTCGCCCTGGGCAAGGGTTGCAGCCCTCGCCCAGATCTGGTGAGGGCTCGCGGGCCCTCGCCGCGGACGGCCGGCCCTTGGCTAGGGCCCGGCGACCTCGGCCAATGCTCCCCCACCGTCGCCGGCCTCGGCGACGGCGGGGAGGCGGGGAGGGCTCGCGAGCCCTCGCCTAGATCTGGGGCGAGGGTTGCGGCCCTCGCCCAGATCCGGTGAGGGCTCGCGGGCCCTCGCCGCCGGTCGGCCGGCGTCGTTGGCCCTTGGCCAGGGCCCGGCGACCCCGGCCAATGCTCCCCCCACCGTCGCCGGCCCTTCCCAGCGATGGCGGGGAGGTGGCGAGGGCCCACGAGCCCTCACCCAGATCTGCGGCGAGGGTCGCAAGCCCTCGCCATTGGTCGGTCGGGGACCGGCGACCCCGGTGGACCCTCCCCCCTTCGTCACCAGCCCTTCTCGGTGCGGCGGGGAGGTGGCGACCGCGAGGGCTCAGCTCTTAGCTGCCCCCTTCGGCTCCCCACCCCTTTTTTTAATTTTTTTTTAATTTTAGGTTTTTTAAACTTAATTTTTTTATTTTTTAGGTTTTTTAATTTTAAGTTTTTTAATTTTTTGAATATTTTAAATAAAATTAAGTTTAAATTTAATTTAATTAATTTTTATATTAATTATTTACACATCAGACATAAAAGGACATCGTTTTTGTTCGCCTAATGTGGGAAGGCATACTTGTAGGGAACTAACTTGGTTTTCCATGGTTCTAAGTCTAGACCCATTCAATGGTATTAGAGCCATGGTTTTGTTTGTAATAATATCCGTTCCATGCGCTTAGTAGGTAAATCCAGTGCTGAGAAGATCTCTTCACATTATGTCAGAACAACCAGAAATACTTGAAGTACCTGTTTCTCTTGTTACGGCTCCGTCTTCTTCAACCTCTTCAGTTTTTCGGATTTCAAATGCTTCTAAGATAGACTATCTCTATGAAGTCTCTCTTAATGATGAAACCAAGATCTTTGAAACCTAACTTCCCTTGATGAACCCTTATTCTGCTTTTGCTAAACCCACTTCATCATTTTTTCCCATCCGCTCTATACGACAACTCATTCGCCAGACTCCGAAGGAAGTGAAAGAGTATGTTCAATCTTCCAAATTCGACCAACATCCTATTCCTGCTACTGAAAGAGTACTTTGTTACTCTTTAGTTCCCTCCAGAATTTCCTAGACAATGGATTCAACAGGGATATTCCCATGTGCATTATGGTGATGTTCGTCTTGCTCTTACTTTTCATGGTCGAAAAGGTTTGCCAGTTGTGGCAAGAATTGCTTTATTGGATACCAGGTTTTTTAAATACCAGCATGCCTGCATAGGCACGGTTCAAACCACTTTAAATGCTGGAACAGTCTTTGTAACATTGTATCCAAATTTTAATATTGCTCTTTTAGACCCTCAGTTACTCTATTTTCTAAAAGTTCAAATCTAGCTCACTGGAGCCCCTCGGACTCATCGACTCAATAGCCGCAACATTGCACTACCAGATGGTTTATCGAGTGCAGAACCATGCTCTCGACTTAAACTTCCACAATGGGAATGAAGATGCACTATTCATCTCCATGCAGAATGACCAAGCCTCCTGCATTCATGTTCCCAGACAAATCCCGAAAGAAAAATTGGCTACCCTCCTTCCGGAAACATGGATCACCAACTATGAAAAATTGGACCAAAGCAATAAGCCTTTCCAGTCTTCAGATTCTAAATTTGTCAGAAAGAGAGATGGCACTGTTTCCATCAAATTTGGCAAGGAAAAGGAAGAAAGTCCTTCTATCTTCCAGACCCTCTTCATGATTGAACCATGTGTTCCTGAGTCAATTTCCGAGCCAGATCCCAAAAGGCTGGTTAAATTTTTTAATAGTGATGGGCATCCTGTTCATTACTACAAAGACCAGTATGGTCATTGTTTTTGGGATCCATTCTGTCAATGTTCTTATTGTCTAAACTCTCCTGACGAGGTAGATCCATTTGTAAAACCTCCACCTCGAAGGAAGCACAAAAGGCCAAAAGATTCTATGTATCAAAGGCACTTGAATGGAGATCCTTCCATTGATACTCTTGGAGAGTGTGATAAATTCCAGTTTATGGTTTCCTATGCACCGACTCCACCACCAGAGTTCAATGTTTCTCCTCCTGTATCACTAGAACCATTATCACCTCCTCCATTTCCACCTCAGAAAAAACTAGCCATTTCTCCGTTTTATAAGCCAATTGTTAAGTGGGCAAATAAACATTCCTACCCACTTGAAGTTCCAGAAGAAACACCACCCAGCTCTACCATTGCCATGTTCCATGAATCAGACTTTCCTCCTCTTGTTCGAGAAAGTTCTAAACTCTCATTTCCTACACCAGAAGAGTTTATTGATCCACAAAGCAGATATCGGCATGTCCCAAAGATACCTGCCCCTATTGACGTGGATGAGCATGGAAGACAGAAAAGAACTCCTGTTGTTGAAATTGTTCTAAATTGGCAATCGGAGACTCTTCTTGCACATAATAATGCTTTCAAAGCAATAGATTCCAAGATTGGAAATGTGCAACAAGATTTACGAAGATATGATGAAACCACCAAGAAGATGCTTTCAGACTTCCAGAAGAGGCTTCATGTCTTGGAATCCGGACAAAATTTGGGCTATCATTATCTTGAAAGTCCCAAGGTTGAGATAGATAAGCTCAAAAGGCAAATTCAAATCCTTGAGGAAGGAAAACTCAACCCAGGAAGAATCAATCCATTTCCTTCCACTCTATGGACAGAGATCCTTCCTTCTCTACTTCCGCCACCTCAGACATCTATCTTTGCTACCCTTCCAGACATTCCTATTACTCAAAAGACAGATGTGGCTGAGATGAGAAATCGTCTCAGAGAACTAGATCGATTAAGGAAAGAAAAGGGAAAAGAAAAGAAGATCGAAGCACCCTCACCCTCGTTGGTTATAAGAGAAAGGCTAGAACAATTAATGTTGTCAAACCCATTAGAATTTTTTCTCAGAGATTTGGGTAATCAGGAACCGCAGCCTAATCCTCCGTAGCCTCCACAACAGACTGATCCTGTCATTCCAACAAATCAGATTATGTTTCCAACAGCATCAGCCTTTCCAAACATCTTTGAAACTGAATCAGACTCGGTATCTCTTGCGTCTTCATCCTCCTTTTCAATCCCTACTATTGACTCTCTTCCCATAGCACCAGTAACCTCATCAATATTCATGGCTGATCCTCCAGACTATGATATGGACTCAAATCATTATGAACCAGAAGTTGTTCAACCAAACAATTTCTCCCAAAATATCGTCGCTTTGTCAAAACAGTTTTTCACTATTGATGATATTCCTTATCGCAAATGGCCAGACAGACTTGAAGAATTTTATACTGGCTAAACACCCAAGCCATTACCAATCAGGACAAGTATGATGTTCTTTTTAACTTTGTCACCAGATTCACAGGTAGCCTCAAACTTTGGTGGGCATCTGTGTCAGAACAAGATCAACTTCACTTTTTACTTGCACCAAGCTTTCAGTATGCCATCACCCTTATGGACCACTTCTTTGTGGGAAAACCCGTTGATCTCGTGGAACTCAGAAGAAGAGAATTTTTCGAAAAAAGGTGATGTTCTCTTCAGAAAAAACATCTTGATAAGTATTATCGAGAAATGCTTCAGCTCTTCTATCAAGTCGGAGCTGATGCACATTTGAAGCATGTTTTCTTAACCTCCATTCCTAAAGAATTATCTCAACCAGTGGAGAGAAATTTTCTCTCTAGACAGAGGAGAATCCATGATGTTACATTGGGAGAACTCCAACAAGAAATCCATTTGTGCTTAGAAGACTTGTGTATGAAGCGTAAGATGATTCGGTCTTATGTCCATGACAACAGAGAACTTGACAAGGCATGTTCTCAAAGAGAACTTAAAAATCAAATGCTCCAAGAAAGACGTGACGGTTCTTGCGGAAAATCCTCCAGGAAGAAGAAGCATTTCAAAAAAATTTGGATAAACAAATCCAAGCATGGCTCCAAGCACTTCCGAAGAAAGAAGAAATGGCGATATCTACGCAAAAGGAAAGATCGCTCAGGCCACAAAAAGTCAAACCGATGCTTCACCTGCAACAAAAAAGGGCATTTTGCCAAAAATTGTCCCCAGGCGAAAAAAAAGGTCAGAATCATTTGATACATCATATAAAGAATGAAACTGGTATCCCTCTTGGGAATGATGATATCGAATCTTTATTCTCTGCGGATGAAGAATCATGTGAACAAACTCTTTGTGTTATCCCTTGTTATCAAACTCTCAGTGATATTGATTCAGATTCAGATCCTGAAGATATCTTTCGCATATCTCTCACCCCTGCAGAAGAAAGCACTAACATATTTTCAAGCTAAACTCATTGTCATCATTTTCCTGTGAAAATATTCACTTCAAAGTTTGCTAAACCAATCACCGTTATTGCTCTCATAGACACTGGAGCTGCTTCTTCAATTTTAGACACTAAAGTTCTTCCTGAAGAATATTGGACTTCTTGTGTCCAGTATTTCAACTCTGCCTTAGGAGATACTTTCTCTACAAATGTGAGAACTACTCCCATAATTGTTCAGTTTTTCCACGGTGTTCCATAACCACAAAAATCTTTGGCTATAGTCTTCCCAACAAAGATTTGATCATTGGTTGGGATATCATGACTCAAATTTCTCAACTTCGCATCATCCCTGGAAAATGTCTTAAGTATAAAGACCAATTCTCTGAATTTGTCAATATTCAAAGACTTTTCTTCATTGAAATGAGTTTGCTAGATCCGATCATGCAAAAGTTGCTAGAATCCTGTTCGGAATCTCATTCTGAATTTGTTTAGAAATGTTCCCATCCTTTATGAAAAAACCCAGAATTCTTTATTTGTCTTCCTTTCAAGAAAAATGAAGATATTAATCCAACTAAGGTGAGTCATATGGGAATGAATCCAGAACACTTGATTTTGGCTCAAAGGGAATGCTCAGAATTACCGCAACAATGCCTTATTGAGGTTTCACACTCTCAATGGGCTTGTGAAGCTTTTTATGTCAACAAGCATGCTGAGCAAACCAAGGGAAAAATGAGACTGGTAATTAATTACCAGCCACTTAATCTTTTTCTCCAAGATGATAAATTCCCTTTACCTTGTAGAAACTCTCTTTTTGCTGGATTATCTAAAGCCCAAATTTATTCCAAATTTGACCTTAAAGCCGGATTTTGGCAATTGGGCATTCATCTTGAAGACAGACCCAAGACAGGGTTCTGTATCCCAAACCAGCATTTCCAATGGAAAGTTCTTCCTTTCGGCCTAAAAGTTGCTCCATCCCTGTTTCAAAAGGCAATGTGTCGAATTTTCCAGCCAATCCTGGCAAGCGCAACAGTTTATATTGATGATATTTTGCTTTAAAATTCTAATGAACAATCACACTGTCAACTTCTTGAGCAATTCGCTGAAATTGTGAAAAAGCATGGTATTATGCTTTCCCAAAGGAAGATGAACATAGCCCAGACAGAAATCGAATTTCTAGGTATGCACCTTAACAAAGGAACATACTATCCAAGGCCACATATTACTCGAAATTGCTGAAATTTCTTGAAAAGACTTTACAAGAAAGCAAGTTCAGCAATTTCTTGGGATAATTAATTATCTCAGGGATTTTGTTCCACACATTGCAAAATCGCTAATCCCATTGCGAGACAATGTTAAAAAAGAATCCCCCACCTTGGGGAAAATCTCGGACTAGTGCGATCGTTGGACTTAAAGAGATCATGCAATCTCTTCCTCCACTACAAATTCCATCAATAGGAAAAAGAATCCTCTAGATTGATGCTAGTGATGAATATTGGGCTACTGTCCTATTCGAAGAAATTGATGGTAAGAGACATCTGTGTGCATATAAAAGTGGAAAATTTTCTCAGGCTGAAATGCATTATCATTCCACTTTTAAAGAAATCCTGGCGGTGAAAAATGGAATCAAAAAGTTTGAATTCCATCTTATTGGCCATCACTTCCTAGTTGAACTGGATATGACATCTTTCCCTCAGATGACCAAATTCAAACAGAAGCAGGTTCCAAATTCTCAACTGCTACGATGGGCTGAATGGTTTTCAAAATATTCTTTTGAGACCAAGCATATTGCTGGAGACAAAAATGTGCTTGTTGACTTCCTCTCAAGACCAAAAGCACCAGTTGAAATCAACATGTACGTCATGAGACGTGCTTTTCATATGCATCAATGTGGTGAGAAGTATAAAATTGAGAAGATCAAAGATTGGCCAAGTTGGAAGTATCCCCAGGAAATCATTGAATATATCCAGAATGATAGTCTCACTAAAAATCTGGATAAACTCATGTGGCAATGCCACGCAGATTTGTTCAAGTTTAATGGAGGTTCAATTCTCAATCCTTTTAGATTAAATGCAGATTATCTGTTCATACACCCTATAACCTGGAAAGAAGATGATTTTCTTGATCAGTTTCGATGGTTATTATGGTACTTAACCAATAAGTACTTAATAGCTATAGAGATTCTAACCAGAAGATTCATTGCCAACCTCACCAGGATATTTGGACTTGCCAGAGGTAAGATTAAAAATGAAAATGACAAAAATATTTTAGATTTCCTCAATTGGTTTTGTCCTCCAACCCGTTGGAAATGGCTCCTCGAGAAAGAATTGAGAACCACACAACCAAACCCTGAAGTTCACACCATTCTGTTCTTTCGATGTCCATGGCATTTTTTCACAAATAATGGCCACATTATCAATGCCCCAGAGAATATAGGTACCACATCCTATAAACCCTTGCTAGACAGCAAGGACGCTCGAATTCACAAATCATATCCAGGTCCTGTTGGTTGCTGTGAACACCAATATCAAGAACTCCAGAGAATCTTATGCCAAGAGAACAAGACCATTCCTCCAAATGCATGGAATTATGATGTACCCACAGCATGGGATCATTATAACCTCGCACCAGAAGCCAAAGAAGCACTCGAAGAATTCAGACAAGCCGCATCATCACAAGATCACCAAATGGTAGACCAAGATGACATTGCACAGTCCTCTCAAGACCCCTATGCTACATGGGGAGGTCCTCTTTCTCAAGACCCTTATGATCAAGGACCTTTGTCCTTATCTCAAGGCATGGACACATCCTTCTATGCACAGCCATCCAATTGGCCTCAGCCAAATCCTCCTGCCGACACAACATATGACAATATAGATTGGGAGCAAGAACTGGCATTTGCAACATATCCTCAAGAAGAAGCATCCTTATCCCATCGGCTAAACCAGATCCTTACACTAGAAGATCTTGAAGCACTTGAACAAAAATATGATGCACATCTTCTAGCAACAGAACACAGCTCAGATGACTTAGACTACAGTTATAATGCTCGTGACGGATGAGACCGCTGAAAGATCAATGTCCGTACAAGTTTACTGTAGCAAGTTACTGTTCACTTTTACTATAGCAGTAGGCTAGGGAAATCACTGTTTACTGTCACTATTCATACCGTGCGAATAATTCCCTACCGAGATTTTCGGAAGCCTTTATCTGTTCAGGACCCGTGTGCTTTAGTCCTTGTTTGTTTGTAACCTCTAATTGCCTATAAAAGGCGAGGAGGATGTATTGTGTTGGACAGAGTCCCTGAAGTAAAGTGAATGTTTTTGTGAAATCCTCTCTATGACTTTCTAAACTCCTCCTTCTTCTCCAGCCTTGTAGGATCCTCTAAGAAATGCAGCTCGGGTAGTTATAAATGTTACCGTCCTGGTTCTATTTGGGTGTCTTTAGGCTCTGAAATAAAGGACAGAGTGGTTTTCAGCTAAAAGGCTGTCTCTAAAGGGCTTGAACTGAAGTTGTTCGCCTATGTGGGAAGGCATACCTGCAGGAAACTGACTTGGTTCTCCATGGTTCTAAGTCTAGACCCATTCAATGGTACTTAAGTGTTCCACTTTACTCCGAAACTGGCATTTAAGTGTACATTTTCGAAGTTTTGGTACTTAAATGTCCCTCCGTGCCAAGTTTTGGCACTCCAGGTGTCCCAAACTCCAAATTTACTATTTTTGTTTTTTATGAAATTATCAACTAAATTAGAGCGAATCTCTAACTTTTGTCGAATTAAAATTTAAATTATCAATTGGATTATCAACTCTTATATGAGTTTCATTATCAATGTTTAATATTTTTTGCGACTTACCAAATTTCATTTGTCTTGGCCAACAACCCCTTATATTTACTAATTCTTTATTAGGGTTATCAATCTAAAAAAGGTTGGAAATCACTCAAATAAAGATTCATAAATTTATATGAGAGTAGGTACATTTAAAGCATTGATAAGAAAGACAAAAAAAATTGGTAAAAGATTAGAAAAGCTAGTCACTTATAAACTATCAAGAGTTAATAATCTCATAAAGTGTTGGTAACTTACTAATAAGTTACCAGTACATCTATTGACCGATCATTTTTTTTACGAACAGTAGAATCATTCTTTTATCCTTCTCACATGAATATAAAGACACTACAAAACAAATCATACGTACATCAACACGATAACTTATAGATCTTTTCTTGCACCACTCGGTAGACGAAATAAATTAGTCTCATCATCAGCTTATTCTAGCATATGTCTAAAATAATTATGTGACGAATATAGAATGATTCGACAACAACAAGAGTGATTCATTGAAATTAGAGAGATGTAACTGTTCGTACCATGAATTGCTCAGCCAGTGGTTCCTCAAAGTATAATTTGGCCAGACTTCCAAACTTAGGCAGCCCTGAGATTTAAAAGGATGAAAAATTAGTAAGAATAATACGTATTGCACGCAGTATTTATCATAAAAGCTAGCGATTTCACTGGTTAAATCCATTATTATTCGTTACCGCAGCTAGAACTTGCTGATGAATCGACGACTTGAGTGAAGCCAAACTTGTTCTTCAAACCTATGAAATTCCCATTGATGAATGGAAAATCCATGGAGAAGTTAGTGCCACTGAGATTTCTCTCGCGATATCTCCGGTTTCCATGCTCAATCTCCACTCATACACACAATGAAAAAGACAACCTTCTTCTTCATTTCCATTTCCTCTATTTTTCGGAGGTAATTTGTATCCTCTTGAGAACCAATCAAACTTGTTCACACCCCAATGCTGGACCTGGCAATATGGACGCCATGGCCCTACAGCCCCTTACCACAAACTGTATTTCCCAATTAATTGGTGAGAAATAAAGAAAAACGAAGGATCCATTTATTTTGCAAAAATTGAATGATTTATAAAATATCTTCCTAAAAATAATTATTTATATCATCCAAAATAATTAATTGATAAAATATTTTTAATATGTGTCTAAATATTTTTATGGATGGAGAAATTATTTTTCGTTCATTTATTTCTATAAATAACAAGCAATCATTTAAAAAAGAAAAAAATTATTTTTAAATCATTTATTTTTTGCAAAATGAATGAAGATTTAATTGGTAATTTCTTAAACGTCAATGGCACATGTCATTATCCGGCTAATGTGACTAGGACATGCCAAGAGCCAAGAGGGTATAAGAAGCTGTAAGTACCTCTTAGCGGATTGTGATTGTGAATGGCCATCCTGAAGCCATGAAAAAAAGCTGGAAACTTCTTACATGCGTGGGGCGTTCATAAGCACCCTCAATCCTAGACTAATGTTGTGGGTCCCATGTGGGTCTTGAACTTTTTTTATGTTTTATGTTATATATATACTGAGGAACCATCGGAGCCCCCTTTCACTTACGCTATTCGGGTTCACACGACTCGCCGGTGCTCGGTGGCACCAGTTGGGTCTCGTCGCAAGCCGCTATTTAGACGTAAAATCTCAGGGGAGGCTAGCACAGGACCCCAACACCCATGACCCCTCACTTAAGTCATGTTAGCAACGCGGGGATTCGAACTCTCAACCTCTGCGGTGAAGGAAAGAACGAATATCAACGCGGCTTCCCATGGTTGGGTTGGGTCTTGAATTGTTGAGATCAAGTGGGTTCAAGAATACCTTATGCGAGACAATATTTAATAACTAGTAAATGCTACCCTAATCAGTTTCTTCTAAAGATTTGTGCTACGTAATTTATTTGCCCCTTGAAATCTATTTTTTGGGCTAATGCCACAAAAACTCCAAACTCATATTAATTTTCGAGTCACAAATAATCCCAAATCCTTTACTCTACACTAATTTTTGTGCCATAGAAAAAACATAAGCTATTACACTTAAGCCTCATTTACCTAAAAAATTCCAAACAAATATTAATTTAGAGGTAAATATGACACGGATAATTGGTTTTGGGATTGTTTAACATGGAAATTAATTTCTAAGTAAATATTTCATAATTGTCTAGCCTAGGATTTTCTATGATGCAAATAGTAGTATTGAGTAAATGTTGCACGGATATACCAGTTTGAGATTCTTAGTTGTATTAAACCTTTAAACTTTTGGGAAATATCGTAAAACACATCTCACATTTCACTCAATGATCACATGAATAGTTCTACTTTATAATATATCATATACATACCTCAAATTTACCTGTGGAGATCACTTTGTACCTTTGCATCAATTATCTTCTTGTCTTTATTTACGACAATGTCATTTTCTTTTCAAAAATGCTTATCCTCGAATCCTCAATTGTCATACCCACCCAAATCACTCAAACTCAACTAAAAAAAAAAATTAGAAGCACCACAATTCCTACATTGAAAAAAGGAAAGAGATTTTGTCCCTATGGAGCACTATCCTCGAAGACTATAGCAACCGACAAGCTACAACTAGTGGACATTCCTATTACTGAGGAGGAGCATTCCACACAATGGGCTTTGGTGGCTAGCCCTAATAAGCCACCGGGGCATCCACGAAACTACTTAGTTGGAATTGTCAGGGTTTGGGCTCACCCCTGACAATTCGCGCTCTAAGGGTCCTTGTGACTCAGGAAAAGCCCAATATTATTTTTCTAATGGAGACTAAAAACCAAGAGTAGATGGTGCAGTGATTGAGATGAAGATTGAAGTATCAAAACAGCTTTTTGGTGAATCCAGAAGGAATATCGAGGGGTTTGGCTATTTTCTGGGATGACATGGTTACCATAGTAGTGGATTTGTCTTCGGCGTACCTTATCAACGCGCAGTGCCGACTTCACGACAATAGGCAGCTTATGAGACTCACTTTCCTACATGCCCCAACAGATTTTAATGACATAATTCTCTTATGGGAGGATTACAAAGAGTAAGTATCTTAAATCATTTACCTTGGCTGGGTATAGGTGATTTTAATGAAGTTTTGTACCATTGGGAAAAAGGTGGGAAAGAAGATGGCAGAAAATTTTCATCTTACAGCATTATGAGATTTTTTACATGCGTATTCTTTAATGGACCTAGAAAGCAAGGGGTGTGCATTCACATGGACAAATAGAAGGAATGGAGAAGAAAACGTTAAAAAAAGGCTGGATAGAGCTCTATGTACCATGGAGTGGAGAATAGCATATCTACCCGCGAAGTCGTCGCCCTTCCAGCCATCGGATCGATCATAGTCCACTTATTTTGTCACTTTTTCCTACAACAGGTCGTAAACGCGATATTTTAGGTATGAAGCTGTTTACGGGAGAAGATGAGGAATGTAGGGGAATTGTGAAGCGAGCTTGGGAAGATTCCCAAAGTAAAAATATGTCGACAAATTACATTTAGTGGCTGATTCAAAAAATCGTGTGGAGTAAAAATGATTCCCTAATGCACAAAAAGGATAGATGGGCTGAAATGCGAACTTCAAACCTTGATGAACAGCCAAGACATATAGTACGACCATCACAAAATTCAGCACATCAACCAAGAGATCGAATCACTATGACGACAATAGGAAATGTTTTGGGGTATGAGATCAAGAATCAAATGGTTGAAATGGGGGGATAGAAATACAAAGTTTTTCCATGCAACTACTATTCAACGGAGAAATAGAAACAGAATATTCATGCTGTTGACTGATCAGAGAGAGTGGGTTAGGAATGAAGAAGCAAGCTCTTAAGGACATGACGGTGAATTTCTTCAAAAACATTTATACTTCAAAAGGTCCTAGGAATTTTCAGCCCATTCTAGACCACATCCCAATCTTGGTGGATGCATCTATGAACCAATCATAAATGGCACTTGTCACCATGGAAGAAATTAAAGAAGCTACTCACCAATTGGGACCTACTAAAGCTCCCGGGCCGGATGGGCTACATGGCTTATTCTTTCAGCATCATTGGAACGACATTAGAGGTGATATCTATTGAGAGGTCCAGCACTTCTTCGAAATAGGAACTCTAAACCCAGCCCCGAATAAAACACAAATCACACTCATCCCCAAAACCCAAAACCCAGAAAAGTTAGGATAATATCGACCTATTAGCTTGTGCAATTTTGCCTACAAAATTATATCCAAAATCCTCACAAACAGACTGAAACCCCTATTACTATACTTAATTGAAGCAAAACAAAGCGCCTTTGTGGGAAGTCGGCAAATTCAGGATAATATTCTAATTGTACAAGAAGTGCTACACCGATTAAGAACTCGTGATCGACACCGCAAATTCCAAGCTATCCTTAAACTCGATATGCAAAAGGCTTATGATCGTTTAAAGTGGGACTTCCTTCAGGAATGTCTAAGAAAGATGGGGTTCTGTGAAGAATGGATTAAGTGGACCATGCAGTGTGTCACAACAAGATCTCTTACAAAGATTAAGTTCAATGGTATATCCTTGCCCTATTTCAAGCCGACTAGGGGTATTCGCTAGGGAGACCCTTTTTCCCCTTATCTTTTCATCATAGAAGCTAATGTCCTCTCTCTTATGATGAAGCAAGCCCTTGAAGCAGGCACACTTCATAGGATCCGATTGAATAGAAATTGCCCCACTCTTTCTCACTTATTATTTGCAGATGACTCTATATTTTTCCTAACCGGAACAATCTTAGAATGTCAAAATCTGGCGACTATCCTTCACCAATATTGTTACACATCAGGTCAAGCTATAAATTTAAATAAATCAAGGATATTTTTTAGCCAAGGGTGTCTAGAACAACTACGGAGAAACATGGCGTCGGAGCTGCGAGTTCCGAAATTGTGAAAAGAGGGAAATATTTAGGAATCCTTCGGATTGGGGTGCCTCCAAAAAGAAGTGTTTGCTTGGATTCTCGCTAGAGTAAATATGAAGCTAGAGAGTTGGAAGGAAAATATGCTATCCAAAGCTGGTAAGGAAATACTTCTTAAAGCAGTAGTGCAGGCAATACCCCAGTATGCAATTTCAATTTTTAAAATCCCTGTATCTATTCTCAAAGCTATTGAAAAGAAAATAGTTAACTTTTGGTGGAGAAACAACAACAAAGCAGCTGGTCTACATTGGAGAAAATAGGAAACTCTTAAGCTCCGAAAAAGAGGAGGGTGCTTGGCTTTTAAGGATCTCCTCACTTTTAACATCGCTATGCTTGGAAAACAAGCACTGGCGTCTTTCTCAATACCTTGATACTCTATGGAGTCAAATCATGAAGGGTTATATTTTCCCAATTGTGACTTCCGGCAAGCGAGGAACGCTCGCCCCATCATGGGGTTGGCGAGTTTACTAGCGGGGAAGAGAAGCGATCGCCCCTCGGGTTAGGTGGGTAGTGGGGAATGGACATAGAATTTCTATTAGGGAAGATAAATGGCTGAACATGGGACCAATTGGAGGACCCGGAAGAAGAAATGAACATTGTAAAGTGGCGGATTTGATAGATTTTGAAGCTGCTGAGTGAAAGAAGCCCTCTTGTGGTCAATGTTAGATCATCGAGCCCGAACGGAAATTCTCGCTATCCACTATTGGCCTCCCTACTACGTAAGATAAAAAGCTGTGCGGATAAACAATAAATCCGGAAGTTACACGGTGAAGAGTGGATACTTGCTGAACAGAAAATGTATAATGCCTTCAAGAGATCACATGCCAACAACATCCCACCAGTTCAACCCAGACCTATGGAAACAAATCTGGAATGCAGCTATACAACCAAATATAAAATTCTTCTGATGGAGTGCATGTCGAAATGCCTTACCTACATTGGATAACCTATACAAAAGGAAGGTTGTACTCGCACCTTGTATGTCCAATATGTAATATTGAATCGAGAGGATCAAGCATACACTCCTCCTACGCCCATGGACAACACGTTTATGGTATGACCCATCCTTGCAAGTCGAAATGAACCGAGTGTGTTTAACCCGTTTTGATAAATGGTTACGTAAAGCTCACACAAGTTCAAGAAACTCACAATGCTTTGACCTAATTGCGACTACATTATGGTGCATATGGAAGGATAGAAACCATTTCATATTCAGGAAAAGCCCCCTTAATTCTCATCACACCCTGTTTAGAGCCAGAACATTACAAGAAAGCTACGCAACATGGAATCCTAAACCAAGAAGGCAAAAGCATGGTGACAACTTACATAGCAAATGGCAACCCTCAAGCCCTAGCGTACTCAAAATCAACATAGATGCATCATTTGGACATGCCTCCACAGCCTACACATCAACAAACTCAAGCCAAGAAAACCCACTGCCAAGTACTGGACATTACTTAGCTTTACCCCGAGCACCAGTCAGGCCTAGCAACCCCTCAACCACCATTCCCCCAATACCTAATATAACTTGGGCAGCATTTCAAAATAGTTCAAAAGCAATGCAAGGTCCACAAAGGAATGCGAAAAGGTCGATCCACGCGCTTGATGAACAGTGACCCCAAATCTTGAGCACCGGTGCGGAAATGGTTTGACCAAACCAAATGATAAAACAAGAAAAGCACGAAGAACTTATCAATGGCGTCCACTTTGCACCCAACAAGCGGAACAGCCCAACCACCCACATCGAAGGGCTTAAATCTTCCTCCATTAACATGCGAGATCAGCCGTTGATTACGGGGATCAACGGATCCGTGAGCGAACCGGTTTGTTGGCACACTTCAACTACCCATACGCCACGTGATTACTCGTGAGATGATCGAGCCGAGAAGTAGTTCTTGGACATTTCGAACCAACCAGCGAGTACCTCCAATCCGTACTACTCCTGTCCACATAGCAACTCGACGCAAATCACAAGGGAAAGATTAGAAGAATTGAGTGTTGCCGCGGTAGCCTTCACACGAGCCCGGATTTGATAGGTGAAGAGGACGGTGGACTCTCCGACAACAAACGGCGAGATCCCCACCAATGGAGCTGCAGTTTATAACTATAGCAATGCTGGATGAAATGCTCGACCCATTCATCGTGCATGTTTGCTGTAGCCATCCCTTCTTTGTCCAACTTTGTGGACGAAACAAAGATGCGACGATCGAGATGGGGAAAAAGTAGCCGACGATGGTACTTGAAACATCTGTGGGTGGGCGAGAGGTTCGAAAGAGTGGAGAATGTTGTAGTTCCAATGCCAACTACGAGGATGGATGGATTTGACAGAATCGAGGCTGCGGGCGGTGTGAGCGACTCACGAGCTCAGATCTAGACATTGAGGAAGATGGTTGTGCTTCAAACTCCTAACAAAGAAACCCCCTAGATGCGGAGCCGTGGCTTGTATCCGGGGACGCCCTTAGGAGTATCATTGATGGGTTTACTAAATCTATAGAGGCAAAATCAGCTAAACAAGCGAGGCACAAGTATTGGTTGAAACCCTAGACTTTATCTCCTCAAAGATTGCCCCTTAATAGACCAAAACAAGAGATACACATACATTCGATCAGGCGCCGGGTGGCTGCGGTTCTCTTCAAACACCCTAAGTTGGGAGGTGCAACCTTTTGTGGAATAGGCCAAGCGCAAAACTAGAAGACTCTTCGGGTATTATTTTAGTCCATTGTAATCGAGATACAAAAAAGGTGGCTGACTAGCTAGCCAAAGCCAACGAATGGGATGCCTTCTTAGGAATTGGGTTAATAGTCCCCGTGTCGCTCTTTTGGATTTAGTGTGTGCCGATGTAAAGATGTTTGTACTAAAAACGTTTCTTACTAATGCATTTCGGTTGTTTGTTTAAAAACAAAAAACAAAAAAAAACAAACCACTCAAATCTTAAGTAAGATGTTAAAATGAGTTTGTGGAGGAGTAATTTGGTCTTTTTAATATGAGTTTTTGCTTCGAGGATGAATGTCAACGATATATGCAAAAATCGATGCACACAAGTGGTTATTGGAACAAAAGTGATCTATGTTTTTTCGTATTTTTTCTTTATTTCTCCCCCCAAATTTTCCCTAAAATTGTAAAGGTGCATCAATTTGGCTCTGAGTTCTTACTGCCAATATTTTTGCAGAATTCAATCACTTTTATAACAGTGATATAGAAAGGTGAAGATGAACTCAAAATCCCCTTCTCACATCCTTTAAAGGTAACTGTAGTGAATAATATAGGAGCTTTGCTTTTTTTAATCTGCATGCAAGTTTGTGGCGGCTGATACATCTTTATGTCCAAGGCCAGTTGAATGAATCACTTCTTTTTAAAGGGGAGACGAAGAGAGAGAGAGAGTTTTATACTATGGGGAACTAAAAAGTGATGATAATTCCATGTAATCTAAAAAGGGCAATTTTGGTATGAGAAAAGTAGAGTAAAAGTCGAATGACGAATTTCGAATATTCAAGAGGTGGAGACTTTAATATGCAGTGTCGAGTGTCCATTTTAATCTAGATTAGATTTTATTTAATTTCCTATGTAAGTGTGGGAAATTAAAGGATAAGTACGTAAAATTTAGTTGAGTTGCATGGGTGGGAATCCGTCCCCACGATAGCTAAGCTCGGGTTTCCGAAGGAGCTCGCCTAGAGGCCACAAGGACCTGAAGTTGTACTCGAGACTTTCTCAATTCCGTGTTTCATAATTTTTCAATAATAAGCATTGAAAAATAATAGAACAAATATTGAAAAATAAAATCATTGAAAAATAAAATCAGCGAAATTTATCTTACGTGAAACATGTAGAGCCTTATCCTAAATTGACGTGTATATGAGGACAAACAAATTTAGGCATGTTTGGTAACGTTTATTCCTTCAATTTCCGTTTTTTAGTTCCTCGAATAAAAAAAGAACAAATATCTATTTAGTAAACGTCTAATTAATTTTTTCCGAATAGAAAAGTGATTGGGGAATAGATTTGAAACGAAATAAAAGTAAAAAAGTAACTTCTTATTCCTGCGAACAATTTCTAGAAATAAGTTATTTTTTTTTCTTTTTTCTTTTTATTCTTCCTCACCTCTCGCCCCTCGCCCCTCGCCGCTGCCCCGCATTGTGTGTCGAACGCATCGCCACTCACTTGTCCTTGCTGGCCGAATTGTCGCCGCTGCTTTGCCGTTTCACTGCTCGCTAGCCGCCGCACTTACCACTTGCCGCCATTGATGGATAGTTGACTGTGGATCGCCTTTGACGACCATCGCCGCTGTAATGACCGTTGCCACCCGCCGCCGACCCCAGCCGCTAATGACCACCGACGACGCCCAACGCGGCGAGTGGCGGTTGGCATCGTTGGCCGGTCATAAGCGGCTAAGGTTGGCAGAAGAATGATGGTTAGGTGGCGGCAATGGTTGGTGGCGGTAAGAAGAATAAGAAAAATTAAAAGAAATTTTACATTACAAAAAATGTGTGAATCGTAGTAAACTTATTCCTATTCTTCTTTCATTTTGAGAATATAAATTTTATATAGTTATCAAAAAGTGTTCTTTTATTGGAGAAATTATTCCGAGGAATAGAAATAGAAAAAGACAATTTCTAAAAGAAATTATTGCTCGGAAGAGAAGGGATTATCAAACCGACCCTTAATTAATACACAATTTCCATCTTCTTTATTTATGGTACTTTCTGTCCTTCCATGGTTTATCTACCATTTCTACCGGCTTTCAAGCCACTAGCCTAATGGTCAGCGCTTACTTGTTACATTAGAGAAGATGGGGGTGATATAGAAGACAGCGACTCTTGTGCCCTGTTTGATATAATCTGATTGACCTAAACTTATTTTGTAATTTTGTCATCCCTTGCCCCCGTTTCGAGAATAGAGTTCCTGAGTCTGTGCTGCACTCGGTTTAGGACAATGAAGGGCGGTTCACGCGTACAATAATTTCTCATCGAAAAAATTAATAAACTTTAGCTACCGACAATTACACATAATACAGTAATCGATCACCTACAATTTACTTCGCAATTTATAAATACGTTGGTCATGCCCCCACAAACTTGCCAGCAGTATTAGGATGCGTGTGAGTAAGTTGTATTAGAGTATTAGAGAAATTTCACATTGGAGAATTGGCATTGTGTTGAGCAGTTAATAAATCATAATCAGCCCATAATTCATTACTTTAAATTTTTTGAGTGAAGGTGGGTCTAACCCGGATATGTGTTAATGATTTCGAACTTGGTTCCTCTTGAAGGATCTCCTAAGTGAAGGTGTTGGATTTCTACCACGCCCTCCTAACAAATGGTATCACTAGAGCCAATAGTTGCGCTTTCTGGTAGGTAGCGTGTTATGGTGTAGCAACTGCGAGTGAATGTATTTAATTGGATATATTGACAAACTCAGATTTGAACTCTCTTGACAATTTCCTAGGTGAATGTATTGGACTTCTATTGCACACTCTCAACAGTACGTTAACAAAACTCTCTAATTGCGAAATGAGATACATATCAACCACCAAATGCAGTTCTTTACAAATTTCAAAACTTGTTTTTTTTTAAAAGGTCGTGCAATGTAGCTTTCGAAAGAGATCAAAAGGTACCGTGACAAGAGAGGAAAGTCAAGCTTGAAAAGGATTTTCAATGATTCCAGCTAGGTGCCTTCTTTGAAAACATCATTGAGCTTGCAAGGGAGAGAATGGAGTTTGAGAAGCATCATTTTGAATGGGGAGAGCGGGATGTTATTATCATTTTCATCGATAACATGACACGACATCACTTTGTTTATGTACACAACAATATCTAAGAATGCTTTAGCAATACATAATGCCTGTTTGAAAAGTTTTCAGAAACATACATAAAATGGAGTGAGCTTCATAGGGTTCATGATGTTGTATTTCCTTCCTCATCATTTGACCTTCCAATCCAAGCTCATCTTCGAGATACTGAAACATGAAGAGCAAAAGTCATCTGAATGTATCACTGCACAACCCATATACAACGATTCTTTTTTCTGTTTTTTTTTTGGGTGCAAAATGATAGTATTATAAAGCAGATGAAGAACAGCAATTTAGAGCATTCCCTAACATTATAGATAGAGATAATAATTTGAAAAGACATAGATAGGAAGCTTCCATATAATAGCCAAAACAACATTTGTCTAGGAAGGTCTAACTCTACCTCTTACATTTTTAGCCAAAATAATATGAATGTCAATTGACTTATCTTGAAACCGCCAAATGGCTGCGCTCCATCCAAATGCCATATATGGTTGCTTAAATTGATACCTTGAGGAGTCTTGCCACTAGGTCTTTATCCTTGTTACCTAATCATCCATTAAGGATTCATTGTTCCATCCTCCCAAAAGGTGCCTAATCCCATGTTGTGCAGGGACACTACGCCTAATCCCATGTTGCCCTAATGGTCTCGCAGGTTTGGGCTTAAGGCACCATAGGGTTCCAACATCGAGCCCATTATCGAAAGTGATTCAAATGCCGCTTAAAAGCAAATTCGGCCCAACCTTTTCATAATCAAGTGTCCCTTTCTCAGCAAATCAGGCCCTGGCAATCACACTAAGCCCAGTTCATTAAGACCAATTGAAGCCCAAAACTCCTTAAAGCAAGATTAAGCCCAACTTATCACTCCTCTATCCACTTCGTCCTTCTCCGCGTTCCTCATCAAGAACGAGAGCTTTACCGACTCGACCATGGCTCTGGCTCCCACCAAAAACCCCAGAATATTACAAAGCTTAATTAATGAATAAGTCCTTCAACTTTGCAGAGAATTGAGCAAGCCATTTTCCTTTCATTGAACGCCGTTTATCCACAACGGGGCAATGCACCGAACCGAAACAAACGGAGAGACAAGCATTCTTGTGTCATGCCCATGTTTAGATTCGGATATTACGAAAGAGAAACAAGTTCACGTGATGTGGATTTAAGCCATTCTCTTGAATACGTTTCACAACTTCATGGAGACATTTTAACAAACAGTTTATATGCTTTTGAAAGTTTTGAAAATAGTCACGAAATCGAAATTGTTTCTCGTGTAAAATCGACATCAGAACAGAGACATATCGTTACAGACCGTCAAGAATAACTCGGATTTTCAAAGATTTATACACAAAGCAGTGTCAACGCGACTTGGCATTGAGTTTCGCTTAAAACACAGCAGAACAGGGATGAAGTGTTACCTGATTTATGCACAGCGTCGAGATTGCAATGAGCACTCAGAGTCGACGATTGAAACTTTTCAGCTTGTCCCCGAACGGAGTCAAGGCCGGTGGAGAAGTGTCAGATGGAGTCTCGACTCTGCAGACCTTTTCGACTGAATCGCAAGCTCCCATCTTGAGAGATTGGAGGTGACGATTGCAATGGACTCTGGTTTGTATGTGAATTAGATTTGACACTAATAAATAATTATATTTAATTAATTTATTTATTTATTAAAATTGGACTTAACAATCATAAAATAATAGGTGTATCTTATTGAAATAACGTGACTGTTCATAATAGAATTACAGTTATATTTTTTTATTTAATTTTGAATTTATTATTTCTGCCTAACGGTTATTAGGTGTTATTCCAACCTTTAGAATGTTGTATCTGGTTAAACATATTATTCAACATTCCTATTTAATACTTTTAACTTCTGTTTTCTGCTTCTTCCAAGAGATATACAACATTGTTTTAATTGTTTCCTTGAGAGTTGTTGGAGATAGTACAAGAGTTGCTATATGGTATTCTTATTGGAGACTTTATTTTATCTTAAAAGATTTTGTTTAACGATTGTACATTAGGAAATAATTCTTTAAATTGTTTATTAATGTCTCAAAATCTGACTTTATTCTTCTTCTCGATTGAATTTTTCCAATAGTGAAAACATCATGAGCACTCGAAAACACCAACGAGATGTTTTCGTGTTTTTTCCCTAGTGAACGTGAGAACCTTCTCTCTCTCTCTCTCTCTCTCTCTCTCTCTCTCTCTCTCTCTCTCTCTCTCTAGATTTCGTGCTCATGATGTAATTGATGAATTGCATGAGACAATAAAAAACTTAAAGTGGGCAAAAGTGAAACGTGTTAGGAAAATCTCTTATAATGTTTTGAAGATGATAAAATAAATCAAATGTTACTAACGTATTTAATGATTAAATAACAGATTATGCAGATGATAAAATATGTAAATGACATTATTAAGGATTATACTTGGAAAAACTAGGAGATAGACTCTATACTAAAGCTGAACTTATTCGAATTGTGTCAAGACTTTAAGGCTGAATATATTTAGAAGCAGACTTTAAGCATGAATATATACAAACTTCACGTCTAGATTGAAAAGTCTCTTCGCACGGAATACACTCAAACTTATATATAGACGAGTTACAAGTCCAGAAGGCAATGTCAAGGTCCGACCGTGATATGTCCAGAACTACACAAGTACAAAATATGATTTTGAACGTGACAAGTTCATAACAAAGAAAGCTCGAGAATGTAACGAGTTCAAAACGTAATAGATTTAGAACGAAGTAAGATTTAGAAACGAAACAACTCGTTTAACATGATATAAGCCCAAACGTGATAACAACTAGTGATGCTGGTTTTGGATTCTACATCAAAATAGATTTGATTGACTCACTCTAATTGATTGACAATTGGATTATGAAGACAAGAACTT
The DNA here is from genome assembly GCA_016097605.1 of Eucalyptus guilfoylei. NCBI lineage: Eukaryota > Viridiplantae > Streptophyta > Magnoliopsida > Myrtales > Myrtaceae > Eucalyptus > Eucalyptus guilfoylei. Next base: position 31,442,988 of record CM027862.1, read on the forward strand.
TCTAAACAAAGAAGCTCTACTTATGAAACTAGGATTCTATGTGTATGGGTAATCAAAATTAACTTGGGATTCTGATTCTATCATCCAACCACTACTTAATTTTCTTGATATAGATTTGTCCAATAGGTAGATTGGAAGGCAATCCTCTAGATACTATCCAACGGCTAATTTGAAAGTTGATGAGTATTTAAGGAGACTAAGAATCGATGAGCAAAAAAAAAAAAAAAAAAGAGACGAAGTAAAAATCTAGAATTCCAAAGTCTGAGTGAACTTCGATCATAAACTTGTCCTTCGTGAGCTTAAACGTTTGTGATTGTGGAAAAATACCAAAGTATGACTCAGTGAGATAGTGTGATCTATCCACAAAAGTTTGCACTCAAAGTCGTAATCTTTTATTGATAATATAGTGGAATCTAGCCAATAGGCTGCTTAACATGTAGGCTTGATCTAAGCCAAGCCGCTATAAAATCTATGTTCAATTCTCTTATATTTTATCTCTTTACTTAAGCATGTTGCACTATTATAGGTTATTTCAGAAATCTATTTCACCGCATAACAGATTCTGAACATCTCCCAAAAGTCTGATGACTTATTTAACACACTCTAATTCTTATTTAGATTTTGTTTGCAACTTATTTTTTTCGTTTTATTTGTCAAGATTTCCTTTAAACACTTATTCACCCCTCTAGGTGATCTTACTAGCATCATCAAAACCTTACCCATTGATTGACAAGGAAGAAGAGGATGATAATTGGCTGCTTAGATTTTCTTTTCGCATTCGTGAATGTGTAGTGCTCGGTAAACACATCAGGGAACTTGTTTCAAAATTAAAGTAATTTGAGTAAATAATATATAGTAAGCTAGAAAAATTGTGTTTAAGAAATGATATAGCCAAAAGAGACACTGCAACCATAAAATTTTCTATGTCATACATACCTTCATCAATTTCTACTAAAGCATTCATTTTCTCTTCTCGAAGACTGACTTGAGTTCAAAGAAATTCTTTTGACCCGACTTGCTATTTTGCTGTACAAAGGAGGAGAAACTCTTGTATCTTTGCTTCTTTTTTCTTTTTCTTTTTCTTTTTTTTTTTTTTTTTTTTGCGGTGGTGTTTTAGCCTGGGTTATTTACTAGTTTCTTACTTCACGAAGAAGCTTGTCTATAATTTAACTGGAGCTTCAAGCTGTAGCGTTTCATTCCGTTTCTCCAAGGTGGTGCTTCACCCTGACTCTTTCTATGACTCTCGCGTTCCACATGGAAGGAAGATAATTGGATGTAGGAGAGAGAAAGAGAGGTGGAAGAAGATGAAGGAAAGTGGGACGAGAAGTGCATGGTAGCTTTTGGATGTTGAAAGATGGGACTCATGAAAGGTAAAATGGTCAGAATATTGTGTTGAGGAGTGTTTAGCTAAAGATGAGGCAAAAAAACGATGGCCCTATATCTAATTAAGAAAGCCACATGGGACTTTTGGTGAAATTTGTCACTGGAAACACTTAGATGATCTTTTTTTCTCTAATTTGGCATTTAAGTGATTCGACAAAAAAAAATTTGTACTAAAGTGAGCACTGTATGAAAGTTATGGCACTTCTAGTTTATTTCCCTCTATCTCTCAATCATTTTTTTTTGGTTGTGTCGTGATCTCCCAAGAGCAAGCTATATTGACCTCATAAACCTCCTTAAGTGGTTTTTATAGAATATTTAGATCTTAAACCATATATTTGTTTTATAGCTTAGCTTTTAGAATAATTGTTTGTGGTCCTACAAAATTTCATTGGTATTAGAGTAGGAAATCTTGAGTTTAAATATTTTCAGGCCCCTATTTGCCTCCCCAATCATCATATATACATATTTCCACATTGTAAGCCTAAAAGTATGTGTGAAGGGAAGTATTAGAATATTTAAATATTAAATCGGATGAAATATTGATGGACAAAGTCCATTTTGCATTTCTCAAACAAAAAATCTATTTGTTCAGTACATTGACATAGCTCATGATTGGCTCATATAATAAATTCACAATAGGACAAAAATATAGGCGGGTGAACTCCATTTTGTAATCCTCAAACAAAAATCTATTTGTTCAGTACATTTTGATAAGATCAATATTATTCAATCCATGAAGTTCAAGAGAGATAAGAAGTTGAGCCATTTATAAAGTAAATATATGCTGATGAATTGTATAATTAGGCCATATTCCGTAATGAAGGTTACACAAGGTATTTAGAAGCTTTATAGGGTTAATATATAGGATAACAAGATATTATAATAACCATCATTAACATAGTAATTATGATGTCATATTAACAAGAGTACTGTATTCTACTTCCAAGAGAGATCAATTGATGATGGTCTATTCCTTACCGCTCTATGAGATAAGTGAGTTACTTAGGAAAATACAATAGCCTGTAGTGGAGTGAGAATATGAAGGGTCACTTGCCCAATCAACATCAAAATATGCTCACAACCCTAAGGTAAAGTGAGCAAAATAGTGAAGGCCATGAAATATAGTATCATTGACATGATGAAGAATCCAAAGATTTGCGGCAAAGTGAGTCATACATAGTGCAGTCATGAACTAATTGACAATGTGGGCAACATAGGTCATGTAAGGACGAGTCACCATGAGATTAACAAGACTATCAACCAATTATCGATAGAGTGTAATTTGGAAGATGAGTCTCGCCTTTATCATTTGATTTGGCATTAGTCTCAATAGGAGTCATAGTGAACTTGTTATTAGTAAGTTATGCTAAGAAAAAAGATCAGTGGATCATTTTATTCGAGAAAGATAATAACTAGAGGAGTCTAAAAAAAACCACTAAACCTAGAAAATACTTAAGTGGCTCAAGATCATTTTCAAACTGTTGATTGAGATAACTTTAGAGCTTCTAGTATGATCATTGTTGGTAATAATCATGTCATTTACATATAAAAGCATTAGAATATACCCATGAGAAGTTTGCCTTACAAAGAGAGACTCATCATCGGGACTAGATGTAGAGGCATTCCATAGTGAAGCTAAACTTGGAATATCATGAATGAGTAGCTTCTTTTGATCCATATAATACTCAACATTATTGAAACACTTTATTAGGAGGATGAGTGTATCAATGAGGAGGCTCCATATAAACTTCCTAATAATGTTACCATCCACGAATGCATTCGCAACATTCATATTGAAGAGACCATCACTTGGTAGGGACGATGGCAAGAAGACTTCAAACATTGGGGTTCATTCAATTTTTGGCATGGTGATTAAATATTTGAGATTTTTCAAAATATACAAGGTTAAAGTGGAGGGAGGGTGGTACATAACGTCTTTTAATATTTTCTCTTTTTTCATTTTTCCTGGAACAAAGCAGAATTTATTTTTAGATAGACACTAGTACTCATGAAAAGGTGTACAATGAGAAAGTCATGACGAGTTATTGTACGTGCCATGAATTTTCACTTACGGATGGCCAAAATACAAGAAAATGTGTGAACAAAATGTGAGACCAGAGCCGCAGGAAAATAAATCAATGTGAAACCAAGTCCTCTACTCATAGAGTGAGAGAGCTTTTATTTGCATAGCACATTCACATATGTTTAGACTTCCATATAACCACGCACAAGTTTGACAAGTACATCCCATTGAGAAAGCCACAACAAGCCATACAATCACATAGACATAAGACATGCTTATACTAAATAAGTCTGTAGAAGCTTGATAACAGACATAAGTTGTTTGCATCACGTGGGCTAATTAGTTTTTATTAGGTGTGGCCATGAAGATGCCATGAAATCCATAGGGCACTCTTTGCGGTAACCTTATCTTTGCCACCGGCTTGCCTTTCGAAATCTTTCACATCGATTATGTGAACCTACAAGCATAGAACATGTCCAACATATCAATTAACGGCAAGCACCTTATCAATCACCGCAAGAAAAAAAAAGGACTTAATTCTCATATAAAAGGCGAAAATTTGCAAAAGAAGCTATCATCACCTTCCGCTTTCTTCTTTGACGTGAATTCGAAATTCAAATTGAGGGGTAGAAATGATATAGATTAATAACCCTCTAATGTTTTCTTTTTTTGCCAAAAAAATAATCTTATAAAAGATGATGTGTGGTGTTTTGCCTTATTTTCCTTGAAAAATATGATGGGCAAAGTGTTGAAAAAGTTTTAAACCTATTGCATTAGTGTCAATTTAGCCCTAAACCTTTTAATGGTGTCAATTTAGTTATAAACCTTTTAATAGTACCAATTTAGTCCTAAAACTCTTGAACTAGTGTCAATTTAGTCATAAACCTTATGATTTGATGCCATTTAGGCTAATTTGGCTAGATATTATTGACATGAATGCTAGATGATTTACATGACATTGCTAGAGCTGATGTGGACAATTTTTTAAAATAAAATCTTAATAATTTTTTATTTTTTATTATTATTATTATTATTATTATTATTATTATTATTATTATTATTATTATTATTATTATTATTATTTTCTCCTTTTTTCTTCTTCCTTTTGCTAGTGACTAGGCGGGTTGGCCTCACTGCCATGGTGAGGGTCAACCTCACTAGATTTGGTTTGGATGAGGCCAACCCTCGCTTGGGCAAGGGCTCCCCTTGCCAAATCTAGTGAGGTTGGCCCTCACCTAGGCTGGGGCGATCTCACTGTGTATCGCCTTCGCTTGGGCGAGGGCCAACCTCTTCGTTTTGGGGTTGCCCTTGCCTAGGCAAGATCTCGGTGAGGTCAAACCTCACTGGGCTCGACCTTGCCATGGTCGTGGCCGATGGCCAGCCATTGCCTATATAGCGGGTAGCTGATCACAAACAAAAGGAAGAAGAAGAAGAAAAGAGAGAAGAAAAGGAAAGAAAAAAATAATAAAATATTGAAATATTATTAAAAATTGTCCACTTGAAAGATTGATTGTGTCATCTAAATCGGCCAAGATCCATATTTGTAATATTTGGCCAAAATTAGTTAAAAGGACCAAATTGGGACTAAGTCAAAAATTTTAGGATTAATTTGGCATTAGTTCAAAAAGTTTAGGACTAAATTGGAATCATTAAAAGGTTTAGGATTGAATTGGCACTAACTCAAAATGTTTAAAAGTAGATTGGCACCATTAAAAGGTTTATGACTAAATTGGCACAAATACAATAGATTTAAGACTTTTTTTGACACTTTTCCCAAAATATGACATTTTGGATGTTTTGATAACCGATTAATCCTTTTTTTGAAACTTGTGATCACTTGAGATAAAGATCTAAATGCTTTTTGGGACAAGTCTAGGGAAAGTGTAACAATAGGACTATTTAGGTGGGGAAGAACTTACTTGAGTCTCATCAAACACTTCATTGTGAACAAAAGTTGCAATCCAACCATCATTTTCATCTTCTCTTTAGGCATTACCATCTTTAGCAATGAACACCGTTCCGCTACAAAAGCTATTCTCCTCAAATTTGTGATATTCAACCTCATCGCTCGTCGCTCTCCTTCCCTGGTCCAACATCAAGACTATATCCATTAAAAACTAAACAAAGAATTCTTACAAGGTGTTTTATCTAGAGGTGGAAATAGGTATTTTATTACTTTTACAATACAATTGCTTGAGAGGAAATGCAATATTGGGTCCAACATGATCGAAAAGAAGCATTTGCCATTTAAATGTTGTTAATAAGAGATATGCCAAACATTTACAATAACGTTCATTTTCCGACTTATATCACATGGATTTGTAACTCCTAATAATGTTGATGTTCATTATCCTCATAGAATTCTCTCATTTCGTGTCAAAAAATAAGGATCTATTTTTCTGTGCTATTAAACTGTAATAAGTATTGGTAAATGTAAAAAATTTCTTGATAAGTAAAATGACTGATGATTTTTTTTCCCGTGGTAACTTATTGATAAATTACTAAGATTTCATGAAATTACCAACTTTTTGCAATAGTTTGCAAATTACCAATTTTGTACTAATTTACTAGCTTTATTAATATAAAAGTACTACCGCTTTGAATTTAGTAACTTTTATATGAAATTCTCAACTTAAATTAGAATGACTTACCAACTACTATCAGATTAAAAACTAAAATTACCAACTTCTTTTTGGGTTATTAACAATCATGTGAGTTTCTTATAAATATTTGTTTTTTTTTTTAAATTTACCAACTTTTATTTTCCTTGGTTAGCAATCGCTTACTTCTACTTACTCTTTTAGGATTACAAACTAAATTAACATGACTCATCAACTTTTCTCCCGTCATATAACTATTTAATACTCAATTATCAACTTTCATTTGGAGTTATCAAAACAATATTTATTTGGTTTTTTAACTTATTATCATATCGATTGGTTGACAATCTTATATTTGCATTCTGGCCAAACATTAAATTTATCAACTCTTTTTAGAAATTACTAATCTTAATTAGAGTCACTTATCAACTTTTCTTCAAGTAAATTATCAACTAATTTTAGGTTGCTAGTATAATTTGAGTTACTTATCAAAATATTTCTTTTAGTTACTGTTTTTTTATCAACATTTATTTACTTTCTCAACTTCATGCCTTGAATTTACCAACTATTATATAAAATTACTTAAGAGATTTATCAAATTTTCTGATTAAGTTATGGAATAATTTAAGTTCCAACTCTCATTTGAGTTATCATACAAATGCTAGGTTTTTTGTTTAAATTTATCATTTTTTATAATATTAGGTCACTTAACTAGGGAAAAAGTTATTAAGTTGCTAAATAAAAGTTTGGTAAATTTTTATGACCTTGGTAAGAAAGGTAACTAAAAAACTTTTGCAATATACAAAAGGTTTTTTATTGTCAGAGAAAGAGGGGTTAGTAATTTGAAAAACACTAAATAAACATTGGCAACAATCTCAAGTAAAAGTTGGTAAGTGCAAAATTGGTCGGTAGTTTAATAGTAAAAAGTAAAAAAGTAAGCAAGGCAAACAAAAGCGTAGCTAGTAGGTGAATTAAAAAAAAGAGATAATAAATAATGGTAAACAATGCAAATCAGAATTGATTATGCAAAACTAATGAGCTATATAATGGGGAAAAGTTTATATCTCACACAAAAGAGATGATTAATTTCATAAAGTGGTTCCTGTAAATTTATTTCTTTCGTAAGAGAAGCACATAGAACTGTGTAAAATTAGAGAAGCTTTTGTTTGTTCATAGATAAAAGAACTTGAAAATAAACACAATTAAACGATGGTAACTAATTCAAATAAGAATTGGTAAGGTAAAACTAGTAGATAACTTAATTAAAAAATAAAATAAAATCGCATTCACTCTAATTGAGCTGGCAATTTATAGGAAGAGTTGGTAAATTTAAAAAGTTGGAAAGAAAGGAAAGTGAAAATGGTAAATAACAGATTCTTTGTTAAGGAAATACAAAGGAACATTTATAAACAATTTTAAAAAGTAGCGGTAACCCAAAACTAGTGAGTACATCAATAGGAGAATAGTTGATAAGCCACACAAATAAAGTTGGTAATTTCATACACTAGCTGGTGAATTTAATTCATTAGTGTAGAAAGGTAAATGTTGCTTTTTTGGGTCAGAGATAAGAGACAATTAGTAATTATAAGAAAAACCAAATAATATTGTTAACTAAGTCAAAAAATAGTTGGTAATGCAAAAACTGCAATTTCTAATAGGAGTGGATAAATTTAAAAGGCCGGTAAGCTTGACAAATGAAAGTAATAACTCAATCAAAAAGTTTGTAAATTAAAAAAAAAAAAAAAAAAACTTTTGGCAACAAGAAACAAGTTGATAAATTAATCGAATAAGTACGTTAGAAGTCCTAAAATTTATCAAAAATGATGATTAATTTCTAAAACTTCCAATTAAATGTTAAAACTTATCAAATTGGTTTACCCTAGTCTTCTTCTGCTAATCCATCAATTAGGCTAATGGAAATGATGTTGTGACCTTTTTTTTTCTTTTTTTCTTTTTATCATTATCTCTTGAACATGGTGGATAAAGTTACTAAAACATGAACATAGGGACAACAAAATCATTTTGGTTTGAGTCCTAACTTTTTTAACCAAAATTTTAGTTAATTTAGATAAAACAAAAAGGCTATTTTAAAAAAGAATAGAAAAAAAAAAAAAACAAAGGAGGTGGGGTTCCTTGTTAATCCCTTTCCGGCAATGATAGGCAGCAGTGGCGAGGGCCTACCTCTTCCTGGTTTTTTCTTTTTTGTTTTCTTTTTTGGGTTTTTTTTTTAAATTAGCTTTATTTTTATTGTTAATATATTTAACTAAGATTTTGGTAAAAATTAAGATTTGGACCAAAATGATGTTGTTTTAGTTTTACGTTTCATGTTTTAGTAAGTTGAATGGCAAGGAGGAGAGCAAGAATAATAACAAAAATCCTATCAGCATTTTCCATTAGCCAACTTTGACAGAATTAAAGAGAGGATTTGATTATACAATTTGACAAGTTTTATTAATTGATTACACTTTTTATAAGTTTCATGACTTAATTACACATTCATGACAAGTTTTAAGACTTTAATGCACTTATCCTTACATTAATTGGACAAACAAATGAATAAAAAGACCCTACAAAACTCATCCCACGCACATTAATGTAATAATCTTGTAGAACTTACTATTTTTGGTACGGCCTGGTAGAAGAAACAAATCATTGCCATCTTAGCTTATTCTAGTAGACGCCTAAGACTACAGAACAAATACAGAATGATTCAAACCTGTGGCTGGTCAAAGTATAGTTTGGCCAGACCTCCATATTTGACTATTCCTGAGATTTAAAGGATGGAAAAATTAGTTAGCAAAATAGATATTGTAAAAGGTATGAATCACGAACACTGGCGATTCCACTGGATAAATCCATCTTTATTTGTTACCACAGCTCGAGCTTGCCGCTGAATCAACGAATTGAGTGAAGCCGAACTTGTTCTTCAATCCTGTGAAATTCCCATTGATGAATGGAAAATCCATGGAGGTGTGAGTGCCACTGAGATTTCTCTCCTTGACCTCTCCAGTTTCCATGTTCAATCTCCACTCGTACACACAGTGGAAAAGAAAACCTTCTTCTTCATTGCCATTTTCCCTATTTTTTGGAGAAAATTTGTATCCTCTGGAGTACCAATCAAACTTGTCCACACCCCAATCTGGACCTGGCAGTATGGATGTCGTGGCCCTACAACCCCTTACAACAACCTGTTTTTCTTGGTGAGAAATGGGAAAAATGAAGGATTATGCTCTTAAGTCAAAGCCAGAATCACACATGATCGGCAGCCTGTTATAATTGCTAAGAAAATGCTAAAAAGATGGGCTCTTTACTATTATTATGTGAGGCAAGTATTACCTCATCTCCATCCTCAAATGTATTGAGGATATGGAATGCGCAGCATGTTTCTACTTCGAACCACTGGACAGAATCGGCATCACCGTATCGCGGCATCACTCCGAATCTTGTAGTTCCTTCTTTATCATACTTCAACAATCTATTTCATGGAAATAACGATGCAGTCTCAGGAATTTGTCGATCTTAGCATGAATGCCTATCATTTGCGAGCGTCATTTTTGAAGGAGATGTATACTCACGGGCCTCCCTGGCGAGATTTGAAACGTCCAATAAGAGAGGATGATCCACTATGATGTTGTACCTGAATGAGGATAAGATGATTTGATCTCTAACTTGCACGTCAGGGAATAATAATAATTTACTCGGAAGGATTAAATGAAAGACATAGTTTCATTAGTTCTTCCAAATTTCCATTGTGAAGTAGAAATTTGCATGC